>VXBQ01009835.1:422439-599525 GCA_013400175.1 Phainopepla nitens | reverse complement strand
TGCTGGAACCTGGAATTGGGAAATAGTCTCTGCTCAGAATATAGGAGTATGATCTGCAGAGGATGGTATGAATTAGATGTCAATGCCCTGGCTAACATAGGAACATTTATATATCTTAATGTTCCATCTAGGTGGAGAAATGTCAACCTTAAGTTCTCCTCTTCTGTTCAAGAAGAGTAAGAATTTTTTAAGCCTGAAGACTAATAAGCCCAAATATAAAAGATGGCCACAAATTTTAAGGAAACGTGAATTTGCTTGATGATTTTAAATAAGCCTTCAAACTTTGTTGAAAATAAAATTTTTCAACAAGGTAGTTCAAGATAAACTTTTTTATTTGGAAAAGCAATACTGCTTGCCTTCTTTCCCCATCAAGGAACAAGTGCAGCACTGCTAATAAACTGATCCTCTTCGTGATTTTTAGAGATGCTACATGCATTAGAAGAATGACAGCTGCCCAACAGATGATTTGGTTTAAGATTCCATTTTCTCCTAAATCTCGTGCATCATATTAAATGTTTAAAATTTCTTCACAGTTAAATGGTTTGTCATGATTTTAGTTAATCTGCATTTTATATAAACTAGTCTCAAACTCATGCTCCAAATGAGGGAGGAGAATATTCCCCATAAACTTTTAGCCTACAGACATATAATTATTTTGTGTTTTTGAAGAAAACTGCTCTTAAAAGTCTTTCTACATCTATCTTGTTAATCTCCTATTTTCCATGCATGCAATGGTAGTCAATAGAATTCTATATGATATTTTCATTTGTGCCTGCTCTACTTTTTTTCTGCAAATACAGGAATGATAAAATGGAAGTCTTAGCATCATGGCTACTCTCAATCTTCCCTGATAAACAGCTTTCTAGACACTATTTTTATGTCATGAGAAATATTAAAGTAAGTCAACATTTCTATAATATATAACCAGTCAGAATAATAGTATACAATAAACATAGAGCAAGAGGAAAGTGTACAGCCCATTTCAATCTCTGTTCTCAATGTCATGTGCATTGTTCACTTATGAGAAGATGATTCACCTTAATAATATTTACATTTGATATTACTTGAGTGTTCAGCGCCTTGAAATGCAGAATTATCTTCTCTGAAGTACAGCCAAAAATGTAACTATAATTCCTCATTTATGTATTTGTCTTCAAATATCCATGCACTTTAATCATATGAATGCCAATTCAAGTGCCATTATCTGTTTAGTCATAGTTAAGGACAGGAGAATATGAGCTCTTAAAATCACCACACAATCTATTTATCCCATTCAATAAGATACAATAACAGACAACAGGTTCTGCTTGAAATCTTAGCACAGTGAAATAAATAACTGATTACGAAAGCACTATTTTGCTTATGTACCGAATATATACACATCTGAAATCTTTAATTTAAAAGAATCAGTGGTTTTGGACACTATCTTACTGGAAGATAAGAACAAGTTTTTTTTCAGATAACAACTAGATTTGGCCTGAAACACAGTTTTAAAAACATACTGAGCATATTTTTTTTGCATGTGCACATCCACAGCAAAGTGCCACCCTCATGATGTTAAAAAGAAACCACTGCCTTTTAGTGGAAGGCCACTAGCTAATCAAACCACATTCACACAATGTGTAATTGAGTTTCCAACATTCAGACATAGGTCCTTACAGAAATGCTTTACTTACAGAGGTGTCATCAATAATGAAATCTAGACACAGGATTAAAGCCTCCAAATTAGCAGTGTCACTTATGACTTTTAACCTACTATTTTTACAGCCTCTCTCCAGGAGCTCTCCTTGCCTTCTGTAATCAGCACCAGAACTACTCACTTGCTCCCTGCTAAGCTTTTATCTCCATGAAGTGAAGGTGACAATGAAACACTCCTGCAAGATCCTCCTGGCAGTACTCCCACGATGCCTGCTGGACTGTTTTGATCCCATTCCATATGTCCACAATTTAAGCAGCAAGCAGCACTACAGCTGCCTCTCTCTGAATTGTGTCACATCTCACTGCTGGGCACAATCCTGAGGTACCTGAGTTCTGAAGTAATCTTCTGAGCCTATTTCAATTTTCACATTAAAGAGCATGCTGCCTGGAACTTGATGATTACAGGTTTTTGAGGACAGGATCAAACAGAGGAAGATGCTAGCAGGGAGTCAAGAGTAATAACATTCTGCAGATATAGCCAGTTTTTTCTTCTGCTTTGAATGAATTCAGTCATCTACAGCAGCACTGATGTAAACACGGCCTTGCAGTTACATACTGCTGCAGATATGTTTGAATAAATTTCTTATGTGTCATTGAACCCTGGAAAGCAATTTATGAGAGAGCTGGTTTTATTGTTAGCTAATTGTGGCTCCAGATTATTAAGTGCAGAGACTGAAGAGTTGGACTATCTTGGTAATATATGGATAGGTACGTATATGATAATTGGCTTGAGCAGTAAAGCTATCAATTATTCTGCCTGCCGATTAAAAACTATGAGCACTGAAGAATCAATTTATTTTTAAGGGCAATTCAATTTCATAAACAGACACTAACTGCTCTTTTTCCCCCTGAAATCCATCAAATGCTCTTAGCTCACATTACATCACCATTTTAGTAAAATTACTGATGTTTAATACCATAAATGATAGTTCTTTGACAGTGAAATTGTCTGTCATGTCATAATTCTAGCTAGCAAAGTTCCATATTCATTTACAAGTTGATTTCCTACTCAGAGAGAAAAATGCTACTTAGATAAATCACAGCTGCCCCTCAAAACTTTTAATAGAAAGGTAAATTGATAAATAAATTGAGTATACATTAAAATGTTGTATTTCTTCTGGAAACAACTGACATGTATATCTATCAATGTTTTTAAAATCTACCACAGTAAAGATTCTCCTCTGCCTGCACTGGTATGGGCTGAAATATTTTCCATACCTTTCCTTTTCAGTCAGAGAAAGAGAAAACCACAGGAAGAATCATGCATGGGTAAATTACTGGGGCGAATTATTGTTTCACTATTCAGGACCTGGTTCTGGCATTCTTCCTAATCCATTCCCTTCTTTACTTCATCCATCACTAGTACCAACACAATACCTATGAATATGTCTCTGGTGGACTAAGAATATGATTAACAATTCTTTTCAAGAGCATGAATGGTGGGAAACCAGTGTATTTTATTTGGGGATCTTTTACATTACCTGTATCTATATCTATCTATGTATCTACGTAGAGCTAGAATATGGATGGTATAGCTATGGAAAATAACCAACATGTCAAAAGTGTCTCAAAAGGTGGGGAGAAATATCTGAAGAACAGTAAGAGAAAGGTGTCTAGGTCTGAGACATGTACCTGTAATATGACTCTGTTGAGATCCAGATACTGTAACTGCATGAATTAATACCTCAGTATTACAAGTGTCTTCCAAAACTAAATGGACTTTTGTTATCGATGGGTTTTGAAGTTAAATATTATTTTAGCCATAAGATACAGGAGATAAAAAACCCAAAATCATAGAAGAGAAAAAAGTTTACTTTTCATTTTCAGTATCTTTGATTACTGTAGCTTTGTCATGTCCCCTGAATTCAAATAAATCTGTTTAAGTTTTTTTAACAAAGTGGCAAGTATGTGAATCTTAAAAGCTTATTTGGCGAAACACTTTGTTCCTTCCACTTTAACAGCATCTATACATTCTGTTTCACTATGTTTGCACATGGTGTCAATTACTGCCTTAGAATTGCTGTTTACAGAGATTATTTCAAAATCAATTCTAAAAAATAATAATCAAAATTATATATTGAGAACTTGAGTTTAAGGAAAATGTGAGTTTCTGAGAGCTGAGGCTTTGAAATAATCAATGTCAGTAAGGTCAAAATATTAAAAAAAAAGAGGACCGTAGAAACACAGAGCAAGAAAATAACGGTAATTAATATTTTTATGAATGAACCCACCACAATTTGAAAATCAAAATTTATATATTAACAGTCAAACTCCATGATTACCTATGCATCTATTCATCTACATTCATGCTGAATTAAATGTACTAAAATGTACTACGAAGTTTGATTATTCTTCATCTAATATTTCACTTTCCTTATATAATCTTGTTTATTGTTCTTCTTAAACTTTAGCAATTCTGTGTGGCCAGCTTTCAGGTCACAGGAGTTTGTACTTTTCCTAAAGACATGAAGATTTTTTCTTACAGGACATATTATGGGAAGAAGAAAGAAGGTATAAAGGTTTCAGTGACTCTTCAGTTTTCTAACATTGTGGACCAGATATATATGTGTCTTAAAAATCTGTTCACAATGGCTTTGCAGATACATGATAAAATTGAAGGCATGAGTCCTATGTTAACTTGAAAGGCAAACTAACTTGAAGAAGAAAGTTGCAAGTTTTGTCTGGTCAGACAAACTATTATAGATATTTTTCAAACTCATTTTTTCAAACTTGCTGCTTACAAGAGACACGAAAATCTTGGTTTCAATGGCAAAGACATGTAATCTTATTTATAAGAACACTGCTGCCTGTCCTTTTGGTGAGAAGGTGGACGGGACATCATCTCTTGTGCAAGTTGACAGCCAGGTGTCAACTTGCAATTTCTGGAGTACTTATGGTTTGAAAGCACTGCTGAAAGCTGCAAAACAAATGCCGTACCTAGGCAATATAAATGGATGCATATAAATAAAACCTTTGGCAAAAATTCTATGCAGTTTGCATTGGAATGAAGCTGCATGTTGCCTGTTTTTTTATTTGCCGAGTAGGTTCCTTCAGGGAGTTTTCTCGCCGTTTGTTGCCATGGAAATGGCAAATGGGCCTCTATTAAGAGACCAATGATATGGCCAATGCCTTGGCATAACACTGGAATGGTTCTAGGGAAGGAGGCTGGGGGGAAGCAGAGTGGCTTTTGGCAGTTTCTTACCTGGGGATGACTCAGTCTTTGCTTGGAGGGGAGACAGCTGTAGTGTTTTGTGCTGGACTTCTCCTGCCCAGAGGGTTCAGTACACCTGTACAGTTTAAGAACTGTTGAATGTCACATTTAGAATTTAAAGTGTAATTTATGGAATTTTGCAAATCTGTCTCACAAATTTCTGAAACCATGGTATGGCATTTGCTAAAAGTATTTCAGACAGAAAACACCTCCTGTACAAAAGAAACTACTGCCAGGGACCTAAAGTATTTTATTGAACATCTTCCTTTAAAAATGCTACATGATCATCCTTCCTTTTATCATTTTGGTATCCAACCCTTCCAGCTTTGGATTTGGAAGATATTATCAGCCTTATTCTATACAGAAGATATTTTTCCAAGGATGCAACCTGTAGGAATGCTCAGCCTCTTCTACTGCTTGCCCTTTCACTGCAAGAAAAGCACTTTTCTTCTTCATAGAAACTCACTTTTTTCTGTCTCTACAAGAAAATATGTATAGAACTCAAATGTGAAGCTAGAGAGAACATAATGTAGTTCAGCTTATGGAGCAGTGGTTCTCACCTTTCATAGAAACCTAGCCAAGACTAGAATTTCAAGGCCCCCAAGTAAACTTAGAAAAGTAAAGCCAATGAATTTTAAAGAAATTTAGGCTCTTGGGAACACATGTATATGAATTTTAGGCAGACAAATATGAAGTTTTAGATACAAACATCCCAGAAAATCTTTCAGGGTCCTTTCCAATCTGGGTATTCTATATAAGCATGCATAGACAGACATACACTTATATGTATATATAAAAGTCTGCTAGTATACAATTAATATTTAGCACAATATATGAAAGTACATAATAAATATTCTATTGTTACTATTTTTTGATTATGTGATTAGACAATAATAATAATGTTTTCCTTGTATAATTTGTAATAGAAGAGCTAGTAGATAATCCTGCCTCATTCATATTCTAAAAACTTTGTGAAATTGTTTTTCAATGCATATTAAAAATGTTATTTAGCTTTCTAAATTATCAGGGAGTTTCTGAATTTTTTAAGCAAAGACAGAAATAAAATATAAATGACTAAATATGGCCTGAGAACTGAGATCATTGTATTCCCTTCATTTCCCATTAGTGCTTCATCACAGAACTTGTAACAAAACTATTTCTGATGTTGTCATGTTCCCTCCCATGCTGGTGAAGCTATAAAAAGAATAACCACAGCATGGTTCCTGTAATGCAATTTTATTTGGAAATTAGTGAGGCTGCTGAAGAGAATCTTCTCATATGCAAGGTAGAAAGCAACGGAGGGAAGATATTATTCACCTGTTCATGACTGAAAATCCCTAAACCTCTGGTTTGTTGCTCCAGCTTCATCCTTTCATTAGAAACATTTCTTCTCTGTTCAATCCTTTCCTCTTTTTCTCCTCAGTGCTCAGCTCCTTCCCTCCAAATCTGTGTTTAGTGAGTGGGGTAGTGTGCTGGTTTTATTCTGAATCTTATTATTCTTACTAAGCTTATTATTTAAACTTGTTAATAAAAGTTTTCTTCATACTCTTTAAGTTATACCCTTTAAGCTTATACCCTTTAAGTTTAGGCCTACCTTATTTTTTCCTCCTAATCCTACCTCACAACAGAAAATAAATATATTGAAATTAGCAAATCCAAACCACCACAAAAAATTAGTGTTTCTGCCCAGTTCCAAGCTGAAACCAGGACAGGTGTCCATAGCCTACTAAGAAAGGGGGAAAAAAAAAAAAAAAAGCAGAAAGGCATAAATCTTCTTAAAAGAATTTTGTAGACAATAGTTAGAAGGAAATAAAAGGTGTCTTTTTCCTCTTTTTATTGTTCCTCCTGTTCACTGATCAAATGCTAATGATTTAATGCTAAAATTGCATGACTAATATACAGTCATTACCAGTATAGATTGTACTGTAGGACAGCTCTTCCATTCATAGGAATTGCTTGCCTTCCCTCAGCTCTTGGAATAATTGCTGTTCATTGTAGTTCTGTGAAATTTTAGCAGGTAGTAGCCATCATGACAAGAGTAAATCTGGCATAAATATTCTTCCACAAGATTTTCTGACTTGATTTGATGTGGTCTTGATAATGTTAATGAGACCTTATAACATTAGTCAGCCAAAGTGACAATACTCTGAAAGCATTAAATCAACATATGATCGAGTCTGTGGAATCTGGTTTTCCCTAATCAATGGAACCAAATTATGTCACGATCCCCAGATCATCATCACAAGTGTAAGATTAGAAAGGGCAACCCTGGACTTCTGGGAATGTATTTCTTTTGTTACAATTAATCTGCGAATATCAGAAGGTACTTGTGTTATTTTTCTAAAAACCTCATCTGCAGTAATCTGCAGCAATCAGTTTTGAGTGAGGCCAATGCAGTTGCCCAATGTCCTCTTCCAGAACATTCAAAATGAAAATAACAAATCTATGCCTGGCGGCTGGGGGTTGTGGAGAGACCCCCAGGCACAAGGAGACTGAGGCAGGCAGACTGAGGCATTGAGAAGAAAGGACATGGACACTGGCTGATGTTTTTGCAGGATACTTCAGAGTTTATATGAGATCAATATAAAAGGTATCATGACACAAAGACACATGCTCAGGGAGGGGTCTCACCCTTGTCCTCCAGTTTCCTCTATGCTTCAGGTTCTCCTCTCCACAGGTCTGTCAAAGAGGATCCTCATCGTCGCGAGTGCTGAACTAAGTACACCTCCAGCCTGTAGAGAACAGCTTTTACTGGAAACAATGAAAATGGTGAGAAATGCAGAACTCCCTCAGAACACCAGGCTTCCGTGGAAATTGCAGCAGCCTCTTCCCAGAACTTCCTTTGCTACTGAAGAACTGCTGTCAAATCTTCCCATTATTTTGACTCCATTCATGTTAGGATGAAATTAACCATACACCAGAGGTGCCTATTTCTGTCCTTCATTGGGAAACTAGAGTAACGTGGCTGTCAGATGTGTAATGTCAGGTGAGATGAACAATATCCGTAACAATACTGAGAGACTAAAGATAACAAATTGTGGAGAGAGAATGGCTTTTGCTACAAACACAAGCAGTGTCAGAAGCATTTTATTTTGTACACACTGATGGCTGATGAAAAACTTGAGTGATTGATGTTTGGCAGCCTGTTCCTTACTTCAGGTTTTCCTGTGATCTCAGAGAAGCTTTTAATTGTACCCAGTGTGATTAAAAGCCTTCCAGTGAATGTTGGTATTCCCACACATCCGTTTGCAACTGTTATTTCTACATAACTTATTTTTTGCAGAGCTGTGGAACTCTGGAACTCCCTATTCTGAAACTGATCAAACATGGGAAACTTCCCTAAATTTATTAGAACAGTGCTGAATTCTGTTTTGCAGTATTCCTTTATAATCAATGTATAACCAATGTATAATCAATCCAAGGTCTGGATTTTTGAGACCCAAAATTTTTTTCATCTTTTCTCAACTTTCTTGTATCAAAAAGCCCATCTAGTACACTATCATAATATAGTTTCACCTTAACTTCCTTTTAATTTTTTTTTAAACTTTTAGAATTAGAATTCTATATCCTTCTACCAAAAATTAATTATGAAGTCCAGATATTCTATTTGAAAAATATCAGTATGTTACTTAGTTTTCCAATATATTTACTGGGATTCTTTAGTCTTATTACTTCATACAGAGGAACAAAACCTTAGCATTAAAAAAGAAGGAAAACACCAACATTATCTCAGTTTTACTGACATGGAAAGAATACTGACAAAGAATAGAGGCAATAAGCCTGTGGCAATATGCCATCTTTTAAATTTGAGTTTTATTTTATATGTATACATGTGTTCATATGTTTTAAAAGCACTATTTGTCCACAATTCTCTCTTGTCTGAGACACCGTATATGCACACAATATCCGAGCTAGACAATATTGATGCTCTGAGGGATACATCTTGCATTCAGTGAGAAAACACCAAATTCAGAAATAAAAATATTACTGTATTTTCTAACTCTCTGTGCTTTACTGTTTACTGTCTTTCATTATTTGTACATCTCTTAAAAATCTGCAGAAAATCCTGGTCCTCTCATAGATCCAGACCCTACATCTTGAAAACTATTGCTTGAGATTGGACAACTGTTTTTCTGAAAGTCCAAGACAAGGAAAACTACTTTTAGAAGAATACATGCACAACTTGTACAATTCAGTGATTTTAGCACCAAGATTCGCTCCTCATCCTGAAAGTCAGAAATTAGAAATCAAACTCTGATAGGGAGGGACAGCAAATCTGCAGCTGTACTATTGGTGTGGAGGGAAAAGGTGTCAGAAACATAGAGTCTAGAATTAATGTTGAGACCTGTTATCTGCTTATTTTTCAGCTTGCTGATGGCTTTTAGTAATTTAGTTGTTTTAGAAACCCTTTAAATAGGTGAAAAACTAGATGTGCATTTGCATTAGCCTAATGGACTGTAGCATCACTCTATTCCCACTTCCTCTGAGAAACAAGTGGTGCTCTCCATAAAGTCTCTCTTTTTTAGCTTTATGAATTATTTGCAGAATATTTTTTTGACAATGAATTTAAAGTTTGTGAAAGCACAAGAGATGGCTCTCCGGGGCATGGTAAAAGCTTTGAAAAACCCAAGTCCCTGGACCAAGAGCTTCTACACAAAATAGTTCTGTAGTGAGACAAATAGAGCAGGTTTTGGAAAAGACTTGATAAATTTGTTCCTACTGCTGAAGACATGGAACATCCCACAAGAGTTTGTATAAACTGGAGTACTGCATTTTGACTAGTAGCCTCAGACACCCTGGAACTGTGAGGCAGGAAGTGTTATCAAGAACTTTTCTGAAATGCTACTTTTGATAGTAACAGTATGAATCCACAGTGAGTTATTATTTTCATAGTGACACAGGTATAAATGGTGTTCTACAAAAAAAAAAAATAAAAATTCTAGATGTTCTTCTCACCCCAACTGATGTACACAGGGAAGAGTTTCTCTGCTGCTTTTTTTTTTTCAGTAGGGTGCTAATAATATATTATACTAGTAGAGCAGGTTTCTTTATGTTTCTGTTTAAAAATCTTGAATACTCATTCCAAAATTCAGCATCTCCTCAACTTTATGAAACATTACATTAGAAAAAATGAATCTCTTGTCCTGTCTTTCTCTAAAGTTTAAATAAATACGCTTTTCAGTCTAATCTCTACATTTCAGATTTATCCATAATTCATATTAAAAAACACATTGCCTCCCCCTAAAAACTATGTGTTGAAATAATAGCTTGGGGGAATCAAAAGAAAAAAGCATTAAAAAATATTTTTTTTCTGTATTGCCCATGTTTGTATTAGTAGGAATGAACTCAAGAGGCATATGTATCTATCTTGTTTATTAAAGAAAATCAGTTCATTATGCAACCTGCATTTTTTCTCCTGTGTTTTGGAAGGTTGCCTCTGTGCTTTGTTATCCTTCAGGGTAAAAGTATATATGATATTAAAAATACTAAACTAGCCTTTTTGATGCTGTATGTAGGAACAACTTCAGTTATATCATGAGAATTTCACTGGTAATTAATTTCACCCATTGATGGCATATTATGTAAATAATTCATAGAAGAAGTAATTTTTAAAGGTTTAAAGACTGAAGTATGAAGCAAAGGAACAAGGAAACTAGCAGTAAGACAGAAGACCAGGCAAAAGAAAAACAGGAGAGGAAATATGGAAAGAAGAATTACAGAATAAAAATATGCTGAATTGGAAGGGATCCACGAGGCTCATCAAGTCCAACTCTCAGTTATACACAGGACCATCCCAAAGAGTCCCACCATATGCCTGAGAGCATTGTCCAAACACTTTTTGAGCTCTGTCCAGCTGGTGCTGTGACTGCTGCCCTAGGGAGCCTGTTCCAGTGCCCAACCACTCTCTGGGTGAAGAACTTTTTCCTGATGTCCAAACTAAACCTCCCCTGACACAATTTCAGACCATTCCCTCAGGTCCTGTCACTGGTCACCAGAGAGAAGAGATCAGTGCCTGCCCCTCCTCTTCCCCTCACCAGGAAGTTGTGACTACATTGAGGTCTCCCCTCAGTCTCCTCTTCTCCAGGCTGAACAGACTGAGTGACCTCAGCTGCTCCTCATATGGCTTCCACTCAGCAAGGTCCTTCACCAGCTTTTTTGCCCTCCTTTGGAGTTTCTCTAGAAGCTTTATGTATTACTTATATTGTGTCACCCAAAACTGCCCCCAGCACTCGAGAGGAGGCTGCCTCAGTGCAGAGCAGAGCAGGACAATCCCCTCCCTTGCCCATCTGGCCATGCTGGGCCTGATGTCCCCAGGGCAAGGCTGGCCCTCCTGGCTGCCAGAGCACTGCTGACTCGTGTTCAGATTGCCATCAACCAGGACCTCCAGGTCCTTTTCCATGGCACATTCCCACATCTCATTCCCCGGTCTGTCTGGGTACCCAGGGTTGCCCCATCCCTTATGCAGAATCTGGCACTTCCCCTTGTTGAATTTCATACAAATGGTATGCATATAAGGGAAATCAGGGTGAGGAAGATGTGAACAGAAAATTGCAGGTTAGAATCAGTGAGATCAAAATCAGTAAAGTAAAAAGGAAGACAGGTAAAAGAGAGATATGGCATAGATCTTGAAACACATCATTGAAAGACAAAACAAAAGGCAGTCTTTCCCTCTACCTCATCAAAACAGCCATGGCAGGCATCCTATTCTAATGACAATCAAGTGAGTACCTTTCTCCTGACTATATTGGGAGACAAGTTTTTTATGCAGAACAATTTTACTGTCTCATAATAAATACACATTGGAGTGGTGTCTGTCTTTTCAAGTTGCCTGGTTTATTTGCTTCTGATCCAAGAAAGAGCGAGACTACTATAGTTGAGTATAGTAGCTCAAAACAACAGTCTAGCTTGAACTTCTATGGCATCACAGTAAGTACAAAAGATTAAAATAAAATAAAATAAAATAAATAGATAAAATAAAAGTCTAGTGTGACCCTGCGGAAAGAAAAAGACAAAACTGTGATAACCTGCATGCTATCAGTACGGTGAATGGCATTTTTCAATAAATTTTCCACACTTCCTCTACTTTTTAGTCAAAAAATAGGACATAATTGTCCTCAATCTTCCTTCTGTCTCAGTCTCTAAGACAAATAAATGGTGACTATCTAAAAGTGGGTGACAGTGATGTCTTGTTAAATTTCCTAAGTTTGGAATACACTACAGAATAAAGGTTGTTTTAATATTTTGTTCACTTTCAGGAATGAAAGATCAAATAAGTTCTACAGACAAAGTCTCATCTTGAAACTGGTTTGCAACAGAGCCAGTTACCAGAACAATAAATGTATAAAATACTAGTTAAAATTTAGATGAATTTACATTTGGGTAATCACAGGACATGTTTAACTCACCTGATTTTCCGGAATGGCATATCAAGCCTCATACTTCTATTTCAGCTAGGACATATATTTCAGAAAGACGTCTAATCTTTATTTGAACACTTATCAATCATCAAGGTAACTTACTCAGTTAGTTAGTGATGATTCACTGTAAAAATGTTTCTTTCATTTCTACTCTCAACTGACCTATGCTCTGTGTTCAGGCCCTAGGTCTCTAACGTCTTTGATAGATTAAACTTCCCTCCAGTGTTGGAAGCATCTGCATTTATAGATGATGATCAGGTTTGCTTCTTAACCTTCATTTCGTTAAGCTAAAGGGACTGAACTGGGTAGATATCTCACTGAAATAGCTTTTTTCCCCCTAGAACTTCTATCATTCCTATAGCCCTTTTTTAAACCATTTCAATCAACGCTACTTTAAAATGAGTTCATTAAACAGAACACAGTAGAGGTCTCACTAATATCATAGAGAATCAAAAATAAATTTTTAAACTTGTGTCTAAATTCCATTTTTTTAATCCTCTTTCTATTTATCTAAGGATGACTTTTTTTTTTTTTCCCCTTGGCTATTGCTTCACACTCCAGACCCAGAAAATCTAGAGTCTTATATTGATTTGTACCTCCTGGGGGCTGCTTTGGGTCAAAATCCATGCTGTATATAACAACATTTCACCACTGTGGAATACTTCAAAATCTTCAGCAGTCAGCCTAAGTAAATAACACTTTAAAATATGAACCTGTTTTACAGATTGCCTGCACAAATACAAGTAATATTTACCATATGACTACCCCAGTAATTTTTAAAAAATATAAATACATTTAACGTGTTCAAAACTTGTGTAGGATATTGAGAATATATTTTAAAAATACCACTAAAAACTCAGAAAAGTCAGAGAGAATAACATTTCTCTTTTTCGTTACGAAAGTATTCTCTGACTTCTTTGAATCATATTCAGACACAGCAGTTACACAGTGCTATTGAACACTCAGTTAACTGAACTGTGGGTGACTTAATGAATCAGATTTATATCACAACAATGATTCATTAAAATATGATTAGTGGCCAATTCTGTCAAAAACCTAGAGGCAGTCTCATGGCCCCAGTACTGTGAAATTTAAGACTTTTACTTTTTTGTTTTCTTTCTTACTCTACAATGTACACTTTTCCTGTAGGATTTCAGGGATCAGGCAAAATATTTCTTTATTTCACAAAAAAATTGTTTACCAGCTCCCTGTTGCACCACTAGTGCTATCTCAACATTCGCCCTTAGAAAATTACTTTCGTTTTCATTTTTTCATTTGATGTTAGGTTGGTGAATTCACTGGGTGCTCTGTGGTCAATACAATCCCAGTACTCAGGTTGCCAAGCTGGAGCACCACCTGCCCTATGGCTTTGTGCCAAGCAAAGCTCTGGACTGGTCAGGGAGAGGGCTTCTCTCCTTTGTGGGCAAAACAGTGACCATCTTCACAAGGTCAGGGCTAAGGTGCTGGCACCCCAGGAAGCAGCACTGTGCAGGGACACCCAATCTAGCACTGAGTGAGTTTTAAGTGTTAGAGTCAGTACAGGCCTTGCACATGCAAGTCTGGAACTTGCAATTTGCCACACTGCTCTGATGACACTGCCTCTGAACTACTTGAAGCTGGAGCAGGCATGTCTTTCATGCACTTCATTGTAGGCATGTCCCAATGATTGTTTTATTTTTTTGACCCAGGTAAGATTTACGCTGAGGCAGGAGCTGGAAGTTTCTAAGTTTGGTGTCTGAATTAATTACAAAGGAAGAGACAGACAAGAAGAATCAAATTGTAATGCACTGCACCATCATGACAGGATTCTAGAATTTCTTTTAAATGTGGTCTTTCATATATATTTATAGTATCTTTTTTCCTCATCTTGAGTCAATATTACAACCAATGCTGAAAAACATACAAAAATATGTTTGTTCTTCCATCACTGACAACTTCCATTTGTGTCTGAACACAAATCATTAAAGTTCTCATTTTTCTGTTGATAGCCCTGGTTCCAGAGAAAAAATAGTCTTTTTTTTCATATCAATTCGTGCTTTATTAGCTTGTTTCACTTGTCTCTTATTTTCAAGTTTCTTTCACAAACGATAATTTACAGGCTTCTCCCTAATCTTTTGTGAAGAGAGATTTATTTGTGTTCAGAAGCAAAGACATAAGTAGACTGTGCTTCTGGATAGAGAAACATCAGCAACACAATTTTTTGTTGGATTATGTAAAAGTCACTAAAGTTAGGGCAACAAAAAAGTATTCTGTTTCAGATTCTTAACCATGTGAGATAGAAATAAATGCTTTAATGTCTGTAACTATGGACAGGAATAAAAATGTTAATTCAGGTTTTGTTTTCTTAATATTCAAGGGCAAATTATAAGACATGGAGATAATGTCAACCAGACTGACAAGTAGCCAAGAGAGTTCTAATTCTGTTTCTGCTCCTGACTGTGTTGGTATATGGAGACCCAGTCACAAGGTGGGTAATTCTCACACAGCTCTACAGCCTCTTCAGCCACAGTTTGATAGCATCTGCCCTTAACATCAAAAGTTTGCAGACTTTTTGCCACTTTCAAGAACAGAACAGCACCACAGACTGTTGCAATATATGTTTATCACAGGCATCCCACCTCTCTGAGGAGGAAAAGAATCTTAAGGAAAATATTGACATGAAATCCAGAAAAATCACTGTGTCTTACAGATAAACAGGACAATGATTTAATGCAAATATCATTTGTGATGCCTGATTTTAACTTATTCATTCCCTACTCTTGAGAGTGCTTGTTGTGCTGAGAACAGTAGCCCTATAGAGAAAACAGAAAACTATTGAAATAGCACTGCAGAACTATGAGTTAAAACTATCATATTCTTAGTGTATCTCACTGCCAGCTAGCCTTACTGGTGAAACATTTACCTTTCAGAATAGTTGCAATGGAAGGAACTGACCTGTAATTGTACTAATCATGTAGGAAGAAGTTGAAAAGATGGCAATTTATCGTGGGTTATTTCGTATTTCTACCCTCAGGATTTATCTTGTCAAGGGCACTTAAGGCTGTTGGTGAGCTCATTTTTAGCTTTCATATAAGTCTAAATAAATCAGAGACTTCCTGGGGGAACAGCTGGATTTTGATGACAAATCATTTTTTTCAGTCTATATGGCAACATTACAAAAAGTGTCAAAGCTTGTCCAGGTCACAGGTGTTGCAGAATTTGCCTAATTAAAAGTCCATTTGATAGGAAATGTGAATGAAGAGCACGTTCTACTGCACCAGCTTGACTTGTGTCTAAACAGTATCATGAAAAATGTTTCTATTACAAATTTCCTCTGTGGGTGGTATGATTGTCTAGATTTTAATATTATTTTTGGCATCTGTTGCAATGTATACATTATATATATATACACACATACATGTATGTATTCAAAGTAACTATTTACTTTATGGCTATGAAGGTATTCAAATTAAAACTAAAATGTTCACTCCGGCTGTAACAGATGCATTTCATTTACCTTCCAAGACTCAACTAAAAAAAATGTATTTTGGAAATACTGTGTTTCTAATTCATGATTTAAGGTTCACCTTACAACTAGTTTGTGTTCCTAGTCACAATCCCATAGCAACCTAGTCAGGTTTATAAAGATTTACTGAAAAATGATAACATATCCATTACAATAAGGACCAAAATATCATTCTTATCAGAAATTATTTAGAATTTGCTCAGTAACATCCCAAGCCCTTTCAGCTAACCAGTCAGCCTGAAGAGGAAGCCATAGGTGATCTCTGGCTGCCTGCTATGGGTGGTGTTATGATCCATAACCTCCAATGCACATCTGTGGCTAAAGCTGTAAATCTAACTTACAATACATGAGTTTTTAAAGTAAAAGCTTCTCACAGCTCCACAGACCTAAAGAGGGCTGACCAATCCTTACCCTCGTAACCAGTAGTCCCTCTTGTACTCATTGATAATGCCTTTCACTGGCAGAGCCTCCAAAGAACTATGGGGTTCTTCTTGGTTTGGTGATTGTTGTTTTTCAGTGTTTCAATCCCATAAAATTATGGTTTTTTGTATTTCTGTCAAAACAATCTATTAGAAAAGGAAGTGCAGCTAACACCTTTCATATAAAATACTGACAAGTGTACACATGAAGTACAATACAAGCTATACAATCTAGCTTCGCGCAATCACATCTAGCATTTACTAATTTTTACAAAAAGAAAAAAAAGGAGGCAGGACAATCTGTAAGGAAACATGTTAGCTTATTTGGGTGTGTTTTTAGGATCTGATTAAAACACTATTTGAATGAATCACAGTTGTTCTGCTGCACAGTAAACTTTGGGCCAGGCATCTACAAAAAGGCAGAGGCAAACAACATCGGGGGCATTTTGAGGTGTACATGCCCCAGCACTGCCAGTGTTTTCACCTCAGTCTCCATCACCCCTTGAGAGTCAGGAGTGAAGGAGTGAAGCTCAGCCAGCAAATCATAGGGGAAAAGAAGTTATGGAGGTGATTTTTTTGTCTTTATATCCCCCCTCATTACATGAGTCTCTTCTAGTTGGCAATAAATTAATTTTTTGTTCCAAGTAAAGTTTGCTTTGCTCATTACAATAATTGGTAAGAGATCTCCTTGTTTTTATCTCCAAAAAGAAGGTATTTTCTTTGTCTCTTTTTCCTTCAAATTCTAATGACAGAAATGCAGAATTTCTTTTAAGAGTTTAAACTGAAGTAATCTCTATTTTATCATTTCTACTGCTCTATTTTGAGTGGTTCTTGGTTTTTTCCCTCAGTCTAACAGCTCCTCCACAGCTTCTCAGGTTTCCTGGCACTTCCGTCACTTGGATTCATATAATTTCCTCTTTTTTTATCCAACTCCCATCACATCTTTTGTGTTGTCCTTTAGAAAAGAAGGAAAAAGAAGAAATTTGCAGAAAGCCTCACTGTCATGTGTGTTTTAAATGAGGGGAAGACACACTTTCTGGAGGTGCTTTCCAGTCTTAATGATCATATGATTCTATTTGGCTTCAGTCAACTCTCTGGGGTATTTGGCTTAGACTGGGGTTGTTTTGCTGGCTACATGGGAGTGATAAGACATATCGATAATTTCCCCTCAGACCTTCTGCAAAAGCCCTTTGTCGATGAAGCATATGGCTATACATATCCAAAAGCCCCTGGAAATGAGAGATCACTGTGGTGAAAGAATAAAGAGGTAAATAAATTAGGCCAGTTTCAGACTTCAGAATAGAGCTTTCCAAGACTGGCATTCATCAACTCGATACTTACTGCCAAGGCTTAGTTCTTACTCATTAGCTGTCATTATCACTTGGTATCCAAATAATTAGTCCTTGACAAGCTCACCCTACACTCAGTGTCGGTGTACAGTACTGCTGTGGTAGGCAGTGAAGGTCACAGCCCTCACAGGCTGAGTCTTCAAGGCTGGGCTGGAATGATATTCAGTGGAGGAAGTCACTAGAGTGAGTGACCTCTTTCTTACCCACTTCATTCTGGATGCTTTTTTGTTCCTTTTCCAAAGAAAGTGCAAGGATCTGAACTGCTTCCAAGAAAGCTGATCATATTTTTCAGTTTAGGACTTCTTTTATTTTGCTTCCCACTCATTCTGCAAGAAGACTGCAATTATACCAGACTTCTTTCCTAACTACCCTGATCACTCTTTTTTTCTGTGTGTGTCTTTGTCTTGCAGATTTTAGTACTTGAAACATGTTTTGATTTTTACTGTACTGTGCTGTTCAGTGGAGACACAAGTCCTCATTTACAACTGTTTGGTATGAGTAATTAATATATTTAGGCCCAGTTTACTCTTGGTAAAAGTACTGTGCTATAAATGCTTATACTCTGTTTCCTGTTATGCTACTTGCGTGTTTGTGCTGCTTTCAGCTGGGATAAAGTTAATTTTCGTCCCTGCAGTTGGTACAGTGCTGGGTTTTGGATTTAGGGTGAGCGTAACATTGACAACAGACTGATGTTTTGGTTGTAGTTGACCAGGACTGACATTAAGGCAAAGACATTTCAGTCCCTCATTCCATCCTGCCAGCAAGGAGCTTGAGGGTGCACAAAAAAACTGGGAGGAGAAAAAGCTGCTACAGCTGACCCAGGGTGTGTTCCACACCATCTGGTGTCATTCTGAGCAGTGAAACTGGGGTGAGTTGGCTGGGGGGTGAGGGACCACTGCTCAGGGGCCAGCTGGGCATTGGTCAGTGGGTCTTGACTAATTGCATTATGCATTACTTGTTCTACTTTCTTATTTTTCCCCCATTCCTTTTCTGTCCGATTAATAAACTGTCTCTATCTCAACCCACAAGTTGCACCTTTTTTTCTGGTTCTCTTCCTAACCCACTGGAAGGGAGTGAGCAAAGAGCTGTGGGGATTTTAGCTGCCTCCTGGGTTCAAGGTAGGTAATGTCCATTATATCTTAGCAAGCTTCTACTTCTCTGTCTGCAACATCCCCCTCATTTGGCTACAAGCTCTCAGTAGTCCTGTATATATATCTTTTCTCCACATAATTGTTCTTTTAGTAATGGCTTACTGATATAGAACTTTCAGCTTTCACACATCATTTTTGGCCAATTCACAGTTCTGAATTCAATCTACATGACATTATATAAGGATGGAAAAGAATAGTGTATAGGACTCACATCTTATGTCTCTCGAAATCATTACAATTTTGAGCATAAAAAATGAAAGGATGTCTTGTATAAAGTTGTGCTGAAATAGTAAAATTAAGCCTCAGAATGAATATTATTCATATATGTATCATAAGAAAATCCTAGTCATAATGCACTTTTAAAATTACATCAACCTTAAAAAATAGCATTATTTTATTAATATTGGAAACCATAATTAATCATTGATCATCAATAATCACATTAATAATGTTATCACCAGTAAAAATAATAAACTTTGATACTAATAGGATTAGAGCAAAGTTCATGAATAAAAAATCTGGTAATGTAATAAACAGAGCCTCTTGAACATGCTGATATGGCTTCCCGTGCCTTATGGTTTTACTTGTATATTAAATTTTTTCTCATGGGACAGAAGAAGAGCAGAAACACAATGAGTTGCATGGTAGTCTGAAAATTCAAGTAAAACCATCAAAGGGGTTTTGCATTGAACCAAAGTTCCATAATGGTTTGAGACCTTTGTGATATTCTTTAAGCATGGCTGTATGTGTCCCACTTTTCTCTAAAATGCACATTTCATGATTAAGCTGTTTTCTGTAGTCATTAATTTTTTATGACTACATTTTTCTTTAATGAACGTTATTATTCTGCTTTGGAATAGTGCAGCTAAATCTTCAGGACATCAAATTTTAGGCAACAAGAAGTTAGCATTGTGGTGAAGTTTTGCAGGTAGTTCTTGGAAATAATCATTCTCCCATTAGTGGTGTGCAATGTGATGCATGGTTCTTGTACACTTCTTTCACTTCTATCATAGAATAGAGAACAAAGGGTAGGGCACACGTGGTCAGTGAACAAGATAATCAGAAAGGAAATTTACATAATTTATAGCTTTGTCATGTTAAACATTCTGCATTGAAACTGTTTTCCAGTAACAAATGCCCTGAAAATGGCACATAAAATAAGCATAGGTGAGGATTCCTTGACTCTAAGAAGCAGATTACAAATAACCTCAACAATAATGATGTAGGTATGGAAAGGTACCATGATACTTCTTCAGTGTGACTTCAAAGAAAGGAAATGCATTGTTAATTACAAAATATTGATAATTCAGTCAACTTAGCAGCAACTTGTACTAGGAAGAAGAAAAAACTTCTAGATTTATTCTAAATTATGGGCTTACAGCATATCTGTATAACTCAGTA
The DNA here is from genome assembly GCA_013400175.1 of Phainopepla nitens. Lineage (NCBI taxonomy): Eukaryota > Metazoa > Chordata > Aves > Passeriformes > Bombycillidae > Phainopepla > Phainopepla nitens. Next base: position 579,373 of record VXBQ01009835.1, on the reverse strand, counting down.
AAAAGCTGCATCACTGCCAAAACTTCAGTAGTAACACAGCATAGTAAGGAATATCCTACAGAAGACCATGTTCTTCATGAGTATCTTAAGAAACAGAAATAAACTAGGACAGTGTAAAGCCACAGCATACTTGTCACTTACTAGCTAGTTAAGCTTCCTCTTGTTATGAACTATAATTAGTTTGTCACATCACGTTCTGATTCTATATCATAACAGATCAGTTCTTCTTGTGATGCTCAACTCTGATTTCGTTCTCACTGAACACATTATGTTTTGGAGAAAACATGTCAGTGTGAAAAAATACACGGGAGAATTTGGAAACGGGTGTGAAAACATATCTTTTTCTTCCATTTCTTCTTGCATATAGTGTAAGATATGGGGGGTAGGGGGTATTTTCCATTTTCTTTTAGTTGAATCCTTTAGTTATATTCTTTAGTTGAATACAGTTTCTTTTAAAAGAAAAGAAACTGTATTCTTTTCTTGGGTGGGTCACATAGCTTTTATAAAATAGCCCATAGAAGGGTACCCACAAAAGGAGACATATTCTGCCATCTCTTCATCTTAAGGGTGATCAAACACTTCAAATCTCTCAAGAACAAACCCTAAATAATAGATTGCTTAATTTTCATCTTTCCTGTTTAAGTTATACCACTGAGGAGCAGAGAACAACAGATTCAGAACAGAGTCAAAGGACTGAAAAAAGCCAAGTGAGAGGAATATCGTCTCTACTACTGTTATTGGTACAACCGACCTGGAAAAGGGGATTCTGCACTTATGTATTTGCTCCAGGAATTGAGTGTCATTGTTTATTATCCAGTGATCAATATACAGAACTGTTGAGTAAAAATAGCTAGAAGAATTTGCCATATTTTTCATGGATGTCATAAAATTTATATGCTTCAATGCAAATTTAAGTGATGTGAGCCGAGCCAGGACGGAACACATCGCCATCACTGTCACTGTTAGCTGTGTTTTCCAAAAGAGTTGGTGAAACATCTTGGAATGCCTTGATGTGTGCTAAGTACATCATGGGCATCTTTAATGCATTATGTGACTTAGGTGGAAGTATTGATTTCATGGCCTTTAAAATCAAGTCTAGGCAAATATTATTAGAATATTTGTGTGGGACATTAAATCAGTAGTGCTACAGGCATCAGTTGTTTCAGATCAAACAGAAGGGCACTTGACACCTTATGCATTAGATGGAAACTGAACAGAAGGATTTTCAGGATGGTATCTTTGCTTATCTTGCTCTATGTTGTTCTTATAATAAAAGCAGACATATGGCACCTCTTTTGTTTCATAACTATCCCTAATTAAAATCTCTCATGATCCTGATTCAGACACATTAGGAGGACCTACTACCTAAATCTATGTGTGATTTATCAGCTCCTTCTTCATCCAAACCCCTTTCTAATTATGTATTCCACATGCAGATAGGACACAGAGAGCAGTGTGTTCAGTGAGTTTTCCAGAAGTCTGCAGTCATTTGTAGTGAATTTGGACAGAAAGCAGTATGATAATCTGAGGACGTCTCCTTGATGATGACCTTTAAATGGGCCAGGCTTGACTAAAATTTGCTAACCACCACTGATAAATAAAAGGACCAGCCAAATCTTAGTACATGTAGCAAAGCCTTCCTGCTTGACTACCATTTAATTATGGGGAAGTCTACACGTTGTTGCAGATGCTCCTTTGCAGAAGCAGAGCATTAGTAGGACACTGCCAGAAAATAATGTTGTTGTACTTCATACTTTCATCCATTTTATGCTCTGAGATTTTTGGCCATATCAGCAACCAGGGACTAACAGCAGTTCCATCTCCATTGTGACCCTATGCTCTTTTTTTCCCACGGAGAAATATAAGCCTGTCCATGATATTAAACATCATGTGTATGATCATGGTTACTTACATAGTTACCATAGATTCATATTGATACATTTTAGAGCCAGAAAGATTAATATCTTGGTACACTTCACTCTTGTGAGCTGAATTTGATCAAAATATTTTTTTAGAAAGGCAAATATTTGATTTGAAGACAAGAGATGGAGAATTCACTATTTATCTTGGTATTTTTTATGAGCAGCTTTGCAAGTTTATTATTCAAAGCATGTTTCTCAATTTCAAATGTAATTTTTTTTGCTTCAGCTGCTAGAATTCTGTTCTTGTTATGCCTTTTCTTCACAGAATGCTAAGATTTCAGAACTTGACTTTTCCTCCTTGAATAGGTACATACACCACTTAATCTACTCACCTCCTCCTTCTCCAGTTCTCCTCAGACATGCACAAACTGAGTTTTTAAAGTATATGCTTTTTTTCAAAATGTTCTAACATCAGATTAATTCTCTTTTTGACTTACATCTTCTGGCTTTTAGCATCATTTTAAGAATGGATGCATTTGACTGTGTATGTATTGCTCTAATATTAGCTACACTCATATGCAGCAGTAAAACTAGTCTCTATTCTTGAACCCAAGTATTGTACTTTTATTTTAAATTATTGCAACTCTCCTTTATTTTTCACAAAGTGTTATGCCGAGGACACATGCTGAGCTATTTGGTCACAGCCTATATATCCTATGAATTGTTCTTACTAGATCTTTTACTGAATATATGGCTATGTTAAAAAAACCATAATCAGCTACTAAATGATCCATATCACTCTGTGTATGAGCTCCTTTTCCAATATTATTTATAGTTTCTCCATTTTTATGTTTAGCAGAAGTTATTTCACACTTTTCATTATTTCATACGATTATTGAAAATGCTCAGGAGCAATAGGTCTTTTATCAGTGCAGATAGAACTTAAATACAAATAGTCTTACTTGAGGGTAAATCCCCATTAATAGGCTTTTTTTTTTTTTTCTCAGGCAGCCCTCTCAATAACCTTTTGGTCCTGTATGGTTCAGGTTTGCAGCTGTTTTGTCTTTAAATCAGAATGTTGTGCAGTACAAAGCCGAACTGAACTAAGTGGAATGCTGCCAAACAACTTCATCTGCCTGGATGGTTTGGCCAAGGTGGATCCATAGTGCTGCAACGGAACAGAATGGCTGTCAGCTGAGCTCCAGGGCAAAGGAGGGACATTAGTGTGATGGTGGATGGAGATAATTATTCCTATGCAGGCTTAACTGCTACTGTCGTGTTCCATTAAATTGTGCAAGATAGGTTTTCTCTGTGTCTGCCTATTATGGAAGCAGCATTCAGGAGAAAATGGTGAGTGTACAGCTAGTAATAAATGCAAACTTCTGTCATGTCTTGAAGTCACAAGGTTTGGGCTGTGTTAGCATAATATTTGCATTCCTTTGCCAAAATTATTTTGGAAAGCCAAGAGAATCATTCAGAATAGAGAAATGCAGCAGCTTGTATCCAAGATGTGAGGCAGTAGAGATCATGTATAAATTATGTAACAGAAAATAATTCTAAACATTAATGACAGCTAAGCCAACAATCCTTTCACTTTAATTTAATGTATTCCCTTTGCATTCGTTTGGTTAATCTCAGAGCAGCTAGTAGGCCTTGCGCCTTAAGTCCAGGCTGTCAGACATAAAATGCAAACTGTCAAGGTTCATTTCAAATTAAAAGAACTGCAGATACAATATCTTGCTTTAAAATATGTAGATGAGTCTTTAATATGTTCTAGACATTGCCCAGAACTCCAAAGAGTGAGTTAGCATGCTGAGAACATTAAACTAAGTAGAAAAATTGAACAGAGACCAACATCTCTGTGCAGCAGATAGACAAAGGAAGATTATGACACTCTCTCCAGAATATTCACTAAAACATTAGGAATAACTAGAAACACAATAACTAATTCTATTGTTTAAATGTTTTTCCACAAAAGTAGCAGAGGACATGGCCCTGAACTGTGTCTCTTCACAGCATCTCAGTATCCTGATGGGATAGAGGGAACTTCTGCTTCTGTTTATAAAATGCAGGTCTGAAGTCAACCTGAGTGTTTTAGTGGAAGCATAAAAATGTCAGCACTCACAGTGGTCAAATACTAAATTTTGACAGAATGCTCACTATAAATGTCTCTGCAAACATAACAGCACAAATAGCAGGTTTAAGAATTATGCTATGTCCACAGACAGAGAAAAGGGCAGACATGAAAAGCTGGTCCAGAATGGTAACTTTTAATGCAGAATTTAATGTTTAAGCGTCTTTTACTCCATTTTGCATGACATTTAGCGAGTATAACAGTTCTTTCAAATAGTTCATATCTATGCACTTGTTTTCTCAAAACAAAGCAATACTGAAAAAAATTTTAAAGCACTGAGCATTGTGTCTCAATGTGGCAGGACTGTCTTATAGAATATTATCTATTTGCCTCTGTTTGTAAGGAATGATTACTTGTTGTTTATGAGGTCTAAGCAATTTAGAGTCCTACACTGAAGGTCATAAAAATAATTGGGCAGACATGATGACAGACTGAAAAAAAGAATATCCACCTATATAGCCATCCAAAATTTGGCAACAAAACAAAATAGAATATGAAGCTTTATAATAGAAAGGACCAAAATCACAACTTTTTCCCTTATGTTGTAAAAAGATTCCAATATATTGTGATGATACACCTCAGCCAGGTGCATAGTTGCATCAGGTCAGTAACTTAATAAAGCAGTAAAAATTCAACTACAGAGTAGTTACCTTCTGACATTACTCTCAATTACAACTTTAACTATCAATTTAAATGACAGCTACTAATGTGTCATTTAAAGCTAACATCTTAGCCAGTGTTTCTCATTTATTCAGAGATTAATGTTCCCCAAAGATGCTACTAATAAGAAAAAAAATTATCTTTGTGTACATAACCAGTACTGTTGGAAGCATAATCCTGTTGAAGAAATCCAAGAACAAAAGCTTGGTGGTTTTTATCATGTCAGTAAGATTATCAGTATTACTTATCTTGTTATACTTCTGCATTTAAAACAACTACAGGAAAAGGAAGTACACAAGGTAAAATAAGCCAATATCTGTGTCTTTATGTCTGAAGAAACATCCTTAAATCTTATTGTCTCAAGAAGGAAATTTGTACATAGAGATTCAGTATAGATTCAAGAGTCAAAATTACAAATTAGTATTTTTTATCCAGTATCTACCCCAAATCATACCTATACATTCTATAATTTCCTGGTAAATTCCAGCTTACTTAGCACTGGCCAGAAAAAAATAAAGGCAAGAGAGTCATTTTAATAAGCTGAGACTTTTTTTATAGATTGCTTCGGTCTTCAGTAGAAAATAATATATTTCCAGACTACATATTTAAGAAGTGGTTAACTTAAAACTGTTATTGCCTGTCATTTCACAGTAGAACTGATAGAAAAGTTAGAACTCCAAGCAGTTTAATTAAGTAAAATTCTTTTAGGTCACACATAAGTTTTTTCAGTCAAATTAACAAGTTTTAGGAATATATTGACAAATATAGGCAAGGGAATTTACATTGCTGTTTAACAAAAAGAATTGCACAGATCTCAGTAAATTTTACACATACTTATTTTTAGAAAAAGAAAGAGCTTTAAATTGTGTTAATAATAGATTATCTTGCAATTTCCTTGAAGTAACTGATATGTGGAGACCTATACATTAAAAAATGTCTGTTGCCGTTTTGCTTATCATAGTAGATTTGTGCTGGTTTGTCTTGTGTTAAATAGAGTACAGTATTTTTCCTCTGTGGGCTTTGAAGTGGCTCTGGGATAGCCCTTGACATCCACTGGTTCAGTAATACAATACCTAATTTCTGTCTGGTGAGACTCAGAGCTTCAACAGCAGATAATTAACTGCAGTAGGATTTGGGATCACAGTTCAAGACACATCTCATCTGTCATATTTCCTGTACAACTAGTTCCACCTCTTTTCATACCTTGAGCAAACACTATTTCTGAAGATAAGCAGCATTTATCTCACATCTAAGTCTATTTAGGATTCACCCATGAAATATGAGGTCTAGGACAAAATTTCTGCTACCAGGCAAACATAGATCTTTTTTGTCTTTTGTTGTATTTATAATTATCATCAAAGAAGAGTATCATTTACAATCAAGTCTATGTCTTCAACCAGAAGATGCTTTTCCTTGGCCTTGCTTGTCAATCCAGCCCAAGCCATAAAATTAATTTTCTTTGGTGCATGTTAAGATACAAGAAATGCTAAGCAAGGGAAAGGACAGTTAGACTTCAGTAAAGTTTCCAAAACAGTCTTCCACAAGATCCTAATGGTGAAATATAAGTTAGATGAGTGAAGTGCAGGATGACTCAAAACTGTGTGACTGGCCACCCCCTAGTCCAGCATTGGGTTTAATCCCCCTTTAACATCTTCATTTAGGATCTGGCTAATGGGGCAGAGTGTACCTTCAGCAAGGTTACAGGTAACACCTAAGCATGATGCACCAGAGGGTCAGGCTGCCATCCAGAGAGACCCCCACAGTCTGGAGAAGTGGTTCCACGGGGGTGTCATGAAGTTCAGCAGGGTCAAGTGCAAAGGCCTGAACATCTGAAGGAACAGCCCCATGTAGCAGTACATGCTGTTAGCTGAACAGCTGGAGAGCAGCTTGGCATAAAAGGATGGATGGTGAGGAACAACTGAGAGAGCTGAGGTGGTTTATCCTGGAGGAGACTCAGGGGTGACCTTATCACTGTCTACAACTTCTGAAGGGTGGCTGTAGTCAGGTGGGGGTTGGTCTCTTTCTCCAGGCAGCAACACTCTTAAGCTGCACCCAGAGAAATATAGGTTGGATAGTAGGAAAAATTTCTTCACAGACAGAATGATAAAATACTTGCATGGCCTGCCTGAGGAGGTGGTGGAGTCACCATCCCTGTTAAAATGTGTGTTATGATGTGTTTAAAAAAAGACTGGATGTGGCACTTGGTGCCATGGTTTAGTTGGGGTGTTAGGGCCTGGGCTGGACTCGATGATCTTGAAGGCTTCTTCCAACCTAGTGCTCCTGTGATTAATGGACTGGTCCTGCCCAACCTCAGCCATACATTTACTCTGATTCTAGAATTCTTTTTCACATGCAAAAAATCATCCAGACACGAGTGAATAAACTATCATGGCATGTATCCTTCATCTATTGCATTTCTAAGAAATTTCTGCTTTCCCAATCTGAAAAAGAAAGCAAAGTGAGAAGGGAAGGTAATAGAATTTACAATAATTCCAAAACGTCAACAGTTTATCCCTTGCCTTTGGCAGAAATGCATTACTTTCCCTGAGATCTGGATGTTTTCTTCAGAAAGCTTATGAAAATTAGGTCAGTTTTGGGAACAAGTCCCACACATTACCAGATTCTGTTTCAAATTTGTACATGTATTTTTCCATATTTGCTTTTAAAATTCTAAGGAACTCTGGAATAATAGCTCTCTCATCCTGATATATAAAGACATGCGTAAAAACACTGTTATTTTTGTTTTAAGTTTTCAGAGGAGGAGCCAAAAATCTAATTTAACTAAAGAGCACATCTTTAGTGAGGTTTTTCCTTAGCAGTAAAAATTATTCTTTGAACATGAAAGGAAATATGCATTTTCCTCACTTTGAGGGGGAGAAAGCAGTATAATTCACATACTGTCCCTTATGTATTCCATCTGATTTGCCTGGGACTAGAGAAATGATGGCTCTGCTCAGAGAGAAAAAACAATGAATCATATATGTGGGAAATGAAGTTTATGATACCAACTTCTGTAATCCAGCACCATGTTGAGACTTTCAGACCAGAGCATATGTCCTGTAAGTAACACTTAGGGCTTCATCTAAGAACAGGATGGCATTGAATTTTCTTTTTTTTTTTTTTTCTTTTCTTTTTCCTAGTTAGAATCTGTTCTTCAATCAAGACATATTTCATTTTCTTACATCATAGAAAATCTACTTCAGCAGCTTATGACTTTGAAGGGCATTCTCTGCATGTTCTGCCAGTCAGGATAAAAACAGTAATGAGTGAAAAAGATAAGAAATACATCGATAGTTTCTCTGTATTTATCTTTCTCAGAATTTTTTTCTTGGTATTTTCTTTCCAATGAGCACAAATTCTCAATGCACAGATTACTTTGACTTTTCCACCACACAATTTACCCTGAAGTATTTGCCACTAGGACCATATGGATTTTACAAAAGTTAGAAACACAATTGTTGTAGTTATTTCATTTGTATTTGTACTTTACATGACCGAATGAAAGCTCTGTTAGTCTCAGTGACTGAACCTGCATAAGAATAAATATAAATATCAGGGCTCTGAGATTACTTCAGTGGCTGAACTTGTGCAGAAAATTTGAGCAGTCCAGTCATCACAAGAACCTGAAATCTTAGCCTGAAACCTCAAAACAGGTAGCAGATTTCAGAATTATTTGTTTTATTGGAGTACTTTTAAGTAGGTGCAGAACTAAGTAGATTAGAGCAGAATAAATGAATGAATGAATGAATGAATGAATGAATGAATGAATGAATGAATGAATGAATGAATGAAATTATTAATTAATGAAGTCTGGATTGCTTCACTTTTGCATCCCTCTTACATAATAAATTATAATATGGGTGGAAAATATTCTTCAAAGTATAGTTTCAGAACATAAGGATGAAAATCATTTATCTTTCGACATCTAAATTTTAGTTGTCTAAATCCAAATTAGTGACTGTACAGATATCCATACATTTAATGGAGATAAAGATCACTCTAGTTAATTCAATCAGTCTTGTTCTCTAGTCCCTGCAGGAAGTGTTTTGCCCTCTAAAGGTGCATATTTTCCTTGTGTGGTCCTGAAGGTCACTTTATCCTGAAGATGACAGTGATCTGGGTTGACTTTTTAAGTCTAGACAAATAACTTGCAGATGTCTAAGTTAACTCAGATGATTTCCCTGCAAATACCCAAGAGCATTTGTTAAAAAAAACCCTGTATCATTCTAGTATTTAATGCCTCATTCTTTTTCCTTCTTTTTAAGGCCTCTATTTTTGTCTATACATTTCAACAGTGAGCATTTTTATGTCACTCGAATATACTTAAGAAATTTCAAAGTACTTTACAGAGAGCTCTGAGATATAGGAATTTGCTTTTAAATTATTTAATTATATTTTGTATTACTTAAAAAGTATAAACAATTTCTCTTCAATAAAAATTAAGTTTCATTAAAGTTCTACTATGAATACAGATGGAATTGAAAATCTGTAAAAATACAAGGCACAGCAAAATCTTGTCCTTTGTCACATACTATCTGGAAAAATGAATCCGCTTGTTTCCCAGCATTTTTTCAGGATGTCTGACCAATGTCCAGAACTCAATTTGATAAGTCCATTTTGTGCTGCATCTAATTAACAAAGAAGACCTCCTTCCATTATACAAAATGAGATGAAGTTACTGCATTTATGAAGCATTGGCAGAGCTATTTTACATGTACCAGAATATAATCTTACCCAATGAAATGGTGCTTAACTGAAAACTATAAAATGAAACAGAAAGTTAACCAAGGTTCCTGTTCAATATTATTGGGAAATTTGTTAGACGTGGGTCATTAGCGTAAACTACCTGAGAAGCATTACAGGGACATTGCAAGGTTGACCCTTCTTCCTCTCCAAATGGTATTTTATGTTTTTAAAATACTCTCCAATAAAACAGAACATTTCTTTTCAGATTTGGACTGTCAAAATTTGAGCTGCTTAACCTTGATCATGTTCCTTTAAAGCTGTTCCTAATATTTTTTGAAGACTAAGTTTAGTGTATATATGTGACTTACTCAGTAGTACTTATAACTTTGCTGTTTCCTGCTTAAGTGGTACAAGACATTATAAGAATCAATGACAGGATAGATTAAAACAGTTCTGAAAGAGTAATAACCAGGGGCTAGAAGGAAATTGGATGCCCTAGTAAAAAACTGTTTAAAATTGAAATATATCACATAACTTTTCTCTGCATAGTGGAGGAGATTATTAAAATCAGATTTTTTTACAGATTTTAACTCCTCAGTGAAGAGACTCTTAAACCTCATGCACACCTTGGAAAACAATGTGAAAAGATATGGCTCTGTGGCCATCTTTCTGCACATGACAGGAACCAAACTCAAAGGGTGCATCAGGCTTTAAAGAAGCAGACAATTTAGCAACTGGTCAGATTTTAAAAGCAGATATCCCTCTTGAAGGAAAAATATGCACCAGAAACCACTCTGTTTCAAAACCCGTGAGATGCATAAAAAATAATCCTTACCTTTCTCATAAGAATATATCTAAAGTATTGTGTACATTTGCTGGGTTTTTTTCCCGCAGCATTAAAATCTTTCATGATAATTATGCACTGGTATAATGAATAAGTACCGCTGAATCTTCCAGATACTGATGCATATGATCCATTCCAAAGTTTACAGACTTAAAGACCTCTTGACACATATTTGTATCACGTCATTAAATATTTGGATCACTGATTCAGCTGAAAGAATAAAAAGCTCAACCAGATAAGCATTTATACCTTTGCTAGATAAGAGAAAAGGCTCTAATTATTAATGGAAATAAGTTATTAGAATAAATTACAGCTCCTATAGTTTTAGATGGAAAACAAAGAAAATCGGAACTTTAGGCCAAGCATAGTTCAACAGCGACAAAAATAAACGTATAATCATATTCTTCCTAAAGGTTGGTGAGAACTGCCATACTCTGTGGATGTTTGTCAGCAGACAAATCCATCACAGCTAGGGGTCAGAACTCAAGACATATTCCTTTATTCCTATAACAAACCTAACAGTTCTAACCCAACCTGCTGCTGCCACAAATGGAGCAGAATGGTAAATAAAAGCATCAGCATGACTTAGGCAACAAGATCAGTGTTTTTTTTTGTTCAGGATATAATTTATGAATCCAGCAAATAACTTATGAACTTTGGATATTCAAATAAAGGGAAAGCCTTCTCACAGATAACAGGATAACAGGATCTCTGCATGAAACTTCTTCAAACCCAGTGTGCAGTTTTGCATGAGAAAATACCCTGGTGAGAAAGTTCTCTACAGTAACCTAGTCATATAACCCCAGCAGAGATATTGGCAAAATCAGTTTGGATTCTTGTGGCAATCCTTACATCTACGTAAGAGGAGATATTTTAGTCTCGTTTTTTATTTTCTTTTAATTTAAATATAGAAGTGGTACCTTCTAATAATGAAGATCTGTGTGTGTACCTATCTCCTATATAACTTAATCACAAGCTTTAATGAGCCAAGCAGACCACCAGGATCCCATCTTCTCTCCTGTACAATTCCATTTCCTAGATTTAGGATTGCTACTTCACAATCTTATCATGCTGCATGGATTCCATAGCCAACAACAGAGTACCACAAGGGAACAGATGTCCTTGGAGGCAGAGCAGGTCAGTGTAGGGAGACGTTTTGTTGACCAAGAATTTGGACAACTCAGGCTTGACCCAATTAGTCTAACTGTGGCCTAACTGAGGCCTGCAGGGGCCTGCAAGGGCCTATAACCTTGAACTAACCTTGAGAGGACGGAACCATGAAGGCGGAAATAGCATAGCCTCTGTTTTGCCCATCTGTGATTCATGCCAATAAAAGAATAGTTTAGAGGCAAGTTGAAAAACTGTAACCAATTAGGTAGAATGTTCTTTGAGAAAAAATGTAAACAATTTTGTCATATATAAGGAATGAACGCAGCAAATAGATACATGCCATTTTACTGGATCAGTAAGAGTGTCGTTATTCCAGTCTAGCTCCTCGAGATACAGGACCCTGCTTCAGGTCAGAAGGAAAAAGGAGGTTGTGCTGTGAAGAAGAACCATTGCACAGGTGGTGTAAAATGGAGGCCCTGGTGCTTTAGGGAGGCATGCAGGGAGTCAGAGAAGGTAGCCGTAGTAAAGCCAAGATACAAAATGATTACCTCAAGACGCCCTAATAATTAAAGCGTAAGTGATGCATGTAGCCTTACATGTTGTCTTTGAAAATATTTCTCAATATTTTAGCTTTCCTCCTTACCTGCTTGCTTGTCAAATTTAGGCTTTATAGAAACAATATTTCAACTGAAAAAAGTTAAAGTCACCAGAAACTATTGACTGACTGGAGATAGGAAAAATACCCCAACCATGTACTCTACCACTTTAAACAAACATTAAATACAGTAAATGCAAAGCAGGGAAGCAGGATGTTAAGTGGCTGCTGTGGGATTTTCTAGCAATTTAATGAACAGAAGAGCAGCAATGAAAGAGCCTTCATGTGCCAGACATTTGGCTTCATAGTAGTAGAGTGAGAGTTATACCAGTACATGAATATCTATGCTGTCAAACTGCACCAGACAATGTTCCATGTCTAAGATGAAAAGAAGGGTAGAAAGCCCAGGAGAAGCTTCATACATCTAAGACAGCAGCCATCCACAGTCCACTCCATTGTGGAACAGGGCTGCATAGTCCACAGATAGCAGAGGCACACTTTCTGCCACTTAGTGCTGCCTAATGCATACCGAAAACTTTCACAGATCTCAGGTGACTTGAACACAACAGGTCACCATTCCTATTATGGATTCTAAAAGCTACAGAGAAGAGTTGAAATCTAACAGTGTGGAATTTATTTGAATGATGAAATCCTTATTTTCCCTTCATATCTCATTAAAAGTCTTCCAAAGGGAGGGAAGAAAAGCCAAATTATAAGTAAATTTAAGTCAGAAATTCACCTAGGGAACTGACTGCCTGTTTTGAATTTGCAGTTGAATTTGCTTCTTCATGTTGTTTTGAGAGGCACTAGCAAATCTGTGCAGATTGCCTGCATCCTCTTGAGTAATATGAAATACAACATATCGTAATGCTTATCTTAGAAGAAGCTCCAGTGCAGCTAACAAGTATTTCCTAATGTTTACATGTAATTTGTAAACTCAAATCCTAGGCCAATATGCCACTGAAAAAGCACTCTTTTTTTCTTTGTTTTTTTAAATGGCATTTGGGAATGGATATCAAAGTACATATCAAAGAAAATAATGAAGTGAGTGACTGCAGAATTCTTTCAGGAAAAATACATAGAGGCTATTCCAATAATTTTTGCCTAATCTTACTGATTCTCTTCAGGGAGTTTTCGTTGGAATTTCAAATGCTACAGAGAGAAGGAAGTTTGTACATAGTAACTTGAAAAATTACTCTTGCATCCTTGACATAAACAAAATGCATTTTCTCTAAAAACCTACATTAAGATTCCTCTGAGAAGAATTTCTTTTCATCTTAAAGTTAGAAGAAGTAAACTGAATTATATCTCTATAGTGATATTTGGATTTGAATGATGTGCCAGAAAATATATATAGAAATATTGATGCTTTTGATGGCAGCAGATGTTGTACAATAAGTTAGAACCTTTCAAATTTGCTTCTTAAGTTGATGGTATTTCTTCAGAAGGGACATTTTTAAACAATATTAAATTTTCTGACAATGTTAATCTAGACTAGTACAAGAAAATATTTTTAAATATTGAATTAATTATTAATGGTATTTTTCTTTTTCAAGGCAGGGTGTCCAGCATTTCTTAGCAGAAAGAAATTATGATGTCCGAAGAAGTAATTGATTTTTTTTTTTTTGGGGTGGGGGTTAAAACTCACAAACTTCTCTGCCAAGCCACTGACAGGCTAGGGTTTCTGTATGCATTTTATGTAAATTATACTCATTTTTACCTCTTTCATTTTTTCAGATTTGAGATGTCTAGACCAAATGCAGCCCCAGAGGATGCCAGTCATTTCAGTCTTTTCTTTAAGTTTTGATATAGAAGATAATTCACACTATTATTCACATCCATTTCTCAGCAAGATTTTATCAATCAGAATTTGGACCATAGCAACTCCAGTACATCCTAAGACAGTTTTGTAGGAATAGAGAGAGTACATTTGAATCAGGATGCATTCTACTGAAAGAAAATAAATAAAATAAGATCCCAAACAAGAATTTTAATATTGAAAATGTATCTCTAACACATATAAAATATTGTGCTATAGACTGGCTTCGAGTACCTAATTTAACCAAATAGTCAACCTATTAAATTACCTAAATTTAACCCATTGTTAAATTAAAATGTTCAAACTAACACCTTCCTCAGAAGAAATGGTAAAAAAAAAATCCAAAAACCGGAACCAAAACCAGGTTTGGTCTTAACCTGACATACCAACTGTGATTGATTTCACAATTTTATGATAGAACATCTGTGTTCACTAATGAGACACACAATGGGTGGATTTTTACGTGTTTTTACATATGTTGAGGAATCTGCTCAGGGCGGGTGTCTCGGTGAGCAGCTGCAGTGGTTGAGCCCTGGGAGCCCAAAGCAAGAGGCCAGGAATCGCTGACCCCTTGCCCAACAAAGGGCCTGGGCGCCTGTGGCCCGGCCAGGGGAGAGGTCACTCAAAGACACGGCAGGAGCCGAGGGCTCCAGACCTTCCTGTGCTTGGACTGTGGGAGGATAAAAGCCCAGGGGATCCTTTGTTCCTCCTCAGAGGCACCAGCTTGAGCTGTATTTTATTTAGTTATTGGACCAAGATTAAATTATTTTAAGGATTGGTTCATCTCAGATTCTGCTGTGGGGAACCTGGGGCTGAGCCAGTTCGGAAGGCTGGTGTGACTGTGTGAGGGTAGGGGTGCAGCTGCTAAGTCACCTCAGTCCCAGCTCAGGTGTGTGACTGTGACTGACAGAGTGGCTCCTGGAGGGACATTTCCTCACCTTATAAACACTTATTATCACATCAAGCACAGCAGCATTTAAAAGATAAGTGACAGACTTCATGCATGATTCTTCATAGAGCTGAAGCTACTTCAGTGCTGTGAACAGCAGAGTGTGTTAAGTGTGCAATGCTTTTAGAGTATCTCCCAAAGTATGTGAGGGAAAAATGAGGGGCATTAAGGCTCCTTAAATTAAGGCAGATCTTGAGTAAATAAGTTCATCTCTATTGTCTTGATACCTTGGTGGAAACTGAAGTAGGTGCAAACTGCCAAAGATAAGCATTTACCAGATCATACCAGTCTCATCCATACTTCATGACAGGTGGAAAAATTTTCCAGTGAACTTTGTATATGTATAGTCAGGGGCTTTTCTAGCATACACCATTTTCACCAGGTGAACTTTAGCTGTGAGCTTCTGCTGTTCCTGATTTAAGATTTAATTCGTATGAGGATGTTTATAGTAAGAAGTTGGCATGACAAAACCACGTAAGAAAAGAAAAGCAGAAAATAACATATAATTGTTGAGGTGAGGATAAAACAAGATACAAGAAAAAAATACTTACAAGATACAGTATAAGAAAACTAATCCAAAAAACCACAGAGGTCAGCAAGATGCAAGGGAGAACAACATTTCCCCATCTGACTTTCAGTTATTTGATTAGTTTATTGAATGTTTTAGTGAGGATTAGTCTTCTTAGTATCTACTATGCGAGCTTGTCAATAAATATCTTTCTTTCAGAGTTCCTCTGTAAACATTAGAGGACATTTCAACATAAATGACCTAAAGAAGAAGGGTTACATGTCAATATGCCTAATGGGTAGCATGTGAACCTGTTAGCACTGTTAACATACCTGACACATGCTGGAAAATTCTGCTTAACCTTTGTAAAAATGTACAGCCTGACAATTTTTTTTATACGGCCAATTCCAGTGCTTCTGTTCCTGCTCCACTTCTGCTGCTCTTTTCATGAATGTGACTGGGAAACCATGACAGACCCTGAGGCCCATTATTGTATTATCCTCATGCTTTGAGATGAACCATACAAAGTTATCCATCCTGAAGTAGGTTCAAATCTTATGGATATGTGAAGCGTTGACCACAGCAGTCAAAATTGCCAAGAAGTTGTTCATTAATTTCTCAAGTTTTCCAACATATTACTCATACACACAGCAGCCATTGAAGGGCCACTGTGGGCCATGAGTTCAGTTACAGTGGCTTTCTGGGCTGTGAAAGACAAAGCCTTTTTACAGATCCTTCAGCAGTCCTCAGCAGCAGTCCCAGACTGTGTGACCAGTCATCACATTTAGATTCCCCATGGGCATCTTAGCATGGGTTGCCATACATTGGAATTGCATGTGGATCTCATGGCTGTGTTAATGGGGAAAGCAGACATGCCACTGGTGGTTCCAAAAATGTGAAGGCATGAGGTGGACTGTACCCATGGATGGAGTTACATCATCCTGAAACCAGCATTGCTTCTTTTATCCTATGGTCTCTACATACCTCTGTGCATAGCTATGAAATGATGACTGTCAGGGCTATATTTTGGTCATGAGACTCTTACACATATATTTCCTGACTTTCAATGGACATCAGGGAGCCAATTTGCATAGTAGATTTGGGATTTATAGGAGCTTCGTTGTCAAGGGCTATACTGTCAATGAATAGAGAATAGACCAAAATTCAAACCATTCTCTCAGCCATAATGAAATTTCTGGTTAGAAGGAACTATTTTGTTTACTCCAGTAGGAAATCTGCTCACAAACTTGCACTCATAAACTGCCCCAATATAGTAGGTAAACCAACAGGACAGTGTCCTTTTTTTTATTGTACTTTTGGTACTGATTGTAGACAGCCCAATTTTTCTTCCACTTTTTTTTAAGTGCTGTAACCACTACGTTGCTACTTAAGTAGTGTGTTGCATAAACAGAAAATCTCTTCTGACTGCATTTTTTCAGTAAAGGGCTTAATGAGTTCTGTCTCTAGTGGTGAAATTAGTTCTCTAAGCAAAACTATCTGATAAGAGTCTTTCAGAGGACTTAGACACATAGTTTGTGAATCCTGAATCTCTGTCAGCAAGAGACCAGAGAAATTCTCATTGTGGTTTCACAAACACTTCTCAAAATAATTAGTTAATAATTAAACTGTGACAGAAAACTGAAATTTATCAGTTCTCATACATTTCTAACAACACATTTCCATGGTCTCAACTAACCATCTTTTGTAGTGAGTTAAAATATTCCTGGGTTTACCATGTGCCTTTTACTAAGGTGTTATTTTTACCGCAGTGGAACTTTCATGATAGCACTTGTGCTGCAGTTTAAGGGTTAGGATCACGTAACACTAGGTGTCTCACTCCTGTGAGTTTCCACTGCAAGTCTACAGTAACAAAAGTATGGTTAAAACGGACAAAAAGTTGAAAGAGACGCTGCCCAACAGAATTTATTAGATACTTCATAAACCTACATCTCCTAATAGTGTTAGGGGTACATATATACGTATGCTTGAATACTCTCCACTGTTGCACAATTTGATTATTTGACTGCTATAGTGGTCACAGCAAAAATGAAATTTAAGAAAGCATGAGAAAATGAAAAAAACCCAAGCCGGCATTAATGAATTTGTTATCTACACACCAGCTATGTGGAAATAAACCAGTATACAAACAAGATTTTTTAACAAAAGGCAGTAGATAAATTAACTGCAAAATGGAGTCAAGTCTTAGTCTGTTGAAAGTAACAGTAAAAATTTGCATTGTTCTCAATGGAAGCAAAATCTAGCCTATGGGTTATACAGCATTCATTAAAATATTCGTAAATTGTAATATAAGGTTGAATAGAAATATTGTTCATATTTCATTAATTTGTCAAGGTGAAAACTAATGGAGTATAGATATCACAGGTTTAAGAGCAGCTTTTTTGCTTATATTTCATACTTCTTTCCTTGACCCCTTTACACTTTCTGGGTCATGTAGAACAATCATACTATTTAATTTGCAAAGCCTGTCAAAAAACTCTGGCAATACAGCAGAATGGAGGAAGTAGAAAGACGTATTCCAACTTTTGGGGGACTGAAACAAGCAAATGTCACTGATTTAGAAATCCTCCTTATGCAGGACTCTGTGCCAGCAGCTATAGTCACCATTCATAATGATTGCATCAAGTTGCACATGACCAGCAGCACTCAATACAGCACCATGACCTGCAGGAAACCATTCTATTTGTAAAAGGTCAAACATTCTTTGCCTTAAGCTTTTGAAATGAAGAAGAGAAAACAATTTCAGGGCTATTTACTACCCAGTTCTCTGATAGCTTTTGTCCTCGCTTCCTGTAAGAGATATTTGCTTTTATCGTTACAGTCCTTTGAGTAAATACGATGCTTGTGGCTACAAAAAAAAAAGAAAAAGAAAAAAGAAAAAAAATTTGATTGTTTTCTTTGAGACATAAAGCTTTTATCTTGTTTCTAAATTCAGAAAGTCTGCCTGGAAATACTTTCTTTTTTAGAGTTAATGAATGTTGTCCTTTCTATACATTTCGGGTAGCCAGATAAAGATACAGATGGTCATAGAACAATATTATAAACGTGAGAACAAATTAAAAATCTTTTTACTACTGATGTAAACATGACAACTCTCAAAATCAAACCAAAATTTTTATTGCCAAGATCCAATTTTGTGTCGCATTTCTAGTCCTTTTCTATGCTGCTGACTTTGGGGGAAAACAAGATATAAACCTCCTAGAATTCTGTTTAAACACATAAGTACATACATGGGCAATATAATGTCTAAATAGGCAATTGAGTCCAGAAAGAATCCCAGATTATCAGGCATGATAAGCATATGAAACCTAAGACAGGCCAACCCCCTAAATCGAAATAAATAACGTCTTAGTCACATTCTTGTGCATTTTATTGTGAGACAAATTTATGAGACACTTATAGAGAACCTAAGGATGCTTTCCAATGTATTAGAAAGTCATAGCACAACAGAAAACTCTTGGCACAAAACTTTGCTAACAGGAAAGGGAGATATGGAATGACAAGAAGGGTGTATGCCATAAAAGGAGTAAGTTAGCAGGAAATACTGGCAGTGCTTATAATAATATTGCCCAAAATATGTTATATCCCAGGATTATCATTGCCTTGCATAGGCATTCTGATTCTTCCCTCAAAACAGGAAAAACTTCTACAGTGTCCAGAAATACTTTTCTTTCCAACACATCCCTTGTTGTTCCTGCAGTTTCCTTTTGAAAGCATCCCTAAAGCACCATCAGGTTTATGATTCCATAAATCTGCAAGAAAGAATTACAGTGCAATAATGGTCATCTGCCTCTAAATTAAAACTATCATAACACTGGAGGCTGGTATCTATAAACTTGTTAAGCCTACAAGCAAAACATTAAAAGATTTTCCAACATTTTAAAGGGATGTCTTTCAAGATTTCTGCTTTTTTCTCCCTCTTGTCTGAATCCCTCCTAATTTTCTGAGTAAAACAAAATTTTTTCCAAACTTCTGAATTTCTTGTGTTCAGAAGTTACCTTCATAACCTGTCAACTTTTACTGCTGTCTTTGCAAACTTATTGTATTTCTCTTTCACAGTCAACATTCACATGTAAAGCTGTATGTTATATCATTTTGTTGAATTATCTTGAAGTAGCTGGTGATTGTCTTTCTTTTTCCCAATCAAAATTCGAGTTCAACATTTCCAGTAAGAGAAATGAAAGATTACATTGCTTTATATTACTTGTTAATGCAAATGAAGAGCACCAAATTCTCAAAGGAAAATGTTATTTGTCAAGATGACCTATTAGAAGGAAGTATCATCTAAGATTTTGTGTAATATTTCTTTCCAGGGTGAGGGCTAATGCAAGCCTCTTCAATATTCTGTATAAAGTAAAGTAAGGAAATATGAGGAGTTACTGTTTTCTTGCTTGGAGTTTTGGGAGTCATGTTCTGTCCCTTCATGCATTCTGAATATATCAGCCCAGGTAGAAAACTCCTACTCTGTATTTTATGGATGTAATTTTTAGGTATTATTTTGAATATTATGTTCTTGTATATCATAAATATATAGACATACATAGTGAGGATTTTTTTTAACCATCAGCACAGTAAAAGTGCTTCAGCACTTGTCTCTGCAACAACATTATGAGAAAATAAAAGGTTTATTTATCATGAACATTTTTAACAACTATTCTTGCATGACTGCCCTTAGGATCCTAATATCCAAATTACTAGTTACGAGGGATATATATTTTTCTATTGGACCAGTACAAGCTGAGTAAACAAGCTAGAATCTAAAATTTATTAAAAGTGACAAAAGATCTGTCTGTGTCCTCTAAGCGTCTTTTGTGAATACAGCAGAAAAATAATCTTTGTTCTCTTTATTGTCCACTGAAAGAAAAAGAGACCCCTGACTAAATTTGAAAGAAACAAATATTCAAGCTTCAAAATTCAGATCTAGGTAGCTAATATCAAGAAATCAGTGTTACATATGAAACTAAAATTATCTAACAGAATGCAAAATAATCACATAGCAAGGTAAATCTGACACACTAAATTTGGCCATAAGTGGATGAATTTGTAATTATTTAAAAAAGAATAGCATATAATTCCAAATCATAAGTATTTTGTCTTTATTTTTTTAAATCAATTTTCAATGCTTTCTTTGTAGTTGGAAATAATAGAATTGTTAGAAAATCTGACACGAAGAACACTGGATTTTTCCCCATTGCTTACAAGTGTTACTTTTCAAGATCACTGAAAGTTGCCAAAAATACCTAATGCCAAAATTCTTTTTCTTTGCTATGGGGCCATTTTTAACATTCCTTCAAATCAGGTTTACTATTCTGCTCCATTGCTTAATGAGGCCTCAGATTAATCTACAAAGAGTCAATAAATCATAAACTCTTTTATTCATGCTCAAAGTGCATTCAATCAATTTTACCCACTGCTGAGCTTCCAGTATCATCAAATGTCTGATCTATCTCTGTGCATTTACTAAATAATTTAAGAATATTACATTGACTGATTATACATTATTTTGAAGCACATAGAACCTATAGTTATATTACAATTTCTCAAGCAGGCAAAAACTTCATTTGTTGTTGGGAAGATATGAATAACATGATTATTAACAGAGCACACAAGGTAACTTTTACACACAAAAAAAAGCTTTACCTATACAAAAAGACTTTTTTAACATGTTTCTGTGTTATACCACGGCTCTAAACTACATCTCATTTTCCTACTCTGAGACTAGCCTATAGTATTCAGACAAAAGAGACAGAATAGCCTTATCTAGCCTTGTTGCTCTTATTCTTAATTGATGGCAGAGTGATAAGAAAGGGCATAATTAGCAGATAGAAAAGGTAATGGGCATGAGATCTGGCTGAAGAGCATTGGCAGAGTTCAAAGGAAGAGGATGGCCCTACTCTCTATAAAGAGTCTATCTAGTCTATACCTCTTCCTATGCAGCCCTTTGTACTGGTTGTACACAGGCATTCTCAATAGAATGTGATCTTTCAGTTTTTGTTGCCCTGCTAACAGCATAAACATTCAGTGGTATTGATGGGGAATACTTTTATGCATATGTGGGAGAAAAAGAGGCTGACAAAATGGTCTTATATGGTGGAAGGTGCTCAATGTTCTGCTTGCAGGACTTCATCATGTCAGATAGTATTTCCTGCAAACTGATGACAAGTACAGCCAACTCATAAAGTATTACCATAGTTCACTCAGAACAGACTTTCAGCATCATGAAAGTCTAGGCATTATCCTACCTCTTACCTCAGTTGTTCGTTTGCTTTAAAGAATTAAATCATGTTTGACCTTGTCCTCCAAAAAATAGGTTTAGGTAATTACCCTCAGGTCATGGATCTTGATGGAAAAAAGAACCTAAGGTATGCTAAAGAGAAGCAGAACACTCTCTGTTTAATCCTCACTACTTGCTGAATTTAGTTGCTCCATGTTTGCATTAAAGTTTTTTAGGGTGGCACCCTAAAGAGCTTCTTTTTCTTAAGAATTGATTTTAAAATTCTTCCAAGATTATATCCAGGCATCTAGCAAATAGTTAGAAAATTAAGACAGTGTCCTGGGGCAGGGCAGCCAAGCATAAATCCTGACTTGAACATTCAAACTGAAGGATTGCTGGCATAATGCATTTGAAATGCATTTGACATTAGAAATTTTAAATTGAATATGAAATTAGATTTGTAATGCCTATACAAAGTTAATTCTAACTCCAAACTCTTATGTGTAACTATTTGTGTCTATGCTACTTTTTACTTTCTTTGGCAAGTTCAAGAAAAGTGTAGTGGAACTGGCAAACATAGCATGCATAAAGAAGGAACAGAAGAAGTTAATTTCAAGGTATTATAAATTCTTCTTTTTCATCTTCAGATCAAGAGATTTTGATAGGCACAGCAAAAAAGAAGGTGTAAAATTCCTTTGGAGTAAGGGAAATATAATACAGTTAAAACTCAGAAAAGTCAGAAAAAATGATGAAAAATAATTGAAACAGATGAATACAATAGAAGAGATATGAGAAACTCATTTCTCATAAAAACAGATTATGTTTTCCTTTTGTCAACACAGAATTAATAGCTGAATGCTTTAATGAGGTTTTATTTTACTAAGACATCATTACATTTTCAAGACTTGCTACTAAAGAACATTTATTAGCACATTATGAAGTGTTATAAATAATTGAAACTAAGCTGCCATTGTCAGTTGAATAAGTGCTTGCAATTCATTACTATTACATTTTCCCCCACTCAATAGTTCACAAAATTCAAGAATTTTCATTATGTGTGCAAGTCACTACACCAATGCAGACATGTCCTGACACTCCCTCGCTGAGCTGGCATTCCTGGCTTTGCCAGCCGGGGTCAGGGACTGGTGGCAACTTGCAAGATGGGCTCCTGCCTGGGCACACTCTTACCCTGGATTCTCCTCTGTACTCACCTGCAGAGTGACAGAGCAATTCAAGAGGGAGATTATATGGTGCAGCTTAACCTATGAGTGATGCAGTTCTCCTGGCACAGTAGCATCCACTTTGGAAGTCCTGAATGTGGGAAGAAGAATTGAAGGGATGGCCTGAACTGTCCCTTAGGAGAGGGGCCCCTCAGCAAGTGTTGATCATTGTGAGTGACACAAAAAGGCTCTGATGACTGTGAAAATAGCAAAACTATTACCTAGATTACCCCTTATGAAGCAATCTCACCTCATGCTGATTCTTAGATGGCGGAAGGTTTTTTTTGCATTTTGATGCTCAGCATACCTTCTTTACTTTAAAGGAGTAACTTGTGTATCATCCTGATTGATTCAGCCATTCCTTAATTTAGTTCAGAGAGTCAATCAATATTTTGTATAATGTGGTGTGTGTTTTGATAAGCAAAGAATTGCCTCCTGAATCACTTCTTAGGCATTGAATATAAAAACACCATATCATTTATTATTCTAGTTTGATAAGCAACTGCACTTGAATTGGTCATTGATTAAGCAGAGCTTTTGTGTCAGATTACAATAGGAACTTGGTTGCTACTCCTTTAAAACAGTAGCTGCAACAGTCTAACCAGTTCTTTCATTCCTGTAAATTCCAATCTTATTTGGTATCCAAGACAAACACAACTATGACTATATTTTCTAGTGTTTTAAATGAGTATATTTTTGTTGTTGCATATGCTGTGAAAACACTTAATTCTGTGGTATTTCAGAACCACTTATCAGGAAAGAGTTCTATGTTCTCAAGTGTTACACCTGGAAAAGCCACTTGAAATCTGTAGCTACTGTAGTGAAAATGTGCTATAAATGTATGGTATGGAGTTAGAGAATAACTATGAAGTTCCAAAGGCATACATACCAAAGTGTTTCCCATACTTGAAAACCCATGTACAGTGTAAGTGTAAAAGATTAAAAATTTCTGTGGCCACCAGTGTATAAATCATTCTTGTTATCTTTGTTATATGTAACTATACTTTTATTTTTAACAGCGTTTATTGAAGGTTTTAATTAATGTTACTAGAAATATATTAATTCTCAAGAGAATTTAAATTTCTACTTCTATTTACTTACAAAAAATGCAACACTTTTTATTGGTGTGTAGCCTGTAAAGCTCAAATGCTGAAATGTAGTACATCCCATTTTATGTTAAGGTAGAAACCTTTTGTTTATACATTTTTTACATGTAAATAAGTTCTATCTTTCAATTTTTGCAAATTCAACTGTTTCTGATACTTTTTATCTAGCCTAAATAATTATATGCCTTTGCCACCAGAATTTATTGCAGTGAAAATAATTATCATATCAAAAAACAAGACTATGACCTCAGGTGAGGAATAATGAGGAGGAGTAGATTAAATCTTCTGGCTGTGAGATACCATCAGATGGGCACAAGAAAGAGTTGAAAAAAAAAACAAGGCCTTTATATGTTTTTAAGATTATAATGTTTAATTGAAGATCTATGGACCTGTTTGTCTTCCCCAGAAAAGATTACTATCTTCACGTGCTCCAGACACACGGTGTAAAAATGGCCAGAAGGAGGGTAACTTGAGCGAAAAGATTTTAGGAGATGGAGAGAGGAAATTATACTTTCTGCCCAAAAGCACTCTATGAGGAAATTTTTATACAAAGCAAATCAAATACTGTTCTTTTTTTTTACAAATTGGTAAATAGTTTTGTGTATCTGCAAGCTGAATCAGACACCCAAAGGACAGTTGCAGTGCCAAGACTTTGCCTGAATTACCAACACTCACTGAGGAATCCTGGATCAATGCAGACTCTAAAGACACAGAAAAATATTTCATTCTGCAAGGAATGCCATAACTTGGGAATACAGAGTATTACATGAGAGAAAATAAATTTTTTTATTCTTTTCCTAGACTGCTGAAATTTCGCTATTCAAGAACTATTTATGTTTCTCTGTGCAATCACTCTCAGGCACTCAAGAGCCCAGAACATTTAAACTGCTTACAGTGCTGGCTTCTCTCAATGACATATTGAGAATCATTCAAATTGCCAGCTAAAGTAATTAATTGTGACAGGACTAAAAATAATGCAGTAATGAATCCTGCGGAAGACTTGAGAATGGAGGAATGATGCTAAACCTGGGAAGGAGAGAGGGAGGAAGGTGGTTTGGAGGGTATTTTATTTTGTTTCTCACCATCCCACTCCATTTTGATTTTTTTAATTGACAATAAGTTTAATTAATTCTCCCCAAGTCAAGGCTATTTTGAACATGACAGTAGCTGGTTAGGGTGCTTTCCTAGCTTATTTTCTCCCCCTATCCTGTTGAAAAGGGGAGTGATAGAGGAGCCGGGTGGATATTTGGCAGCCAGTCAAAATCAGCCCACACCATTCAGGTAGTTGTCCCGCAAACAGCAGGTACTGCAGACACACATTGGATGATAGGATATTGCATGACTGCTCCATGGGTCACAGACTAGCACAGCTGTTTGATTTTTCTCATGTTCGACTCATTTAGAGAACACAAGCGAGGTTCAACAATGATTGCATAATGCCATATCTGAAACCATTTGTCTCCTCTGACACAGAAAAGGAAGAAGGTGAGAGGGAGAAAGGGAAAGTTCAAGAGAGGAAGAGATAAAGAAAGGGATGGCTGTACCTCCCTTTACTGTGCAGACTGGGGGGGACATTCTCTCGCCTAAACCTTAACATTTGTGCCATTCAAGGCCACGTCATTGCTCCTACATTAGGGCATCTGACCTCTGACTGCTGCTCCAGAAAGGGCCTCATTTCCGCCACCCGTGTCTGGCTATCCTGAACATCTCATATAATCTCAAACTGCCCTGAGCACACCCATCTGTTCAACTAAATAATGATCCAAATCTTTATTGAATCTAACAGAACGTAGGCACCTAGCACAAATTTGCGTATCAAACTTCAACTCAGTACCACTCCTACGTTTTCCTTGGTTAGTCTCAGACTGAATTCTGCTTCCATAAATCTAGTTGTAGGTTTCTGGACAATGGCCAGATTCAGTCTAGAAACTGTTCAGCTGGATTACCAGGGCACTATATCTCCTCAGTTCCAGCTGGGGAAATGGATTGTTTCCCTACTGCGGCTTTTACCATTTTCTTCCTTTTCTGCTGTGTAGATATAGAAATTGCTGCAAATATCTGTCTTGGCCTAGAGTCAGAAAAACATGGAAAGTTACATTCACATACCTGGAACTCTCACTATGTGGACAGAATAAAAGTGTGACTTGCTGCTCTTATCAGCATACATATGCTCATTATCAAAATAGAAATCTTTTGGTTCTAACACAGGTGCAATGAAACAAAAATCTGGGCCTCCCTTATTACACTTTCAGAATTTAAGTCTGTTTTCAGTAGACTATAATTTGTGTTGTGACATTTTTTGCCAAAAACAACAAGAGCTAAGCAAAGGAAATAATCTCTCAGAATATAAACTGAAATGTTGGTTTGTAATTGTAATATTAGACTTGGAACAATCTGTTTTTAACAAGATAGTTCAACAGAATAATTATTAATTATTTTTTTATAAATGAAACAAAATACTCCATCTCCTAATAAATTAGATGCTCTGTATTTTTCTAAGAAAGAAGGAGAAACATACAATAAAAAATACATCTATTATTAAATGGAAATAACTAGGTTTCTAAAAAAATATAGCATGCAGGTTTACCCAGTTAATCTATATATGTGCAGAGCCATGATATTGCAGGTGTTTTTATTCTTCTCATTCATCTGTTCAGGTTTGTATTAAAAGTTACATCTACTTTTGCTGAGAAAAAAAAAAAAAGACTTTTTTTCGCTAACTCTGTTTTTTTTATTGCTGGTAACTCACACGCAGAAAGGGTTTAGTTAAGTCCTATTTCTTCTGGTACCTGTATCATCAGTAGAATTGTACCTAAATTGTAATATATGAAGCCATTCAGTTACACAGCAGAAACAAGACTGTAGCTTGGGGCATGCTGAGGTCAGTAGTAGAAGAAAATGGTGTTCTCTAACTGCAGGAGAAGGTGTAATCTGTCTTCAAATCTTTTATGATGGAGCTGAGAAACAAGAAAAGATCACAAGAAAGATTAAGATCTTTCTTTTCTTATTGCTGGTTGATTTTTCTAAGCTTGCTACCAGTGAGAAATAAGCATTTTGTTTGAATTTAAACTCACCACAACACCACAGCATCTGTTCTAACCCTTCACACAAGTAATTTTTTTACTACAGTATTCTAGCTAAAAACTCTCACAAAACACAATTACACAACATTATCTTTCATGTCCATTCACAAACTAGTTCAATATTGGAGCTGTGTTTGCAGCTTCTGTGGTTTCCATCTACTGCCCAGTAACTGGCTCTATCAAGCCTATTTAAGGACAGTAGATGGACTTGTCCAATACATGTCAAATTATTCACATGATTCCAGAACTTTCTTTATTTCCCTTTAAGCGGTTTGAGATAGAGTTTGTCATGTGCTGAGGCAATATTGCCACAAAACTTTGAATAAACTAAGATTACGAAAAAAAATATTTATGAGTAATCCTAAAGTTATAGCCCTACTCACCATTCTCCAAATCCAGTTTTGAATGTTCACCTCCAACATGTTCAGCAAAACTTTCCTTGAGGTACCTGAAGAGTGGGAAGGCAGATGCGGAGGTTACACCGGCATCTGTAGGGCAGAAATGTTGTTATGATGATGTTGTGGAAAGCAATTAACCTGCAGACCTTTCATTATTTGGGAAAATGGCTGGAAAGGCATTGTCACACAATCTAATTGAAGAATATTTGTGCCTATTCTCTGTTAATTTGTATTTTTACTTAAAAAAAAAAAAGCCCAATCAATGAAATCTCTGAGTTACTGTTAAAAATATTTAAGAATTGAACTCTGTTCTTGTTTGGAAACTTTAAGACCTGCAGTACTATAATTCTCACTTCTAAATAATGTCCTTTGATCTCAGTACTTAAGGGATGACTGTGGATACACATAAATTCTTTCATTCTGAAAAGACTGTGAAGAGAAAAGTGGAGAAGAGAGGAATTGTCATTTGATCCTCTTTTCTTTCACACTGCCATTATTCTGTGCTGCGATATCAGATACAGACTCCATTTAAATACCAAGAGAGATATTTTAATTTGCTTGGTTTTACATATGAGCCATGCATTTAAATCCAAGAGCAAAACGTAACCCTAATTGCCAGTTTCAGGTCTCTGTTCTTGAGTTTTTACCATATCTTAGAATCTATCACATCGAATCTAATATCTGTGTAGAACTTAGGCCAATATACTAATTTTACTCTCTTAACCACAGAGCCTTTGCTCTAGGTGTTTTATATTATTATAGTCTGTTATTAAATGTGACCTTCTAAATTTATTTGGAGGCTCTTTTCCTGGTTTTAATAATTGTCTTCTGTTCTTTGTTTCCCATACAAATTGGAAGCCCTTTTTACAAATGTTTTGCTCTAGCAGACAAGCCAGAACATTTTAGCAATTCCTATAACCATTCCTTTATAAAAACTCATCCGTTTTAAAAAATAGTTACTACTATCTCAGCAGTTGTGTTGGCCTATAAAAAGAACAGAGCTCAAACTTTCTACCATTTTTCATTTCCTAGAGTTCTAAAATTATATTTGACAAGTACCATTTTGAATTTTCGATTGAAATCATTGGATTAAAGCAAAATTTTATTTAGAACCTAGAAGTCATTCACTTCTGAGCTGTCACAATCTAATTAGAAATATAGTTTAGAGGTTCATTTGCTCATAAAAAATAAATGAAAAAACAAAACTGGTAATTGCCATATTGCAAGACCAGAGATGGAAAATTCTACTCTGCTTAACTACTCTACAGCAATGTGTAAATAATTAATATATTGGAAGCAACAGTGCAGCTATCACTCATATAAAACAAGTATATGGAAAATCTGGTGGTATAACTCATATATGTAACACAATTAAAGTTTATATAAAGGAATAGTACAAGTAGTCAGGAACAGAATTGAAAACAAAGATTTTCAATTAAAAAGACTCATAAACATCATAAGGAAAAACTTTAAGAATTCTGAGAATATACAGGAACTCAGAAAGGAACACAAAGAAATGATGCATAACAAAGAAAGTAGTGAATGATATAAAGGAAGGAAATTTCATGTAGACCGAAACAGTAGTGTTTGAATGAATTGACACCATACTATACAGCATCACTGGAAAATGTGCTGAACTTCTCACTGGAAAATTTGAAAACAAATTAAATTGTCCTTTCCTGTGGATATCTCAGGCAAGTGAGCCCTGTCTCACTGCAGAAGCTGGACTGGGTGGTTTCTGAGGGCTTGATGAGCCCTGCAGTTCTTGATTTGTACCCTAGAGTCAGCTACTCTTCACACTGTATTACTGTGAAGAAGGAGCAATGGTGGAATTTTGGCAGTATGATTGCTTTTGCACATTGAGTAAGGCTATTTTCTCCCCATGTTTCTGGAATCTACAGGTTACTGGTTGCAAAGAAGGTGCCTATGATATATATACATACGCTTGCAAATAAGCTTGGATCCTGCTCACCAGCTTGCCCAAGTGGAATTGAACTCAGTGTACACTAAATATTGCATTCAGGATATTGAGCAGTTTGGCAGCCAGTGTTGAATATTGCATTGCCAGGATCTTTTTTTTTTCCAGTATCTAACAGCTAATACAAACTTGATTTATCCATTGCATTGCACATAAATGAGGTTGACTTTCATAAAATGTGTTGCCGTCACAATATTTAAGTACACAGTAAATGTCTCAAAAAACCTCCAAACCCCTGATTAGAATAACATTCACAAAAATTCACAAATTTCTCACAATTATTATTTCTACATTTTTTTTTTGTTATAAAAGTGAGGGTTATTTTCTTAGACACTTTGTCTAAGTTTGCAAACATAGGGAATTACCTTAGTCCTGAAATCAGATATATGGAAAAAATATTCACTATAAAAATACAGATTTAGATGAAACAGTTAAGTAATCAAACCTGCAGATAAGTATAAGCAAGTGGAATAAAGCATCTGACATAGTAAACCCCAAAACTTTTAAGTGTAAGTCTACTGAATGAAAATTATTCAATTTGCATTATTTTGCTGCAATAAAAATATTATGTATAGCACCTGAGCCAGGTCTTATTAATTTTTGCTTTGGTAAAGATATTAGAACTGGATATCCTATAATACTAAAGTTCAAAGACATATTATTTATCTTATCTTTGTAAGACCCTGAGCTTTAAATGCCTTATGAAGAAGGCAGTGATGTCTGGACATGAATTAATTGAAATACTCATTAAGGAAACAGCTAGCTTAACAATATGTTTAATATCTTTAAGGAGAGAAAAAGCTTTGCATATCTTTACAAGCACACTGAATTAAGTATTAACCTTAATGCATTCCAAACACGAATGAAACAAATATTATCTTATTGATCTGTGTAGCATCTAAAGTTTCAGAAGTTGTGCACCTTTCTTCAATATTACTTTTTATAATGCTTTACTGATCAACAGAAAAAAAACCTTAGTTAGCATCCTTTTTTTTGAAAGATTGCTTTCCTTGTATATAAAACTAATTTTACAAGAATCTGATCATTGTCTGCTTTGTTTTAAAAAAAATTATATTTGAAACAATAATGAGTCAAATTCATACACCTTCCTCATATCCCTGAGTTAATCTAAAGTGAGTAACAAACTTTATAGCGTATAAGAACATGGATTTTGAATCATACTTTTGTTTATGTGTGATCATGAAGGCAAATTAAGGCCACATATGGGAAGCAGTCACAGTAATGAAGGCTCTATCAAGATTTTGGCATTAGAACAGAATTGTCTTCTCATTAAAATGAACTTGCTTTTGTTCTGTAGCTCAAGAGCACACAGAGTAATAAAAATTCTCCTCCATGCCACAAATTATTACTTTATGTTTGTTTTCTTCTCTTTGTTTCAAGCAACTAACACAAGCTGGGAAACAATTTGTAGTACAATTCTTTCTTTTTAATTATTCAAGCAGTCTGAAGCTTCCAATTTTCCAGCCAAATTCTTAATCTCTGCATGAGGTAAATTTTATTTGCAAATATAGAGAAAATAAAGTAAATCTTTGGCCCTTCTTAATTATCTTATGAGAGGAATCTTTTGGAAAGGCAATAGCCTGGATAGTAGAAGGCAACAAATTATAATGTGTAATTTGTCATAGAAAACGTAATTTAAGAGAATTTTGCACAAATTCTTTCCAGATATAATAGGTTTGAATTGGCTGAGTCATTAATATGTGTGTTCTGGTATCCATTTTTTCCTTTGTTTCTTTTTCCTGTTTCTTACACTCTACTGACTTTTTATTTTTTATTTTATTGAAATAAGTGGGTTTGCCATCCAGCAGAGGTGGATTGATATTTAAGTAGATGAGTGTTTTGTATACAAATGAACAGTTAAATTACTGAGCATTAATTCTCCATGTAATATTAGAGTTTACAGTATGTATTTTTCCTCAGGTTTTTCATGTTCAAATTCTGCTTATTTCCTTCAAAATATCCACAAAATTCTCCACAAAATATGTCATATTTCCCACTTATTAAAATGTGGTACATGCAGAAGATTATGTAAATTAAGAAAAGAATTCATGGAGATTTTAGTAAAAAGAAAGAGTTCAAGAGCAGATTGAGCTATTCACAAAATATATTATTTGGGTTTGCTAAGTGAGGAGGGAAAGAGTTTAGTTGATGCATTGTCAAGTCAGACCCTGTCCAGTATCCAAACAGATGGAGATGAGCAAAATCAGAAATATGCTTCTGATGTTTCTCGTAGATCATGAATGGCTCAAAATATTTTCCTTAAAACGTAAAGAAGTCTCAAGAAAGGAATGAAAGTAGGTCTCCTGCCATCTGGACTGAACAAGGAACTGAATTTCACATTCTGCTTGGTATCAGTCTCAGCCGTGTTAATACAGGTACAGTGTAGTTTAGCTAAATTGTAATATACTCTGTCTCTCATTGTGTGTTGCCAGGTACATGTGGTTTCTGCAGTCTGGACCAATGGATTTTAAGAAGGGCTGTAGCTCTGAAACTTATGTGATAACCAGGAAAAGGTTTTTAGATATTTTACCTTTTCACATAGGATCTTACTTTCTTGACTAAATCCTGAGCAAAATTTTTGCAAATTAAGGTTTTCAGGTTAATTAAGCTTCTGAACTACCATATTAATCATGTAATAACTACTTCCCATAGCTTTGGAATGTTACATGAAACACTTTTTAATTTTAATGGATTTCAATGGATTATTTTGACATATATTCTAGGTTTTAGAAACCATGGATATTTAAAATAAAATTCTTCTTTTATTCAGATTTTTGAACTTCAGGTTTGGCACCTGTCACAGTAAGCTACAGCATAGTAATAGCCAGGGTCAACTGTGCATTTTGCACATACGTATGGCTGACTGACTAGGAACATGCTGGTATAAACAGCTTAAGACAAACTATTTAAACAGGCAAAAAAATTATGGAAATAATCTCTGATAATAAGATAGGAGAAGGTTGTGCCAAAAAGCTGGAGCTACCAAGTTCTTAACCCGAACCAAAGCATTTATATATCTGTCTTCCCTTGAAACATGTTCAAAATTTTAAAAGAAATTCTTTCTGAAATCTGTCCCCTTAAAATCTTTCCTTTCTTATTTTGCAGAAAATTTTTGTTCCTAAGACAAGTCACGTTCCTAAAAATTTAGTTCAGCTTGAGTTGAAGTGATCTGGATTAGGCTCCAATTCTCAAGGATCTCAAAGATTTCAGAATTAAGTGGAAAGTTCTTGCAATGATTGCAAAAGACCAGTAGAATAAATTTGTAATGATTGAATATCTCAAGACTCCGGAACTGACACAAAATTCCTCACTTTTGTTGATTTTGTATGGCCTGGTTTTCGCTGGGGGAGGCCCACAGATGTGGCTCCTGTGGGAAGCTGCTGGAAGCTTCCACCATGTCTGGCAGAGCCAATCCCAAAAACTGGGCCAATGGGAGATGCTGGTAACATGTATGTGATAATATACTTTAGAAGAAAATTGAAACAAAGTGGGGCACATTTTTTCCCTAGTCAGAGAAGAGGAGGAGGTGAGACCCTGTGAGGGAAAACAACATGGGGACACCAAGGTCAGTGGAGAAGGAGGGGCAGGAGGTGCTCCAGGTGCTGGAGCTGAGATTCCTCTGCAGGCCGTCGTGCAGCCCACGGTGAAGCANGGTGAAGCAGCTGTGCCCCTTCAGCCTCTGGGGATCACAGGGATGCAGAGATCCACCTGCAGGCCCTGGTGATCCACAGGGGATGCAGAGATCCACCCACAGCCCATGGTGGAGGCACCCATGCTAGTATTCCTGGAGGAGGCTGTGATTCAGTGGAAGACCTGGTGGAGAGAGGACCCCTGCTTCCAGGCTGGAGCAGCCTGTCCTTGGAGTGGAAGAATGACTCAAGTAGCAGCAGTTTTGGGAAGACTGTCTGTCCGTGGGAGGGACTCACGTTTGTAGCAGGTCCAGTTTGGTTGCTGCTCATGAGAGTGGACTCACGCCAAATGTTTTCACAGCCTTACTTTACGTCTCATTATCCTCCCCTGACTTTGTTAGTAATAAATTCACTTTGTATCTCTAAGCTGAGCCTGTTTTGCCCTTGGAGTGCTTCCTCTCAATTCTTATCTCAATTAATGAACCTTTTGTATTTCAATTTTTTTTTCTCTCCTCTGCCCAACTTTAGCGGGAGGGGCGAGTGAGTGGCTCTCATGAGTGTCTGGCATTTGGCCAGTGTCAAATCATGATTCTTGTTTTATATGTTTTTCATTTGGTCTAATCTATTTCTCATCTTATCTATTACATGAGTTTATCAACAAGGAGTTGTGCTAACAACAGCTTTATAATTGTCAGTGTCAGCGCGGTGTTTCTACAAGGCTCAACATTGCTGGTAACTATAGCTGTCCTCCCTCTGTACTGCACCAAACCTCACACAGACCTATTCCTGTCTTCAGTGTATCTCAGGTAACCAAAGTACACAGGCACACTTTGATCAGTGACTGCTCATTTCCTATGGGCCACACTGAAAATATTTTATACTGTACCCTACCATGAGGAATACAGATGTCTTAAAAGAGTTCACACAGTGCCAACCCATGGATAAGCAGCTACTGAAAATCATGAAGATCTGCCATTCTATACCTACAGCTAGTGAACAAGAGAGCACTGCCTAGGGAACACTGGGTAATTCTACACAGAAAGTTCAAGATTGTCTTATGTTTTGACTTACATCTAAAGAAAATTTTGTTCACCACCTTTAGTGCTCTAGAAATAAATGTAATGAAGTCTGGGATTTCTAGCACTTCTCCTTGTGCCACAGAGATGGAAAGGGAACAGACCCCAGCTCTAACCCAGGGTTCTGCAGAGAATTTCATCCAAACTGTTCGCAGATCACACTGTCCTGCAATGAGCTAAATGCAAACAGAAACACCTTTAAAATATTTTTCATGTCCCTTACCACATAAACACTCTTTGATTGCTTTTTTGCCCTGAAACCACCCAAGAACTTTCAAAAAACATCTCTCTCAAGTTAGAGAATAGACTTAAGAAAATTATTTTTCTCAGGTTTTATTTCTTATCATAAGTTGATTGCAGTACTGCTTCACCTATGAAAAAGGTTTAGCCTGCACTAATGTATCAAGTATAGTGCAAATTTTAAAAAATATTCTATAAGCCCGGTGGAGACCAAAATCAAAATTACTTGAGAATGTAGGGTTTTGACGTCTTTTTGTTTTGGAGTTTTTTTGGGGCATGTTGATTGTTTGTTTGGGTTGATTAGTTGGTTGGTTTTGGTTTTGTGGGCTTGGGGGTTTTATTTCATAGAATAATAGAATATGCTGAGCTGGAAGGGACCCTTCAGAATCACTGAGTTGAACTCCTGGCCCTGCTTATGTGATCACTTCCCTGCCGACCCTGTTCCTGTGCCCAACCACCCCCTGGGTGAAAAACCTTTTTCTAATATCCAACCTAAACCTCCCCTGACTCAGCTTCCTGCCATTTCCTCAAGTCCTATCACTGGTCCTGACAATGAAGAGATCAGTACTTGCCCCTCCACTTTCACTCATGAGGATGTTGAAGACCACAGTGAGGTCTCTCCTCAGTCTCCTCTTCTGAAAAAACCAAGTGACCTCAGCCACTCCTCTTAAGGCTGAGGCTCCCCCTCCAGAGTGTTCCCCAGTGACCAAAACTACCCCCAGGACTCAAGGGGACACCATCCTAGTGCAGAGCAGAGCCGGACAATCCCTTCTCTTGCCTGGCTGGCAATGCTGTGCCAGATACACTCCAGGATGTGCCTGCCTTTTGTTTGGGTTTGGTTTTTTTCAGTGAAGTCCTAAGGTTATAGTTCTCAGGGTTACTGTAATCACACTAACTTGAAAAGCTAACTTCGAATGTACGTAAAAGAGATGCTTTTCTTTTTAAGTGCAGGAAACAGAGGTAGCAGCACCCCAGTTCTCTTTTGTGATCCTAGTATGAACACATCAAACTAGGAATAGTCTTATGATACGTGATCTACACACCAGTAGGACAGTGATCTGGGGAATGTGGCTGCAGTGAAGAAAAAAGCAAAGAAATCATTCAACAGGCAAATGGTTACATGATTGCACCATGGTTCCTGTCCCTGCTCCTGAAATATGGTATAGTCATTGACTGGTACTAATAGATGTAACAATGTGTCATTGAAAACCTCTGAAAAGTTGTCACTGCAAAATAAGTTCTTAAAAAACTGATATGACCTGGGCAAGGGACTCTGAGATTGTATTCTTGGACTGATGTGTCTTCCTTCTTCACCTGTTCAAGCTTGGCTTTTTGTCTGGCTTCTGTTTCTTTCTGTCTTCTTGCAGGTGCTTATGAAACAATTCTGCTGGAATCAAGGTAACCACAGGGAGGAGAATTTATTAAAGGGTATATTATGTGAAAGTTTTTGGGTTTTTTTCTGGGAATACATATTGGCCAAAATGTATGCATTTAGAAGATTGAGATTTTATTGCCAGTGTTTTACTTCTTTCTTCCACAGTGAGTATAAGAACGTCTTCTCATTGAGTCATTACCAAACTTCATTTATTTCTTGGCTTACCCTCAGACAATCTCTTCCTCTTTTTTACTCAGCCACCTTCGACTGCAGCCGGCCAGGTGGTTCACTAACTCACTTAATAACTTATAAATTCAGCTTGCTTTACAGTTTCTGCTGAACACTCTCAATAACAACAGTTTTCCCAGCTAGAATAATAAATGGGGTTACCTCAGGGTTTAAACAAATGTGAAGTGTGTCCTTAATGCGGCCAATTTAATCAAACACATCACTGAGTTCTTCTAGTATATTATTTTCATTTAGCTGATATGAGACCTCCATTATACGATTGATCAGTTTTAATTCCTTAGGAACTCTAATCCCTGGCACAGGCTAAGCCTTTACACTCACAAAGAGAAAATAGAATAATTCCTGAGAATTCCATATAGAGAAGGGTGGACCTTTAACACACAAATGCTTTGTGCCTTCATTTACTGTGACATCCATAGCATTATTAAACTTTTCTGTGCTTCCAGTGAAGAGCCAAATTTGGATATTGTCATTATTTAGTTATATAAGGCAAAAGTCTATAGAAACTTCCAACTGTAATAATCTCAATTGGTGACAATTTTTCTGCATATTAAATACTTTAGTTACATCTATTATTCATATAGTCGAGTAAATTTCTGGCAGTACAAAGGATTTCATGGTGTACTTAACTGACAGGTTCACCATTTGCTTTCAAAATATTTGACACCATTTATAACTGAAGATCTAAACTTCTACTGAATTTTTTTTGTTAAGAAGTAACATGGCTTATTCTGTTCACAGCTAGGTATAAATTGTGAGAGTAAACCAATAGAAAATAGACAATTTTAAGTTCATATGTGATTGGGCTTTTTTAAGTGTAATACTTCTTCATAGTCAGTTAATCAAGGGGTCAGAGAATCACATGGGTCACACAGCAACTCCTTTATTCAAAACCTAGTAATTAGTGAGGCCAGATTTTAAAAATGAAAATCACTTGGAGAAATAAGTTTGCATTTCAGCATAGAACCAAAATCATTAGATTGTTCCTATTAAGTGACAGACATTTTGCTCTTGGATACTGCAAACCTTCTGAAAATTAAGAAACATATATGCCACTATGGCTATTGACATAGTTTAGCAGATTGATTTTTTTTTTTTTTTCATTTAATAGATATCTTTAAATGTTTTAATGCCCTGTCTATTTCTGGTGTTATGAAAAACATTGCTTCAAGTCTATGAAGCTTTCTAGTTGCTCTTGCTTGTCACACAGGCATTTTACATCTCTTTTCATCTGTGTTCTCAAGGTCAAAAAATTCCATCACATCCTGATTGCTCAGACAGTCACATCATGCCTAGACCTACCTTTGTTGCCACTTCTGTATAAATCATAGCTTAAGACAAAATGTGTATGTATCATATGAAATACATATCAATTGAGGAAACATGGCCAAATTTAGATCGAACTCCTCTTCTTTTTGTATGTATCTGATATCATTTGTTCCATATTAAAGATGCAAACCCTGAAATCCAAAATCTTATTGGTGGCATTTTACATGACAGAGTAAGTAACTTAAACTTTTACAAAGTAGACAAACAGAGAAGTGTGGGCCAGATAAGTGTACAGGAAGGTAGATTAACAACTGGCTGAAATGGAAAGCTGGAAGAGCTTTTATTAGTGACACAAAGTCCTGCTGGAGCCAAATTACTAGCAGAGCTTCTTCCAAAGATCACTCTAGCAGACATCCAATAAGATATTCTGCTGAGCGTCAGATCCTTAGTCTTCATCAGTTCAAGTCTTGAGTCTCTCTTGAATTAAAGCGTTTGTTAGTACCTCCAAATACTACCCGAGCTGAATCAACATCTTCAAAAATCAAGCTTCTCGGAAAACAGGTGTCTAGAACGCCAAAACAGCTTTGAAGTAAAAGATGAGAGGCTTAATGTAAACAATGAAAGATACGAACTAACCCTAAAAACGGGACAATATTTAGATGAGAGAAAATGGCCTTGTGAAGAACGGAGAGATGCTATTACCGATGGAGAACAAGAGGTAAGGATGAAGAAGGAGACTAGAGGGAAGAAATACTAGGTGACATGGGAAGAAAATCTGATGACACTTATACTGATTAGAAATACCAGATGAATAATAAAACCAAGAGAAAGAAGCAATAATAAGCCCGGGAAATAATCTTCTGAGTAAATCAAAAGCAGTCTTCTTGTTTCAAAAGTCTGCAATATAATAAATATGGTGTTCTCTAATATGTCATATGGGTTTTGAGATCTCTAAATTCACATTTCAGTGCTTTCCAGCTAGAGAGATCCTTCTAATAAATAAACATTAATAGCTTTCACATAGAAATAAAAAGAGTAACATTTTTTAAAAAGTATTAAGAGATACCTAGGATAAATGGAGGGAAAAAAGAGAATAACTTCGCAAGGAGAAGGATAATGTGTAAAGAGAAGGATAGAAAGCTATGATGTTACTTCTGCAAAGAAAATACCAAATCCCAAATGAAGACCTGCCCCTCAAAATGAATTTTTTATTCCTGGCTTTTTTCAGTGACTCATCATGGGGTATCATGTCAATCTTCTCAATTTATCTGATGGTTTTAGCATTTGTTGAATATTCAGAAATAATTATTTTTAAAAGATCTCTCTGCCTGTGTGGATAGGAGAAAACACGAAGATGTAAAACTGCTGCAGGAAATGTGAATAAAACAATTCAGAGAGATGAGGGAGAAGGGGAACAAGGAATGAAGATTGCCTGCAGGCTGGGTGCAGGCAACATTAGAAAAGCAGTTTCAGTATTAATACTACTTATCTTTTTATTTGAACACTTTTCATTGTTTCTTTACTGTCTTGTTGCTATTTTGGATTGCTCCAGAATTTAATCTATTAAAATTTTCAGGAAAAAAATGGCAAAATTCTGCTGTAATATTACACCTGAAATCACCTGTATTTAAACAGATAAACTGCTCCTCTGTGGTATTTAGATGAAGAGCAGTTCCGGATGTAAAAATATGGTCCTTGTTAATCTATTATACTAAAAAATATGAGACAGGTGAAAGCTGCAACAGCAACTGAGCTTATCACACACAATTGCCTGTCAAAGGGCAACTGTCTCACATTAAGTGAAATTGTTGTCTGCTTGCAGTCTTTGGGCAAAGTGAGTAGAAGGGAATGTGTATAACTCCATTATTTGTAGTTGAGCTGAATTCAGCTATTAGAGATACCCTGTAAAAAGTGAATAACAGCACTTAAGCCAAATGTGAAAATGATGGCATTTTCACATTTCAGGTCTCTAGCCATTATACAAGGATGCTTTGAGAGACATTTCTAGACTTGCAAAGAGGAAAAAAAAATAAAATTACACCCTGTGGCTACATGAAATGCAGACCATTTTGAGCATCTCTCAGAAATTTACCATTTCTCAGTCACGTGTAAACAGGGAGAGCTGCAAAGACACATCTGTTATCCTTCTATACTACCGTGTCCTGCTGCAGTTTCAGGCTCATTTTAGCCTAAATTTTAGTCTTTTCTTGTTAAGTGGTGCAGGAGAATCCATCTTAGCAACAGCTTCAATGCGTTTGTGAGGTGAATCCATAGAGAAAATTTCCTACATGTTCCCTAATGGAGCTCTGGTTTCTTTCAGTAATTATTTTGCCTGTCATTCACTGTACACCTGGTTGTGGCAGCCTGAACCTTTGAATCTGACAAGAGGTGGTTGGGGAAGTTACCTTGGTAAAGAGTTTAAATGGAACCACTCCAAATACCAACTCAGTCATCAGTGGTACTCCGCAATCTTCATTAAAATGACAGCAGGAGATCAGGTATTATAAGACTATCACAAAGTTATGCAGATTATTTTTAATGATATTTTATTTTAAGAATAATAAATGCAAATCACACTGTCTGGGAAGAAAAATATATGGTAATTCAACAGAGCTTGAAAGTAGGAAGACAAACGTAGCATAAAAAAGGAACATGTCCAAGAATCTTTGGATGTCAAAAGACAAACCCTCCCTAAAAAGTTTAAACAATATTTTGGTTTCATTCTTCAAGAAACCTAAATTTCAGGAAAATAAAGGTCAAATAATTTAGAGGAGAAAGGGAAAGGAATGTTCCTGGTAAATATTTCTGGCCAAAATATTTATGCTCAGGGACATGCAATTGTCTCCAGTAGAGCTGGAGGAAAAGCAACCCAGGCTGTGGTTCTCCTTTTGAATGACAGCTTTCAAAAATGTTACTGGTTTGATTCTTGACTCTTATAACAAAAAGTGCATCAAGTAATGCCCAAGAAACAATTAAAAATATAATATATCTGATGTCAACTGCATTGAATGCTAAATATTCATCTTCTTGTTTTTATGGTTTTAATTTATGACTGGCTTCTAATTTTATCACAAAGACTTTACTCTAGTTTTGCTAGAGTATTTTTCCAGTACAGACACAGATTAGTCTGAGTATTTCATGTGTACACTCTTTTTCAAAGTACAGCCTGAGTTTCCTCAGTGCCTGCATTCTTGCTTCCTCTCTCTTCTGCTTTTCATTTTCCCAGTAACAAACCTGTTCAAGCTAGTATGAATTGTGGCTCTGAGCAGCCTCAGGCTGTGTATACTTCAGCACAGATGACAGACTGAGGCTGAGGCTGATGCTTCCTATATCACAGAAACATAGAATCAACTAGGTTGGAAAAGACCTCTGAGATCATTGATCCAACCTATGACTGAACAGCACCATGTCACCTAGATCATGGCACTAATTAGAGGCCATGTCTGGTGATGCCACCACCTCCCTGGGCAGACCATTCCAATACCCACTCACCCTTTCTGTGACAAACTTCTTCCTGATATCCAGCATAAGCCTCCCTCATACAGCTTAAGACTGAGTACCCTTGTCCCGTTGTTGGCTGCCTGGGAGAAGACACTGAACCCCACCTGGCTGCAACCTCCTTTCAGGCAGTTGTAGAAAGCCACACAGTCTCCCCTGAGCCTCATTATCTTCAGGCTAAACAACCCCAGCTCCCTCAGCTGCTCCTCACAGGAGGAGCTCCAGACCCTTCACCAGCTCCATTGCACTTCTCTGGACTCACTCAAGCACCAAAATGTCCTTCCTGAATTGCAGGATCCAGAACTGGATACAGAACTTGGGGTGTGGCCTCAGCAGTGCTGAATACAGGGGACAATATTATGTTCTTCTATTATGCTGTCCTGGTAAAGTTCAACAACTTTTTCCACAATTCCATGCCAAATAGGATCTCACTAAAGCTCCACTAAGATCCTCCTGGGTTTATTGCTTTTTTTGGTCTGGTATCATGATGATGTGACTAGAGCTTGTTTGTGGCTCAGTTTTCCTTTTGTTTTATGTTCTGGCATATAGCTCTTACATTCCTCAAATGGATGGGTTTGATAGTAAGAGTTTAATTATTTTCCGGTAACAGACACAAACTTGACACCTCCAATATGGACTGTACAAAGTCCATCAAAGTGATAGACCAAAATACAGGTCTTTTAAATCTTATCCCTGTTCTTAGAAACAAAATCCAGAACTTTTCACTAGCAGGCACCGGCTTCTTCTCAGATGCATTTGCAAATAGATGACCCTAATAACCTAATCCATTAAAGTGGGAGCTGCTGTATTGGAAATTTAGCAATTGATAGGATTCTTTTATTATTGTTTGTTGATTGAAGTTAGTAAGTATTGTAGTTCCAACAAAAATGCTTCAAATTGAATTTCAGGATATTTAGATGACATTGGAGAGCCTCAAATTTTTACTCTCCTTGCTATAAAGCAAGGGAACATCTGCTAAAAAGAAACCTTCAATTATAGATTTCACTACCACCCACACAAAAGTAAACATTTTAAAAACTGCAATTACTAAGCAGTGTGAGGAGGCAGTAAATACAGCAGTGATCCAGCTCCATGGGGAATATGTAAGCAAAGGTCTTTGCGAGTAGAGGCAGAAGCACTCTAGAAGAAAGATAAAAGGTCACCCCAAATAAATAAATCTCAAAACTAAGATGACTAGGAGTGTTTAATAGAATTTTATTTAAGGGGCCATTAAAAGTTACACAATGCTCAGCATTGTCTTCTAGGACTTGCAGATTCTATAGGCTTCACTGAACTTCCACCTATTTTAACATTGAATATAATTCTAAATGCATTTGTGATTTCTAAATATCTCTATTTAAATTGCCATTTGCTACAGCTTCTATGATTTGCTAAAGTACACATATTGGTACATATCTAACCAGAAAACTTATACTATCTGCTAGGCTAGTAAAAACAGTAAATTTTTATGTTATGTACAGTTAATATTGCACAATAAAACAGCATGAGGGAATGCTGAAATCTTAGCCTCTTGTTTCTCAGGTCTGCTTCATGTGTGGCTGCAGCACACATAAATGTGAATAACAATGACAAATATTTCTCTGGTACTCTAGTACCAAGTTCTAACATCAGGGATATTCTTTTTCTTCTTTTTCTGTTTCATCTGATAACATAGACCATCCATGAAAAATCCAAGATGATTCTCTTATCTTTTGAAGACCTTCTTTCCATGCCTGGCTAACCTAATTATTGAACTGTCATGGTAGTCTTTCAGAAGAATTGTTAAAAAATGTATAAAGGACATTTGAAAAGTAAAATTGAAATTTTCACACTAGATTATTATATATTAAAAATGTCACAGAAATACAAATTCTAAGAGCAGTATTAATGAAGATTTTAAAAGCCTCAGCCCCAGTTAATAACTTGCGTACAAAATTTGGTGAGCAACACATCAGAGAGATGATTCTGATACCTGCAGCACTGGTTATTCTAATACCTTCAGAACGTTACTTGTGGAAGTGGCTGTAGGACTTACAGTTAAGATTGCTTACTGCTTTGAGGGTGTAAGATTACACAGCTGAAGTTAGGAACCAAGGCCACAAATGGGCATCAGCAGGAGTTTGCATCCTGCTTTGTGTTCTGGCTATACACAGAGTCCAGGGTGTTACATGAGGTCCCAAAATACTATGGGGTATGCTTAATTTGTTTTAAACTCCTGTTATTAGTAGTGTGTAAATTAATTATAGGGCCTGTGGTTTTGATACTCAGCTTCCTCCTATCACAGGCTGAGAGCCTCTGAAAGACTGAGCACCTTAAAATACCATATTTTATTCAGAGGATCTGAAATTTTATTCATAGTATTTAAAAATAATTTGTTTGATGAAATACAGAAAGATCTAGTGGTTCTTGAATATCCTATATAAGCAAAC
This sequence comes from Phainopepla nitens, assembly GCA_013400175.1. NCBI lineage: Eukaryota > Metazoa > Chordata > Aves > Passeriformes > Bombycillidae > Phainopepla > Phainopepla nitens. Next base: position 536,403 of record VXBQ01009835.1, on the reverse strand, counting down.
TGCCTAAAGTAGTCATATAGACAGTTATTAAACTGGCAGAACAACTGGCCATAGATAATAGGATTTCTATGATTTCAGTCCATCCTTCTTCCTCTTCCAAAAGTTGAGTTAAAGCCCAAAGATGCTAACTGAAAACTATAGTTTAATGCATCAACATTTCCATGCTGGTGTTTATGTGGTACATTTTCTGGTATATTTTACTTGCCTATGACTGAAGTTGATTTGATTTCGCCTTACATCAAAAGGACATTGCTAATGCAGTGCAGTAAACCAAAACTGTTTTAATAGTCTTCTTAGGCATTCAAACATTTCTAGAGTATCAGAAGGTTTCATATTAACTAGAGAACGTGTCTTGACTGCCTTTAGGCTCAGCTAAAGAGAAAAAGTTGAACCCCTGTGTCAGCAACAGACTTGTGTTTCCTTATGACTTTTTAAGAATATATTCAGTATTTCTTAAACGCTATTGATTTGTTGGCCTGACTGAGAGTTTCACAGGATTAACAAATTCTTTATAAGGATAAAACATGTGTTTGCTGAGGAAAATAAGGGGATAATCATACCAATAAAATACCTCCAAAATAGAGTGTCTCTTACAGAAAATTCTGTACAAATCAAGAAGCACTTAAACCTGGTATTAGGTTTATTCCCCTTAAAAAGCTTGTTACAGTAAGTTTTATTGAGTTACATTAACAAAAATGTTTTGAGACAGAAAAAACTTGGTGGCAATTTAAAAACACAGATAATGGTCATGTAGAATATAAGAAAATACAGCTATCAGAATATCATAGGTGTTTTTGCATTAAAAAAAAATAAACAGGAAAATAAATTATTACAATGTGGATACTGTCATTTACATAGAAGTGATTATCTTTTGGTGAATAGTGAAACAGTACCTTTGACAGATGCGTACCAAAAAAATTACTCACTATCTTCTCCACCAGGAATTGCTGTATTTGAATGCAGTTCAAAACTGGAGCCTAACTGCATATTTCATGGCTATTATTGCAGGCCTAAGTCTGTTGACAACTTTCTTTTGCAACAGCCAGGCACTAATCACTCCCATCATAGAACATTCTCTTTGGCCATAATAACCTCTGTATAAATGAACACAGGCTAAAAGAACACTGTGCCCCTTATTCACCAAAGTATTTCTGAGTATACCAAATTTTACGCATGTCTGCCCATTATTTTTATTTTTTTAATGTTAGCATGTGATTAGCTCTTTTGCTGAATATGGTCCTTGGGAAGATTAAAATTATTCTTTTTGTAGTCTCTTGGTTTTTTCACTATTTCCAAGTCAAAGCATACTGCGGAAAATTATACTTCCACCAGAGAAAAGCAATTCACTCTTATCAAAATCATTTCAGTAGAAAAATCTGAGTGATCAAACCCAAATTCTGAACTTGTTTTTCTCTCAGTGAAGTTTTGCATCTAAATGTGGAATTATGTATTTGTAAGGAACATGTGGTACATATGGAACAGTCATTTCATATCTTTATAAAATGAATAGCAGATGGATAAGGTACTTTACTGGCAGAATTAAGCAACACTGCTTGAAATCCATTATATAATTAGTGCTAAAACTGTGCTAGTCTTATCTAGGTAAACGAGACATAGCTCGGCATGGAAATAGTTGACACTATGCAAGATGAAAGAAGGTTTCCAAAAGTCTCATTCAGTTGCTTATTTTTCCTTTGCATGCATTGCACATTAATCCAGTGTAGTCACTAAAAGCAATGCCAAATCACCCTTTGACTTTAATGGGATGGAATTTCAGTTTCATGTTTTTGTCACTTGAAAGTAAGTTCAGATAGAAAGATATGTCAGTGCAGTAGAGACTGGGAAATGCATAATTTGAAAGGAATTTTAAAGAGAAGAAAAAACTTTGAAGAATTCAGGCAGGATTAAGATATTATTCCATTAAAAATAGGAAGCTAGAAAAAAGTGCGATGTAGGTTGGTCATAGAAAGTGGAATTAGGATCTTCAAACAGGGAAAGATTAGATGCTTAGTGAATGCATAAGTAATGCAGAACTGAGATGTTAAAACTATATTATCCAAATTATTTCTAATCTTACTGTTATTTTTATCACATACTCCCAATATGAGAAATTTTAGCTTAAGTAACTTGCCACATGGTTCTAGGCCACATTTTCAGGTTTTCTATACACCATGGGCCTCTATGAACTAAAAAACTGCTATGCAAAACACCAATCTAAAGGAAATTTATAGCAGCTATGCAATTCTAATGTCTAGTCAGATTAAGCACAAAACACAGTAGCAGATTGGTAAAAAAGAATGATAGAACTACAAAGCAGAAAACTCAGAAATTAGGAAATGCTAGAACAGAAATAGCTGTTGCAATTGATAGCTTTAATAATTTGTTGTAACATAATAATAATAATACTACATAATAATAATGTTTTAACATGTCTTAATAAGATGTACAACATAATTAAATGATCATAATTGTCCCTGTTTAGGACAGGAGCAAGATTATGTTCTGGGGATGGGTCGGGCATCAATGTGAATGTTTCAACGTGAATGTTGTAGACATAACATAGTTATATGCAACAAAAACCAAGTTATTATAAGAGGAAAAATAAGATAACCTCCATTACATTTGTTTTCTCATACTAGTTCTGCCTTCTATGTATTGACTATCTGTAAAGTTATGCAACAGGACAATTGACAACAAACCAATATATAATATGAAGAATGTATTTCTTGGCATACATATATATATATATGCATGCATTTAATGTCAATAAAACATATCTGGTTTCTTATAGAAACTGAGTTACCTGTTCCATCTTGTTCTTTAAGCTCCTTTCAAGCAAAAAGTTTTTCCTTAAACAACTTTCCTTTAAAATGTAATTTGTCTCCTGTGAGTGACACATTTGAAGATAAAATTAAGTCATTTTGCAGTACTCAGTGTAAATAAGCATCTCAACATTTTTTCCAAAGCATGGAACTGTCCTTTTTCCCATTCCAATAGTTCTAAACCAGAAACATTTAATTTTATCAAACCTTTTCTTAGTGAAGGAAAAGAAGTAACCTTGGCATTGAAAACATGCTTCAAAAAAGGTCATTCAAGTAAGTAATAATTTTCCTTTTCCAAAAGCATCAAAATAATGGCTTAAGAGGAAAACAACCCTTAACCATTCTGACAACCATTGTAACTGCATTATACAAGTTAGTTTCAAAATAGTATAAGGCAATCATATTGAAAATCTGTCTGGGAGCAAAGAATGTAAAATTGTGGCTCTGGGTGAAATCAAAAGAAAAGCTTTTCCTTATATTTCCCTTCAAAACTTTACTGATCTTGGAATTGTGCACTTGCGAAGACAACACCATTTTGTTTTCTGTCTTACCTGATTCCCAAACCCCTGAACCTGTCATTACTGGGACAACTGCTGAGTAGCACTATACCAGAGGGAAGTGAAAAGAAGATACTTTCAGTTGATGATGCCTCTCTTAAGGATTCAATAGAAGAATAGGAATTACATGAGCTAACTAACTTCCACAGCAGGTATTTGAATAAAAAGAAAAGAACCTGTTGATTATTTATTCCACACTCTCCTGATTTCAACATATTCTCAACATTTTGTGTTAAAGTGAAGAGCCTTAAAAGATTGAAAACCACTATATGACTGAAGAAATAGAGAAATCAGCAGTATAACTAATATCCCACTGCTGCAAATTTGAGAAGAATTTGGGTAAACCAGTAGCACAGCAGAGATTTTCTAACCAATTTCAATAAATTCATTGCTTTTCTTGAGTCTCAAACAGGTGGTGGTGACCCTCTTCGTGCTCTGCGCTCACAATCTGGGCACAATCTCAAGCTGGAACCAGAGTACTCTGGAGAGAGAAAGAATTCATATTTGAGTGTGGGGGTTCAGTGCTGTGTTACTTACATTCACAGCCCAGAGTAAACCTGCCTCTGACCCTTATGAGTCAGTGAAAATGTTGTAGGAATACATACAAATGGAGATTGCTTTCAAGCAAGTTCAGTTTTAGCCGAAAGGGTTGCTAAAGGGACAGATGCTAATGGCACCTAAATTTTTTTCCCAGTACAGTAAATGGAAAAAGATAGTCTTCTCTGAGGACAGTCTGAGTTTAGGCTGAATAAAATGAAAATGAACAGCATATAATAAAAAATGATCTTTTGACTTGTAACAGAAGCTACACTTCTAGGAGGGACCACAATTTTCCCAGGCCCTGAAGCTCTAGTAAGTAATGGAAAAACAGTGTAGTAAAAAAACCACAGCAAATCAGTCTAGCTCAAGAGACATTGGGATTGAAATAAACTGCTGGAAATCTACTGAAAAAAAGCAAATTGAGGCTTTTGAATTATTATTTCTTAGGCTTCTCACAAACAATGCAACTTGTTTGTTGAGCTTTATACTGAGGGTGGGCTCTAAGGGCTCAGCAGCGGAGGCTGCAGGGGCTCCATGAGGGGAGGCCGAGGCTGCCCCAGCCAGATCCAGCCAAATCGAGCCAGATCCAGCTGGATCCAGCTGGGTCCAAGCAGCCGCCGTAGGGCGTGGCTGTGAAAAGTGCCGGTGTGAACACCAAGGTCAGTGGAGCAGGAGAGGCAGGAGGTGCTCCAAACACTGGAGCAAATATTCCCCTGCAGGCCACGGGTGAAGACCACAGTGGAGCAGATGTCCACGCAGCCCACGGAAGACCCCATCCAAGCTGGCCTTGATCACTTTCAGTAATGGGGCATCCACAACTTCTCTGGGCAACCTGTTCCAGTGTCACAGCACCCTCGCAGTAAAGAATTTCCTCCAAAAGAACTATTCAAATGGAAGGTTTTGAGCTGCTGTGTAAAAAGCAAGTAATGACTTCTCCCAATTAATGAACTCAAAGTTCCTCTGAATACTCAGAGTTCCTCTGTAAAGACTTAGGATTGACAAAATATTTTTTAAATTAGCAAAATGCTAGTCTGGTCCTCAGTTATGTAGATTATATTATACACTCAACTATGTTTTCTGTTATAGGTAGAATGTGAGTTCATACAATCACAAGTTTCTGTCCTCTAAATCCATGCTGGCTAGAACAATATACAGGTAGACTGTAAGAGACATATTATTAAAGTAAATTCAGTTTGCAGTCCCACAGGTAGGTTACCTTAACAGAAATATCCTCCATTCCAATAGCTGCACTTAAAAGGAAGTATAAAATAGTCTATTGTAGGATTCTCAATTGTGTGTTTATTTATTGTAAAATATAGTTGGAATACTTGCTGTGGCAATTTGTATGCCTATACAACACCACTTTATAGAGAAAAGCAAAAAAATAAATTTGTCTTTTTAAAAATATGCCTTCATCCAAATGTATGAGAGCTTGCTGTTGTGTCTATGTAACCCACGTTTTGGTTGTTCAGTGTGATGAATAATCCAAATTTTTTTGCTGTTCAGTTTAATAAAACATTCATATAATCTCTTCAGAGTGATGGTATGTTTTCTATGTCAGACTGAACTATCTAACAGAACTAGCTTAATCATAAACACTGTCAGGTGTATAGTAGGGAACTGTCACCTTCCTCACACCTCTGAACTATTTTAATATTCATTCACACCACTGGAAAAAAATGGAGGTGCAGATATTCCCTTAAAATTTTCTGAGCACAATCCAAGCACAGATACATACATGTCCATGTGAAAGATAAACCTCACAATTTTAAAAAAGAGTGTTCTAGACTACATGGATATCACATGTATATATAAAAATGTAAATATAAAACCATAAATATAAACCAAACATGAATCTGTGGAAACCAAAACCTTTCTAAAACTACAGCTGTGGTGGATATTTTTCTTTTTTTGAGACATAGACATGGGAAAGACACGAACCTTTACTTTCATAGTAACGGATGTTTGAGCAATGTCAATATTTTTTGTATTACTTCCCTTTAACAGCTACTTTTTGCATATTTCTAACCCAAATTACTATATGACTTAATTTAAATAAACAACATCTTTAATTTAATTTAGTTGCAACAAAAAGGGTAAACCAGAAGTATTAATGTACTGGGAAGCCTTGTCGGCAAATTCCTTCATGGCATGGTAGCATTTGAGTTGGAGATATTCTGATGACAGATTATTCAACAAGTGCTGAACAAGCTTTTAGAAACAACTTTCTTTCAACAAAAGACTCACTTTCAGTGTACCTTATTCTGAATCAAAGAGTTGGTTAAGGAGAGTCATTTATCATTACAAGTCATTTCAGATAGGGAAAAACAGTGAAAGCCATGTGAAATGTGTTTCGTTTGCAGATCCCATGCTGGAGTTGCATCATACCTGCAGTGAGGCCATAGAAATCTTTTGCTTTCTTATATGGAAATGAAAGATGGGCACAGTTACTGAAACCAGCATTACCTTCTGCTCTGGGACCTGAACGGACTCCTGGTTCAGCCCTGCATGAGCACTTATTGAAGATTAGTCGGTAAGTGTGTCCTGACACCCTGTTTTATTCAGCTCTCTCAAGCAGGTGGCATCTTTCTGGACCTGTTGACCAATGTGCAGTCTGTTGGGACAAGAAAAAATCTTGTCATTTGAGATGCAATAGTTTAAAAATCAGATCCAGTAAAGAAATGCACCACCTTTTGTCACATGCCACCTAAAATAAAAAGCAGATCATGGGAGAAAAATGGGACTTTAATAATTTTTTTTTATTTGCAAATGAACTGTATATAAGATTGGATTAGAGCAAAATGTAGTTACAGGATTTTTTTTTCTATACCACAATAGGATATGATTGTGTTCCAGTATTTTTTTTTTAATTAGTTTGTGTTGAAGTTCCCCCCAGTTTATTGTTTTAAATTTTAGAAGAAATTCTCCACAGTTGCATGCAGGGCAGGGCAACCTGGTTCCTGTTTCGAGTTTCGATGGAATTGGCCTTTCTTGCAAGACATTATATTCATAATTTGTAATTAATATTCTCTGAGGAAGTTTTCACCCAGCTTGACTAAAAATTCTCTATATCCACCCTTTCCTTGAAACAGTGTTAGGTACAAAATAGGGCTGGGGGTAAAGTGATTTGAGGTTTTTACTACTCAGAGTTGACCAGTTGAGACATTAAGATCAGTTTTCTCCCTGAGGCTACGTGAAGTCATCTGATCTGCAGCCAGATGTGAGCAACAGTTGATGGCCAGCTATGAAACATTCAGTCTGAGGGAAATTTTGTTTATCACATAGGAAGTCTAAGGCAGATATGGGAAAGCATTTTCCAAGTTTGATTTAATTGCTTGGAAAACCTTGCATCTTGCATAATCAATGTCTGCTGCTGAGGCAATGTTTCCCCACTAAGCAGCTTTGTTCACTGCACAATCCTAGCAATATCCCAAGTCCAATATATTATGGATTTGAGATACTGCCCAGGTCCCACTCCTCCTTAAAAAAAACCCCTATGGGTCACATAATTAAACATTGTATTAAAAACATGTAAACCACAAGCTAATGCCTACAAGCAACATGTCCAGTAAAATTCTGCACATCTTTTCTGTAGGATAACACATGTACAGTCCAGGTGCCTTTTGACACAAATTACCTTCAGCAGGGATGTACTCATTGGATAATTTAACAACTGTTCTCAACTGATCTAGGTGAGTTATGTGAAGAATGTCGTTCTTCACAGTGAAAATAATTTTTCCTATAAAATTATTGTGATTGACATTTAACAAATTAGATATCAGGATGGCAGGGTGAAAATCAAAGTTTCTGATGAAAAATCTGAAAGAATTATAGGATCTTAAGTGAAATTATTACTGAATAATTTTACTAATCCCAGCGTAGAAACTGTTAAATCTCTTTTATAAAAACATTCCATTTTGAGACACACATTCAGCACAGGAAATTTCAGCCTGAGCAGCTAAATATTAGCAAAATAGGTACAAATAAAAGCAAGATGCTAGGATAGAAGGAGCTAAGCAAAAATAGAAGTTGCATTGCATAAACAGATAATAACATATACTTCAGTTCTAAAGATGAAAGTGAGGAGTTCTGTTTGTGCAGCTTTCTGGTGCGCCTTTTTATGAGGAGATGAGGAGAGAGTAAGGATAATCACAGTGTGACCACGGCCATGGGACTGAAGAAGGGGCTTGGAACTGCAGGGTTTGCTGGTCTGCAGGAAGTATGAGTGTCTGCTGAAGATGAAAATCTGAAGAATGGAGCCCAAAAATCTGATATCTATTTTAAAAGCATTTGCACATCCTGTCATCCCACTGTGTTAATTCAGACAACTCTGCTCTGCATATATAATTTTTCGGCATATGCATTTGATACAAATATTAGACAGGAAACATTTCTGACAAAACTTGTCCAACACAGTGTCTGTTAGGGTCATCTTTTGAGTTATCTTTTGTGACTCATCCTTTATAATCAGACAAATATATTCTACACATTATTTCTAGCCTGAAAGTTGATGAGGGAATCTTCATGTATCACAGTTTCTAGGGAGTTGGATCTGTACTCTGAAGCCAAAGCAAAGTACTATAGATTGACACAAAAAATCTCTCACTTACACACACTAGTGATTGGATGAAAAATGACACTGTTTTTTAAAGTGCAGATGTGTTGACTTCAGCTGAGGTCGTGGCTGCACACAAAGCACTGCCAAATTAAAGAGTATAGTCTGCTGAATTTTCTGCTGACCTTACCACATGCAAAGATCTGCCTGGTTTTGAGCTTCAGCCTTCTCTCTTTTTAAAGGGCAACATCTGGACTAGCCAAACTGAAGAGGATGTTTTTGTAGAAGGAAGGATAAATTTTCTTTTCCATAAGTTTTATTGTTATTTTATGAAATGAAATTACTTTCTGTTGGAACTCCTATTTCTTTGGTAGAATTTCAGAGGAGGCTGAAACTCAAAAAAGCTAATAAAATGTAAGAGAAATAAACATTAAGATACATATGTTGTTTAAATTTAAAATGTATGTATAGTTTGAGTTGAAGGTGTTTGAATAGGAAAAAAATGTTACATGTAGTAAATAATACCTCCTCTTAATTTTTTCAGTGGAAAAAAGAACATAAGCATGTGATATAAAAGGTATTTTTCCTATTTTTATAAAAAAATATGTGTTTATACATGCTGCAGATCCAGTTGGCTTGAAATTTCTGGGACAATGAAATCCAAATACATTTCAAATATAAAACAAATAGACAGGTAGTTTAAAGAATTTCTTTATTAACCTGAAAGGAGTAAAAAAAACAAAAATTCCTTTTAATAAAAGTTTTGCTGTTTTCAAAAGTCTATATCAATGGTTTGGTATCATTAATTAGAATGTGGTATTTTTTTCCCAAAAAAATCTCTTGATTCACTGATTGAAATCTGTATTTTAAAATTTGAAGGTCTCCAGCAGAATTAGGTAGTACAATACTAAGGCAACAATTAGAAACGCCGCTCTGGTCTGATAGTTGTGTAATCAGAATAAGAAGGGAGGAATGTGATACATGGAATGCCTGGGACTGCTGCAGTCATTACAAAAAAATCTTGTCACAGGATGTGGTCCAGTGATAAACAAGGTCAGGCTAGCATACCATCTGCCCATGGAATATTGTGCCGATGTGTTATTCCAGGTCTTTTACAGCTACATGGTTTTCAGTAATTTGAAAACAGAAGGAATTCCATCAGGAGGAAAAAAAAAAAAAAAAGAAGAATGTTTTTTAGCAGGTAATTAAATGCAGAGTAAAAGGGACAAAAAAGAGAAGAACAAAAATATCTTTTCATGACATTGAAAGCCGGGGTTGAAAATATTGCCATCTCACACCATCCATCAGTTCTGAGTGATTTAAATGGGAAGGAACCTGGGTTCAGCTGTCCTCCTTTGGATGGTGTCTTTTTGGGAGCTGCTACTTATTGGCACGGGGCTGCATATTCTGGGCTCCTGTGGGGGAAAAGAATTATTATCATTCCTCAGCTGACTGTCTCATGCTCTGTGCACAGTGTGACTAAATTGGCTGAAGTGAAGCAAACCGTCCAGAATGGATCTTTGAAAAAGCAACATTGCAGATGCCTTTCACTTTCATTACACGGGATCATACACAGTTCTACAGATGTAAGATGCTATGAAAGTGCTTCCAGAGTGGATATAAAGCCTTTTTTCTGTTTTATCTTTCCTCGTAAAAAGGAAATGTGTCTGATTCTTTGGAAGCAAAGAAATACATTTACTAAATGAATAGACAGACTTCTGTTTCTCAGATTCTGTCTTTTTTTTGCAGGGTTTATTCCCCTTGAAGAGGTAAGGTTTCTGCTGACTTCATTGGGAAGCATATGTGAATCAATCAAGGAGCTGTTGGTGCCTTGTGTTCTTTGGAATTGTGAGCAGTAATTGGCTTACTCTTCAGGATGCCATCCACTTACAACACACTGCAAATTCCTCTGCAGATACCTTTTAATTCAAGTAAAACAACAGTGGCAAAAATAGAAACGTGAAAAACTAAACAAAATCAGGTGTATTTTGTTATGGCATGTGTTTAAGATCACTATATGAATGCACTACACTGGCACCTATCGTCATTCCTGTACTGCAGAATGAGAGGCCTCTTCTTCCCCTAAAGCAGGGAGAGGTTCTGCCTGTCCCCACTGAACACACACCAGGTACTGGAAATGGTCTTTGTGAGTCTCCAGCAAACTGCAGCTCTTGCATTGCAGGCTTCCCAGAGGCTGGTCTTTTTTTAATTATTTTTTGAGAAATACAGCTATCAAAGTATTGTGAAACAATGGGCAGGTGGTGGTCAGTGGCCTCACACAATAATCTGCACAACTGGCCAGCTTTAGCAAGGGGTAAAGAAAAGGATTCCAATAAGCAAGGACAAAAGCCACCCAAGCTTCTCTGTGCTCTCAGGTCTATATCTCACAAGTGGCTCTGCCCTCCAACTCTTCACAGGTTTCACACAAATAGAGGCAAGTGCAAAATCAGATGTGTAGAATAACTTCATTATGCATAACTTTCAAAAGATCATGGGTAGTCCAGAGTTTCTTTGCTTACTTTTATTTTTCACTGTGTATACATGGACATAATTTTCAGTATTTTCAAACTTTTATTTCCCTTCTCATTCTAGTTTCATGATATATATTTGCATTTTGAAAATCAACTAAGTATTTTTATTGATTTATCATCTATAAAATATATTGGATAAAATATTATATAAAGACATATATTGAATTTCAAAGATTATCCTTATGGGTTCTTTACAGAAATAAGTAAATGACGTCTTGATGAGACTTTTAATACTGGTGTTCAGCATAGGTAGATTTTCACCTGTTGTTTTCTGGGGAAGTTTTAGCAGTACATTAAAGAACACATTCCAGTGGTTTTGGCTCTTTCTTTGTTTGAGGACTGATTTTGCTAGTGAGCACCGCAGTGTTGTTCAGAAAATCATTCACATATATACTAAAGGTCATTGGAATTATTTTTAAGGTTAGTTGAATATCTGAGTATTCAGAGTTTTACATAAACTTTGATATTCTGAGAAGCAGGATCTGGCTTGAGAACATCCCCATAAAATCAACTGTTGTACGTCTAAGCTGAAAATAGTGGAGAGAGGATCCATCACTGTGGTCTAGCAGAATGCAGATGATGACTGACCTAATGTGGCTTGGAGGTCTCTGAGGGGTGCCTGAGATCAGAACCCCCACAGTTCTACTTTCACAATCCACGGTGACTTCAGGGTGTGAATGGACAAAATAAGCAGCATCTTTTTACTTGCTCGGTTACCGCACTTCCTAAGGCTCACAATGACATCAAGGGCAGAGCTGCTGCTTAAATCTTCCTGTGAAGGAGGGCCTAAGTTCTTCTTCACCTTCAGTGTCTTCTTCTGCTGTTTCAGTGTACTCTATTGAAGAAGACAGTAATGATATTGCTCCAACTTTGAAAATACCAGTAAACTGTATGGCTTCTATACTGTCTTCATGTTAAATGAAAGAGATATTCGCTTCCAATTTTTCTGTGTAATTAGTACAGAGACAGATCTATTTGCTTCTATTGCACAAAATATATGTGTTAAACTGAAATTAAGTAGTTGGTTTTATGCTTCTCAGACACTGCTCATAAATTCAGTTTACAATAGAAGAGAAGGGAAGGGTTGCTTAATTTTCCCCATGAACATTGATTTAAATTCTATTGAATTATACTCTTAAATTATGATTAAATGCGTGACCCTGGAAATTCAAATCCTTTATTCACTATTCTATATCTTGAGCTTTAGAATCTATTGTCTCAGAAAGAGTTTTTACAGGAAAATAAGACTTTATGTTTAACTTCATACTATATATATGTTATTATATATTAACTTCATGAATAATGTTATATATTAACTTCATTTTATATATGTTATTTTGCTACTAACTAATGCATCTACTCTTTCACCACCAAATTTCAAGGGCTTCTTGTTCAGTTCAGCTCAGATCTTGCTTTGAATCCAGTACTTCAGGATTTTCTGTTCTTTTCTTTTTATGTGTGACACTCATATTAACTCTGGGAAATTATTCATGCTTGCTTTCATTCATTTTACTTCTCATAAACCTATTTTGAGTTTATTCTACTGCTAGCCACCATTATTTCTTTGACTTCAATAAAGTTTAAATTGCCCTCAGAGGAGCTTTGCTGAACCTCAGAAGTTTGTCACAGGATGAGCTTTACTAATTTTCAAAGCAGGAGAGAAAGCATATTAACTCTCTCAACAATCTGTTTTGTGGCTGAGAGTGGACAAGGATCAGCTCCTTATAAAGCCTTGAGAGTCTGTACACAGACCAGGCTCCCCCTATAAGGAGCTGGATTTTTGTAGCCATCACTGCAGGAGGAGGAATGATCACTTTCCAGTAGCACAGACCAACATTTGATAGAGACCAGACACTCAGAAAGAAGTACTGTAATAATAATGATGGTAGTAAAGGTCCTGTTAAAAAGAAAAAATACATTGACACAGTGCTTTCTTAGTAACTGATTAAAGAGAAGGCAGGGAGGAAAACATACACCTGTAAAAGGTGGGAATGGTTGAAAGAGATTTGTGACCTATAACATTCTTAGAGGAAGTTTTTGACACGAGTTAAGTCTGGACATCTCTGGTAATAATGAAGGCAGAGTACACCAGAAAGCAAAGATGGGCTCATTATAAAGAGAAAAGTTTGAAAAGCCTTGGAGAATGGAAGAGGCAAAAGCTCTTATTTCCTGTCCACGTGCACTTGATAAAATAAAAAATCTTTTAACATAAAGACTGATTTTATTGCCACTAATTGGGAGGGGTGTTCAGTTCTTGGAAAGCAGAGAAAAATTAAGAAAACTGTGGGAAGAGAAAGAAAGACATCTCTAATCCCTCTGCCTGGCAGTATGGCTTAGCATCTCTAATAATTAGTTTCAACTCATGTGAAAGGGAAAGCTCACACCCCTGTCTCTGATTATATTTTTCATAGTATAAAGAAGAAGTCTAGTACAATCACACATTATGAAAGCTTCATTTTCCTAATGTTTTAAGGTGAATACCAGTATTTATTTTCTGCAGGAAATTTTTTTCTGTCCCTTATGGTATATATTTGAGTAGAGCTCTATGAAGCATTTATGCATCCATGAAATTTCTCAAAACAGTACAAAAAATTCAATGAGCACACCACAGTTCTGGTGATTTTGGGGAGGCATTGTGGAAGAATTTAATTTTTTGTTTTATAAAATACCTCCCAGTGTACACATACCCAAAAGTCACTTAAACATTTAAATTGATTCCTACCCCTGTCTAGAATATGGCAGGTGAGAGCAGCCTCACAGAAATCCTAATGAAATGTTTCCCACAATCTCTTTCCCAGAAATGAAAGGAAAATAAAATTCTGTGGTGTTTCTATAACAGCAAGGGTAACCTTAGTATGGTTTTGGACATGAGTTATCCTAAAGATACTCAAAAATCAGAGAAGGTGAAAATCAGAGCAACAGTAGTTTTAACAGCTGTTCACATAAGACTATTAAAAGAAGAAAGAAAATTGGTATACCATGGATGTCATTTTACAAGTGGCAAACTAAGCCAATGAAACATCTGTTTTGGTATTCTCAATTGTATTGGCAATACCTATACAGACCCAACGGGAATATTATGGAAAATCTACTGATAATACAAAGATAATAGTTTTGGGAAGAACAGTGAAAGGAAATAGACACCTGTAAAACATGGGTAACTGGGTTCCTGAGTATATCAGCATATGTACATTGTCATCACACAGAAATTAAAGATAACTTCAGATTGCAAACTTCAGAATATAGGCACAGTGACAAATTTTTGTCCTGCTATTAAATATTATATTCCATTGAAAACTATTTACAGTGTGTATTTTTGGATGCTTTGCTATTTCTATTTCTTATATAGGAGCCTTTGTTTTCTATACACTCTTTCAGTTTTAATCACTCCTTTATAATGACTCTTGACTCCTTTCTTTCTTTCTTTCTTTCTTTCTTTCTTTCTTTCTTTCTTTCTTTCTTTTTCTTTCTCTTTCTTTCTTTCTTTTTGTTCTTTAATGAGCTCTAGCCATTGCCTATGATTTTATTCTCAATGCTTTTAAATCTTCTGTTGAAGTTCTTTCCTTGTACTTCATCAGAAATGCTTTTTATTTCTGTTGAAAGTCCATACTCAATCTGTGGATTGGTTTGGATGTTTTATTGTGATAGTAATTCCTTATTCTCTTTACATCCCACACTTCTTTAAATCTTTTGCTTGGTGATGCTCACTTAGTTCTTGTGCTTATCAAGCTGGTCCTAAAGTCCTCCACTTGCAGTACCTTTGTTTAACAAGAATTTACCTTATCTTTCCCTTGGCATTTATTCCTTCAGCCTGAGCAATTCAAAACAGATTCCCTACTGTTATCTTAATCTGAGAGGGAGCACTCCAGGGTTCACTCTCCACCAACAAGTCCCTCTATCTGGCATTCCTCTTTAAGCTTTTAATATTTTACTCCGATACTACAGAAATGTAAAACTTGGGAGATTTACCAGCAAATTAAAATATTTCAGGGTTTTTTTAATAATTTAAAGACAATATCCTGTATTTCTTCTGTAGAACATTTTGTTAATCATTAATATGTGAATATTTAAATGTTTATATTATCAGCTTAGATGCACATTTAAAATATTATTCTGTTCTACATATCCTTAAAATATCTGAAAAAAATAATTTACTTTAATCTTATAGCATCACTAAAGGGCACAATACACAGTACACAAGTAAATAATCTATTCAGCACATACAAAATTTAATCTCTGCTGCACACCATAGAGTACTACCCTATCCTTGATCCATGAATGGATCCAAAATAGATGGATTTCAGCCCTTACTGTTGTTGTTTGTGGTTTATGCTGAAAGCCATAAGTTATAAAGGGGAAATTCATACTGGGAGCTGCAGGTTCAGATATGCATTTTGGATAATTTTCCCCACTGTTGATCTGGCAGTTGAAAACTCTGGCAATGTTGATAAATACTTCCTCAAGACATTTAAATTTAATTGCTTCATCTTCTAACTGTCTCTTTTACACTACATTTAGCTTCTTAAGTCCTTTTCATGCTTGAAAACATGTTGGTTGTCACTTATTTAAAAGTACTTGAAAACTGGACCTTTGTTCTTCCTCCTTGTGGCTATGCAGAATCTTTAAGATCCATGTGACAGTAGATAGCCATCTAAAGTTTGCAGTGAGTAGACCAACTGTGTGGCAAAGGTAAGAATTAATTTGTGATTACTTTGCAGGATTGGTGTATTCCTGCTTCATTCATAACTGAGGAAACTGGGGTCTCCAGGGGAAGGGGGAGATTAAGGAGGCAACTCCGAAACAGCACTCTAAAACAAAACTCCGACTTCTGCATCATTGATACACCAGCAAAATTCATTACAAACCACACACAAAACAGTGAGTTAAGAATCATTACAGAAAACAAATTAACAATGAAAAATTTCTTATGTATATTTTTTTTAGAGTTGAAACATTATTGAATGTACTATGACCAGAAGGAAGAGTATTCAGGCTTGAATTACTGCAGGTATTTAGGAAAACTGTAGTAAGCACAGGGAAACTTTGCTGAAAGAGAAATGTTCTGACTGAATGTGTTTTGTGATTTGGAAGCTAGCAACTGAGAACAGGAGAAGGAAAGTTCAGATTACCAAAAGCTGTATTTATTACCAGCACAGAAATATAATTTCCTAACCGGTTATTTAAAAAAAATAAATAAAATAAAAAATCAAAGTTTTTTTTAAAAATTGTCAAAAAGGAGGAGTTCAATTCAGATGTAACCAAAACTGAATACACACATCCCACACACACACACTTTCCCAGAGTAATCAATGAGGTATATAGCAAGATGGGAAGGAGTTGTGTTTTGAACCTTTTGTCTCAGCTCATACTTTGAAATATAGCATGTGGGAGCAGAAGTATCATTGAACATTTTTCCTGCCTCCTATGGTCAAAGAAAATATAAAAATTAGTTTCTGGAAGCAGCTATTGGTATCCTGTGCTATTAGCTCGCTCTTTGAGCCCCACTTTGGTTATAGAAGCCAAGAAAAGCTTTAAAGAGTGTCCTTAATAAAAATGGAACACACAACTTCAGTTGAACTGCTTCCTCTTGCTCTGCTGGTGTTTGTCACTTGGAGGGATGTCCCCAACAGTTAGGGCTCTGAGAACTGTGGCCACTCCTTACAACTCATCTCTTGTAAATTAGGCACACTGGCAAACTTTGTATCAACTCTTCAGTTCTATCACCTAGAGGTGCAACTGCTCTTTTGTCTCCAAAAAGTGTTTCTATAAATGCAACACACTATTTTCAGTTCTCTAATCAACAATTCAGTCTTTTGTTTTTGCAACACAGAACTAGTGTTGTATTTGCTTTGAGGCAGTAAGTGCAGGTAAAACAGTTTCGCAACAAAGTGAAGTGGCTGCAACTAAAAATGGGCCTGGTAACTCAAGACGTGAGTCATTGTTCATTTGTCAAAAACTCTTGAGGTTCATTTGGGGATGTTGTTATCAGGTGTAGAATGCTGACAGAATTCTGTTAATGGTTATCTGTTAGCCTATGGGACCCTTATGCAATCTATATCCTATGGAATTAGTATAATTAAAGCTAAAATATGAATGTGCTGACATGTTTTTGTATCTGAGTGATAATTTGAGCTTTCTTTCAAAGAGAGAATGTCTGCTTGATTCAAACAGTGATTCAGTGATCCACAGGGTAGCTGAGATTCATTTTAGTGGCACTCTGAATAATGGTGTTCAAAGTAACCACAGCAAAGAGAGGATTACAGAATGACATGAGGCTATCTATTAAATTATGTAAGTGATCAAATTTCCTCTGCTTCTGAAATATAAGATGATTCCAAATCTTTGTTTTAAAACTCCCAACCTAAAATCTACCAACCTAACCAGGAAATCTCTAATCAATCGTGGTACAAAAATGAGCACTTCTGAAAAAGAAATACAAAAATGACCACAATGTAACTGTCAAAACAAGATGTTTTAATCTGCTTAGGTGCCCAAGAACAGTGGTATTGCACAACCACGGTTTATTGTCAGCAGATTACTCAAAGCCATACACTATCCTTGTTCTACATTAGCAGGTCATTTCAACAGTTCTATATGCAGGTTAGAATCAGCACATGGTATCAGTGCTTTGAGAAATTGCCTTCTCTCCTGTGATTTTTAAAAAAATACAAATCCAATTCTGTTCACTGTCACTCAGTAACCAGATTTGTAAACAATTTACATTTTGCCTGGAGTCAGATAATCCTATCATTATTTAATCTCTTTAAGCACAGACAAATACCTAGATCTGGGTGTGTGTATGGGAAAGGGCTGTGTAAATAACAAGGAAAAAACAGAGCAAAGAAAAAAAACCCACAAAAAAATCCAACTAGAAACATGAAACAGTTTCAAATACTTATAGTTCTGTAGATTTCTTATTTTAGTTGCTTGCAAATTTGTAGAGTTATTTATTCATCCTTGCAAAATCGAGCAGAAGGAAAGAAGATGAACAATCATACACAAAAAGATTTTTTGAAAAATAGATTGCGATTCTTCAATTGCCTCTGCACTGAATTTTTTTCAGAACCATTTTTTCCTCACTCTTTACAACATAAAATCCTACACATTGAAATGTGATTTTGTAAAGCTGACACATTTTTAACCCATCAATCATTTTCCTCTATCTGATTGGCTACATATCCATTCACTTATTGACACCATTATTTTTCTTCTTACATCACTTAGGTTTGGATAGCAAATATGCCTGAGTTTCTTCTTTTGTGCAGATCCAAGTGTTTGCAAAACGTTCTATCATCATCTTCTTGGCTTTGGAGAGTGCAAAGCAGAAGTGAGTCCGTTCTCTTGACTACTTGGCATTGCTGAGCAGCAGCTCAAGTACTAGTCATTACAGCAGGAAATCCTCAGCTCTCCCTTACATGCAATGGTCCAGGTTAGATTGGAGAGGGAACTTGAATCACTCCTCCTTACTCCAACTATCCAAAACCTGGATAGGAAAAAACCATTCTGTGAAAAGAAGTGATGCATCCACAAGCAGTTTGGAAGAATGGCATCAATTTATTCTTTGTCTTCTGGCTGGGTGAGTGTAGCTCTATGTCACCTTTTACAATAGAGTATCACTTTATGAGCTAAGATATTGGTTACAGCTTGATTGAGTTTAAAGTTGTCTCTGAGAGAAGAATTTGTCCTATTCTTACTATATAGCTAAGGATCATAGAGAAGATATAAAGAATCCATTTTGAATATGAAAGGATGCATCAGAAGTAATAACAGAAGAAAAAACCAGCTTTTTCCTTTGGATTTTCTAATGTACTATGGATTCCATTAACACAAAAATCCTGAGACTCCATAGAGCTACATCTACTATATAATTTTTCAGAGATAAATCATACTTTAATAATTTCTGCATTAGCATATGGGTTTTCATCTTTCTAAAAGAAAAATTTCTTTATATTTCAAGTTGATTAGTGTGCAAGCTCTTACCTTCCACAGCTCAGATTTGGTCAATGATTTAACAATCTATTTAACAATTTAACAACAGACTCTTGATCAAAGTGCCATCAAGCTATTATCAAACAGTTTTCTTAAGCCAAATTCTGTGAAAAAATCATCAGGGAGAGTTATCTGATAATTCATCATGCATCTTTGATCTGGGAAACACCTGAGTAACTATTTCAAAAACTTTCTGTGCTGTTAGAAATTGTTTTCTTCCCTTCATTGAATAGAAGTGACTGACACTAAAAAGGGTTTAGAATACAAATCTCTCTTTACTGAGAGGAATACGTTACATCCTTTGGTTTCCATACATCTCAGGAATTCAATTTTAGCCATTTTGATGAAACATACATGATATAATCAAAGACAGGAGGTCTGTGTCCTTGCAGAATTACCTTGGTTGATTTGTACATAAAAATTCTGTGAGATAATCTGTCTATAGCCTGCTGTCAAAGATGTGACCTTCTCTTCCTTCTCCTCTGATCATGTATTCCCAACTCTTCTGTTATACTGGATGGTTTGGACTAGTTCACTGATGTGGTTCAGCCTCACCTTGAATGTTGTGCGCAGTTTTGGTCACCACAATATAAGAAAGATACTAATAGAGTGTCCTAAGGAGGGCAAAAAAGATGAGGAAGGGCCTCAAGTGGAAGCTATATGAGGAGCAGCTGAGGTCACTTAGGCTGTTGAGCCTGGAGAAGTGTGAGGGGAGACCTCACTGCAGTTACAGATTCTTGTGAGGGGAAGAGGAGGGACAGACACTGATCTCTGCTCTGTGGTGATCAGTGACAGGACCTGAGGGAATGACCTGAAATTGTGTCAGGGGAGGTTTAGGTTAGATATTAGAAAAAGGTTCTCTCTCCATCAGGGGGTGGTTGGGCACTGGAACAGGTCCTGACAGAGGTCGAGAAGTGTTTGGACAATGCTCTAGACACCTGATGTGACTGTTTGGGACGGTGCTTTGCAGGACCAGGAGTTAGACAAGGAGTTAGACACAATGACCCTTGTGGGTCCCTTCCAACTCAGCATGTTCTGTGATTCTGTGATATAATAGGAAAATTGATCATTCATTTTGTGGTGTAGTTGCCCATCAGGTTCAGAAGCTGGTCATGTGGCTTCAAAGCGCCTGTATGATTTTGTGTGCCATGCATGTGCATCTCGCTCTCTGTATTTCTTTAAGCAATATTTTTCTATGAGAAGCAAATAGTAGCTGTTCGGAACAAAATAGGTCATCCTGTGCTTCTTCTATTTCTATTTTCTGGAAAAGATAAGAGGCAGAGCATTGCAGTTACCCAAAAGGTTGGAGAAGTCCTTTTGGGAAAGACTTTTCAAAATATTTGGGGAAGCAACCCATATGTATTGCACAGATGATAGCTAGATTGCAAAAACATTCTTTTTATCAAACCCATCTTCTTTTATGTCAGTCTGAAAGAATTTTGAAATTATTTGAAAATAATCATCCAGATACTATAGTATTTTGTTTAGAATCATAGAATCATAAGAAGGTTTGTGTTAGAAGGGATCTTAAAAGTCATCTAGTTCCAACCTCCTTGCCATGAGCAGAGATGCCATTCACTAGACAAGGATCCTCAGGGCCCCATCCAATCTGGCCTTGAACACTCCAAGGGATGGGGCATTCAAAACTTCTCTGAGCGGTTCA
The DNA here is from genome assembly GCA_013400175.1 of Phainopepla nitens. NCBI lineage: Eukaryota > Metazoa > Chordata > Aves > Passeriformes > Bombycillidae > Phainopepla > Phainopepla nitens. The sequence continues at coordinate 515,746 of VXBQ01009835.1, read as the reverse complement.
AATGTCTCAGCACCAAAAGAGAAAAGACTTGCTTCCCAGCATCTAATCTAAACCTATCCCTTTCAGTTTGCAATCATTGGCCTTTTTCCTTGCCCTTATCTGCCAATATAAAAATTCCCTCTTCCTCCTTTTTATAAGCCCCCTTAAGGTGCTGGAAGGTTGCTGTAAGGTCTCTGGCACCATCTCTTCTCCACGCTGAACAACCCCAGCTCTCTCAACCATTCTCTGTAGGAGAGATGCTCCAGCTCACTAGTCATCTTTTTGGCCTCCTCTGGACCCACTTCACAGATCCACGTCTTTCTTGTGTTGAGGACCCCAGAGCTGGACACAGCACTCCATATGGGGTCTCACAAGGGCAGAGAAGCGGGAAGAATCCTTTCCCTTGCCTTGCAGGCCAAACTCCTTTTGATGCAGCCCAGGATACTGTTGGCTTTCTGGGCTGCAAGCACACACTGTTGGCTCAAATCCAGCTTTTCATCCACAAGGACATGCCTGCACCTAGACACAGATCCACTGACCACAATGCCCTGGTTGCATCTATCCAGCAAAGTTCTCATCCACTGCATCAAATCCATGCCTCTCCACATTCAGGTGTAGGGAAGATCAGCTGTAAAGGAAGAGCCAGGCATGCAACTTTAGGCATTTCCTTTTCGACTGCTGCCATAATCAGTCTCCTTTTTGAAAACACTGAGCATAAATAGTATAAGATCAGATGTTACATCTGGTGTACATTTTATAAGAATGTATGTGCTATGAGTTTTTGTCGGGGAAGCTGATGTTTGGTAAAATGTTAAGCTACTGAGCTGAAACATAAACATAAAATGAGACGTGACCCTATATTTGATATTAAAGAATAGAAGAAACAGACCCAGAGACATTTTTATGTGAGCAGAAGTTGCAGCTGTGCACAGCAGCCTGAAGGAGCAGGAGCTGGCAATTAAAATTATTTTATGGCCAATCCTTAAGTTTTCCTGACAAGTTCATCTAAGCATTAATACACCATCGTATCAATAACTGAATAATTCTTGTTTTTCAAATTTCCCTGCAGTCTATAATCAGTAAAAAATCAATGGCACTCCCAATCACAGTGGGTATGAGCCTTGAAAATTTTTTGTGGTTTTTTTTTTTTTAATTTATTTAAAGAAGCTAAAAAACAGAATTGTATTTTAAAATATTGCAGCCATCTGTCAAGCTTAAAAAATATTATGCACAAAATCTTCCACAGAACAAAAAGAAATGGGAAAAAAGTACCAAGTAATCTCATTGCTATTTAGCACTTCAAGAGGGAAAAGATTTCTAATGTATCATGCTGCTAAAATGAAATGATAACTTATTTCTTCATGTATACAAATAGGTAAATATTCAGCTATTATTTTCAGTGAACACAGAAGTAATTTGATATGTTACTTGAGCTGCTTATTAGTTAAAATGCTGAATACTATATGTATTCTACAATAAGACATATAGGATTTTAGGACATCTGACAACTTAAAAATGTATCTGAGAGGGTAAAAATGGTGAAACATTTTATAAAATACCAAATAAGAGAAAATATTAACTATTAGGAAGACAGCACATTCTAGCGAAGTGGCTTTATTTATCCATGTAAATAAATTATCAGATAATAGTTACATGGTAGAAAAAGTCAGAGGAGGTAATTTTAGAAGCTACAAAATTGGACATTCAACATTGATATTCAAGTTTGACAATTTAAAAAATCCACTATGTAATCATTGCTGACAGATGATTTTCAGAAGAAAATAAAAAGGAGGGTGAACCTTAAAAATAGTTTTGATTCACTGGCATAATGAAAATATCAAAAATTAGATCTTGAAACATATCCAAAGCGCACAAGCTAGTAAGTTCCCATTGCCCTGCTGGAGGGATAAGATAGTTGTACCGATGGCAAATTTACATACTTGCTAAAGTAGTAGGATGAGATAGTCAGATATAACTTAGTTTCCATAAATTTTAATGGTGTTCCAAAACAATATTACCACAACGTGTTTGTGGTCTTCAGTAGAAAATGCTGATGGCTTTGAAATTTTCCACAAAAGAACGGGAAGGTTAAACAATTTTTTTCTGTCTACACAGGTACTCTTCTGAAAGGTGACAAGAGTCACCTTTGGAGGAGACCAATGAGGTTGATTAGAAGGGTATCACCATGTCTGACTCCATCATAGTTTTGAGATGAGTGTATGCACCCTACAGGTCCCCCTGAAGAATATTTCTGAATATACAGAAAGACTTTTTTGTTACAACTTGGCTCTAGAGCTGGATTTTGACTGTCTCAAAATCTGATTTCCCAAATGCCTTCATAGTTGTTTTTAGAACTTGTTTTCTAACTTGGAAAAAAATGTTGGCAAGGTTTTTGTATAAAGAGAGAGATGATCACACAGGAGGGAAAGCAGAGGACAGTATCTGTCAATACTTTTAAATATTTCTCAAAGTTTGAACACCGTGTTGGCAGAGCAGAGAGTTTCTCTGCATTCCCCAGATCTGTTTCTGAGTAATCCAATGAGTGAATATTTGTTTTAGGAAGGGACATGTCTTTTAAACCCATGATAAAGCACCCTGATTTTGAAACTTGTGGCATTATTCAGCAATTCCTATTGTGCCATAAGTCCATGTGCTTCTTAGATATACTTGTGTTTCAAATGTGAGAATTTAAGCTTCATCACCTGGATGATTTTCTTCCACAGAACCACCTTTCTCCAGATTTTGCTGTGGCGCCAGATTTGGGAAATGGATTTGTAGAGATTTTGCATGTAACATCTTCTGTGTCTCACCCATCTATGAGACTGATAATTGAATAGAGTCTCTTAAAACACCTCTCAGTTGCTCCATCTCTGCAAGAGCTGGGTTTTTAATCCAACAGCTAGGCACACAAGCCCTGCTGCCTCAAAGACCACGAGCCCATGGTCATCAGCATCAGACCTGTGCATTGCCAGATTGCAGCAAGACATGTCTGTTCACCTTCCTCATCTATCTGCTGAGTGAACCAGAATGTGTGTCATGGCATTTATTTCAGCTTTATGTTTTTATACCTGCTGGGAGAATAAACAATTACTGGTCTGGAATAAAGCAGCAACCCCTGGTCTGGCATGAGGTCTGCTGATATAAAATTAATCTGTCATCATGCTTCACAAACAGTATGGAGTGAGCAGAGATTATATCAGATTGGCACCTTAGATTGTGCGACTGCAGTGCTTTCAAACAGGGAGCAGGAGCCTTCAAAAGGGAGTGGGGACTGGGGACCAAACTGATGGAAAGCAGCTCTGCAGGGAAGGACCCGGGGGTCCTCTTGGACTGCAAGTTGTCCATGAAGCAGAAGTGTGCTCTGGGGAGAAAGAAAGCTGGTGGTACCCTGGGGTACATCAGGAAGAGCATTGCCAGCAGGTCGAGGGACGTGATCCTGCCCCTCTACTCAGCCCTGGTGAGGCCACATCTGTAGTGCTGTGCCCAGTTCTGGGCTCATCAGGACGAGAGAGACACAGAGATCCTGAGGCAAGTCCAGAAGAGGCTATAAAGATGATTGAGGGATGGAACCATCTCTTTTAAAGGCTGAGGGAGCTGGGCCTGTTCAGCCTTTAAAAGAGATAGATGACTGCGAGAAGACTTTTCAATCTGTATGAGTATCTAAAGGATGGGTCTCAAGGAGATGGACCAGGCCCTTCTTGGTGGTGCCAAGATAGGACAAGAGGCAAGGGGCAGAAACTAATGCACAGGAATATGAGGAAGAACCTTTTAGAACCTTGACCGAGCAGTGGAACAGATTGCCCAGAGAGGTTGTGGAATTTCCCTCACCAGAGATCTTAGAGAATTATCTGGACACAGTCCTGTGCCATATGCTTTAGGATGCCCCTGCTTGAGCAGGGAGGCTGGAACAGATGACCCCCTGTGTTCCCTCGTAGCCTTGCCCATTCTGTGATTCTGTGGGAAGGGATTGCCCATGCTGTTGAAATGATCTGAGCTAGCTGCTGCTTTTCGCATTAGGTCCTGAAGCAAACCTGTAAGAAGAGATGGGGAAATTATAGACACATTTTCTCAGTGCTGCTACAATGGAAGCTCCTCCTCTGGGAGTCCAAATAACTTGTGTGACCTTCTGCTATTATTCCTGTGTAAAGTTCTCCACAGGATAATCCCATAAAAGGGCTCCCATTTGAAGGGAGACACAGGTACTGACAACCTGATTGTGTCCTTTACCTTTCTTCCACTCCGACACTGTCTTCATTTCTCTCCCAAATAAATGGTCACTGTGAGCAAAGATACACTGACTTTTATTCTTGCATGTAAATAAATACTGCTATTTTGATGTGATTTTTACAGTAGAAAGAAACTCTCTAACTAAAATTCTGATTATTTTCTAAAGATATTTCATAAAATTTTATTAGTCACATCAAAATGATCAGAAACAAGCTATTTAGTTTAGAAACACATGGAAGTTTGTACCAAAGAGCTCTGCACCTCTCCTCCTGTCCATGCCAGGATCTCCTTTGGTGCTGTAGCTCTGTGATATGATATACACAAATTGGCACATGCTTCAGCTATTAGACATTCACTTGAATATACCAATATGGACATGCATTATCATTATGAAAATGCAGATGTGAGAAATTTCACATAAATAAGACTCACAGATAACAGTTTCATCAGTCTTATTTATTAATTTTCCCTTCCTTTTTGCAAACGCAAAGATGGAAAAAAAAGAAAAAAAATCCAGCAAGCAAATACATTGTGGTATGCTTATGGCCTTAAAAATATAGCAGTTATGGGCCTCAAATCAGTATTTTCTAGGATAACTTTGATTATGTTTTTTAGGAAGGAAAGCTACAGTTTTACAGGTGGCACAAGTTAAGTGAGGCGACCCACAACGTGCAACAAGATCCTTTTCTGGTTCTAGTTTCTGAGCTCTGTGGGCTTTGAAGGCTGTGATTTGTTGTCTCATGCAGATTTTCAAGTCTCAGCTGAGATCACTAAGCAGGGAGAAAAAGGAAAGCAATAGCTGTTCCAAAGCTACATCTCAAGTGTCCACTCAATCCTGGCTTTTTCCTTATCAGTTGATATTCAGATTGTGCAGTTAAATTTTTAGTCCACGACTACAGCAGCATCCACAGTTTGCCACCTACTTCAAGCTTAAGAGTGGAGCCTGCAAAATGCAGTGATTCCCCTGTTCACTTTCAGGGGCTGGAGGCAGCCTGAGCCATGGAGTACAGATGGGCAGCCAGGAGAGATGGCCTTTGTCTTGATGTAGCAGACATATCTTGATGATGTGTCTGCTGAACTAACCTCAGAACTGGCTGAGATGAAAGACTTTCTTAACTACTGGAGTTTCAGGCACTGCTGTTAGAAGCTTCTCTTCGGTTAGAGGTAGGAATAATTTGCACCGACTTTTCACCGTGGGTGTATTTGAATGAAGATCTGATGGGAAGAGTGGTTTTTTGTGTTGCTAATTTGGATGTGGTTTGGCAAAGTAATGCTGGTGACTTCTGTTGTCTGTTCAATTCTCCATGTATGTAATGAAAATTGATTAGCTCATTGCTTTGATCTCAATGATTTTCTTTCCAGATATATTTAAATGTGACATCAAAGCTGTCCAAAATACCAGACTTGATATAGTTATCACTAGATTGCTTTAATGAAAGTAATAAAATATTAAGCTATAAGATTTTTTTATTCTGAGTGTGCCTGGAGGCAAGCAATAGAAACACCTGATAAATGTGGAAGAAATCAATAAACAGATAGCTACAAACTTAAATAATCCAGAGAAAAAGAATAATGGCCTGTAATCATCCATTAACATTTGAATATCAAATAGTTCCCAATCTCTCAATTAAATAACTGCCTGCTTAGTAACTGTATCTAGACATATGCACCAAAATTATTTGAGTTATGTAAGACCATAAAGCCAAGGGAAACATGCTTTTCTATAAGTACATTATTATTGCATGTGTTGTGATATAACTAGAGAAACATTTTTCATCAAGAATCTGGGGTTCTAGTTTGGTTTTTATCAGTGGGATGGCTTATTTTTCTGAAAATGCTGTTTCAGAAGAGTAGAAAGTATTTGTCAAATTGGTCCTATGCTTAGAAAAAAAACCTATGAAACATCGTAACAGTTCCACAAATCTCAGTTTTCAAATTTGAAAAACATAGTGAGGCTTCTTTTTAAAATGAATTTATTTCAAATTCAAAAAGCTCTACTAAAAAAAAAAAAAAGAAAAAATCCAAAACAAAACAAACCAAAAACCCCACAAAAACAACAACAACAAAACCACAAACAAACAAACAAAAAATTCGTTTGGCCTAGCAATCAAGTTACCAATTTACAGTTTTGGGCCAAAACTGGAATTCTTTAACTAAATCCTCCTGGGATTGTTAAAGGGGAATTGTAAATGAGAATGTTGCCATTCATACCACAAAACTTCCAGTGCAAATAGGCTGCAATGGAAAAGACACCTCTAGTGTAGATGTCTACACCTGAGGTTTCTGCCCTAGGCCGCCATTGGAGTAAGTGTCCTTGTGTCTGAATCTCACTGAAAATTACATTTAAGCTTAGATTAAATGGGTAACTTCCTTATGGCCTTATCTCTCCACTGATTAAAAAGAGAAGAGAGGGAAGACTATTGGGACAGGTGAGCTGAATCCCACCTGAACCGCTTACAGGGGCCGTACCACTTACTTAACACATCACTCACAGCAGAAACCTGTGACAATAAAATGTTAATCTGGGAATTTTTTCAGTGAAGTTACACCTGGCTGACCCTTGCATATATAGATAAAATATTTCAGTTTGGCCCTTGCAAACTTAGCACTGGATTGATTGTTTTGTCAAAACTAGAATCAAAGGCACTCACAGGATTTCAGGCTAGGTCCTCAGAACTGGAAATACAAGAACTACAGGGAGATAATATGTCTTCTCTGTAGATACAACTGCAGTACCTTAGCTGCTAACCTGCCCTGTTGCTGTTTTACTCTTTTATAGCTTTAGGCAGGTGAATCACCACTAGATCTGTGGTTTGTATCACACAGCCACACCAAATCTTATTTGCCTAATCAAGCTGAAAATATGTTTGTAATTTCACAATACATTTTATTTGCCTACACTGTAGGAAATTTACCTACATTGTTGGAAAAGCACTGGTTGTCATTCCCATCAATATTCTGCAGTTTATATCGTGGGTGGGTGAGGAGTGTGCTCTGGTATGGTAGAGGGTGACAATCAGGTCTGGATCACTCACTGTCCTCAAAGAGAGAAATTTATTGAGCCAGCTTTTCTACTCAAAACCAGAATGTGTAACCACATGAGTGATTCAGATGGCAAACTGCCTGTTGTCTGGAAATGTATTGCTGCCTTCATTTTGATACATTTTTTTCCTAGAAGCCTAAAATCTTGGTTGTTTGCCAATTTTAGCACAGTATTCTTCATATTCAACATTGCAGCACCTAGAATAAGAATTTTCAGCAACATTTACTTTTTTTTTCTCCATTCAGAGAACCATGTAGTTTAGAAGAAAGTCAAAAGATTTACATTTCTTTATCTTGTGTTGCCTTCAGTTCATGCCTGCTGTGTAGGTTTGTGTAGAAATGTGCTCCCTAATTAACAGAATCCTAGGACAACACAGAGTCTTCACACAAATGCTAGAAAAAATCTCCCTTAAATATTATACAGGAATTACTGTTACTTCTAAGTGTTACTTGAGCCATATAGCTAATTATATGAATGTAGGATTCTTTCATAATAACGAATATCAAGAGCATGACTGGTTATAGAACTTTAACAAATATTTCAAACATGTTTAAGCTTGACTGTTCTCTGTCTCTGATACCTACAGATTATAAAATCAATGATGAATGTATGTGAAAAGAAAACCCTTACTGATCTTGTATACAGAGCAATATCAAACAAAAACAAAGGGTGTATTTAGGCTTCCTTAGGAATACCATACTGAATAAAAAAATGGCTAATGAAGTAAAGACCCCAGTTCATCTCTTCTCACACAGACTGATCATGCATAGTAGCATGATGACAGTTCTGGTTCTTGATGGCTATGAGCTATAAACAAGTAAGAAATATATTAATATTCCTGATGGATCAACTCATTCCTAAAACCCAGTATTAAAGAGCACCAAGCCACATCGTTTTGGTTTTTTTGGGGTTTATTTGGAAATGTTTTAAAATTTGTATTGGAAGTTACATAGTTATATAAAAAGGGAAGTTAAAGGATCAAAGTGCTTGGCAGGCAACATTCTGCAGCAACCTCCTCAGACCAGTGATGCACACCTTTGCTTCCAAGCGGGTGAAGCAGACACAGGGCAGAGCCCTATGGAGGAGAAACAGTGAGCCAGTTTAGTGTCTTGAGCATTTCCAGAGAGTGAGAGCACAGCAGCCCTCTGCATCTATTTGACCACATCAGCAAATGTGTAGCCATACAAACATGAATGATAATTAGTAATTAATCCTTTTTTTACTAGAGTTAAATTCTTTTGTTACTATAGATAACACATCTTGCTGCAGAAACAGGTCCATTTTCTTTCCTCTCTTGTTGATGCTGCTTGCTCTCAAAACTGGCAAGAAAAACTCACACTGTCATGAAGTTATTGCTTTGTCTTTGCTCAAGTAGCTCAGGACAGTTTATTGAGGACTTAGTTTCAGAAACACTTGGCAGTGGTCAAAGCTAATGGAAATCAGACAGATGTTTATTATTCAAGTATAAAATCTTCCTTTGTGTTATTGAACCCCAATGCATACGTTTTTAGCAGAGGGATGTTTTCCTGTCAGAGAACTGGCATTTTATTTGCTAATATCATGCAATTATTTTCCTTTTCTTTGTTTTCCTTTGGACTTTTTTCACATATTTATCTTCCTAGAGTTTAAAAAGAAGGAGAAATGTGATTATGTTGTTCTCTGTACCAAGGTTACCATGATTCAGCATAAACAGGTAAAATGCCTTCAGTTAATACAATGTTCTGCTATTCATAATTATTGTTGCAGTGATTGTGCCTGTCCTTAGAGAACATTGTACAGCACCAATTTCTATTACACCACCTCTTGTTTTCTGTGGCCAAATACAACAGCTAATTGCCATATAGTTATAATCTGCCCAGCACAGGTCAGAAAAAATGATAGCTTTTAACTACACATGGTTAACACAAGCATAGGTTGTTGAATTTGGGGGCCACACAACTGAGTGAGTAAAAGTTCAGATGCCTATTTCTGGAATATATATATATATTAAAAATAGCATGCTACGTGATTATATGCCTTCTTTATGCCCTTGCTGTCAAATGTAATTTATAATTTTTTCTAACCTTTCACGATCTTGAGAATTTTGTAGGTTAAGGGGAAATTCTTCAAGTAAGACAAAAATATTTAGCAAAGTGTGTTTCCGGCTCACAAACATCACTGACAGCTGTCATCTTTTATTAATAAGAGAACTAGGTTGTGCTCAGTTTTCAAGTTTGGTCAGGAAAAGTTTAATTTTTTAAGAGAAAAAGTTCATTTTTAATCCTAACCAAATGAGGAAGTCATAAACATGCTTTTAGCAGCAGTTGATTTATTCTTTCTGTATTTGAGCTATCTCAAAAATTATGAAGATTGTTTTGTTTTGTTTTTTATTCAGCTTCAGTATACTTGTGCAATTTGGCAGTATAATGGATATTTCTAGCTGGTCTCTATTAGGGTGCAATTTTTTATCCACCAACCACAGAGTAAGGACTTGTTCATGTTTATGCTTATGTTAGGAGTAGACTCTGTGGAAAATATTCCTTTCTGCATCTAGTTTTTACCATTAAGGTGAACAAGGTCTCAGCTCACAAGCTGTGATCTCAAATGAACATAATATACAGAGTGCAGGTCACAATGGAAAAACAGGAAAAAAAAATACATTTTTTCCTCCTTTTTCAGTTACCATTTCAACCATTAGGAAGAAATGCATAACATAGCATCTTACTTTCTTGTGTATGAAGTAATTTTGGACAGTCCTGTGCTCATTTTAAGTGCAGCTGCATATGATGCAAAAGTTTATTTGTGGGGAATCCATTGCAAAATAATAATTTTATCATCAGCATTATATTCTCAAGAATACAAATAGAATCTCCACTCTTTAAAGTGAAATCAGAGGAAAAGGAGAAGGAAAAATTTAATTCTTGTAAATTTAGACTTGCCTAGATTCAGAGTTCATGAGGAGCCCCCCAACATGAATAGAGAAGCACAGTTCATGCCTGTTGTTCATGCTGTGCACATCTCTGAGGTTACAACATAACGTAAAGACATCTCAAGAGTAATTATTATTAAATACAAAAAAGAAAAAAGGGAATTAACAGCCTATTCATTTTGTCCAGAATTATATGCACAAGAAGAAAAAATCTGGTTTGAGCTTTGAGATTTATCTTTTTGATTCTTTGCAAGTACTCTTTCTTTCTTTTCCTCACAGACTATCATTTCTTCATCCTTAATCAAAGCAGACACACCTATAGAAGAAAAAGTTTTTTTTAATTTCTCCATATAGTCTTAGGCATATGGAGACTCTATTTATTTGATTGTTGCAAAACATTCAGTCTTTCCAGATGTAAATTTTCATTTTGACATACACCATGGATAAATTACCAGTAAGTTGATTTCAAGAAGAATGGTGTCTTAATCAATGGTTGTAAATCTGTGCTAAGATATTTACAGCACTTTAAACTCATTCATGAAATTTATATTCTTCAAATTATTGAATAGCCTCCAAGCACTTTCTAAGCACTAACAGTAAATTTTTTGTGCTTTGCAAGTCAGTGAAATCAGCAGTGAGTCTTGCCCTATTGTCATTGATTCTTGCTACTCTGTTGATGTCATCAAGTTATACCAGTGTTATATACCATTCTATTGTTAATATGGTTTTTGTATATTGAGTCCTTGAAATTTTATTATGGTTTTGTCCAGTTACTGAAAAACAGAGAATTGACTCAGGAGGAATTGAATTATTCCAAAGGCTCCAGAGTTAAGGTAGATGTTTCCCCAATCTTTCAAAAAAAATGATGAAAAATAGGCTGTCAGACATTACTTGATTTCCACCTAATCATGTACTACAGCAAAAAGATGCTCCAGGGCATGCATTGCTCTTCTCTGTGTGCACTCACAGGTAGACTGAGAGATCTGAGACTGAAGGCCAAGTGCTTTCATCCATGCAGGAAGTGCAAATTAGACTGCAATACAGTGCACACAATCTGGAAGTCAGCTTTTGTAGCACTAGAATATAAAACTTCCTCATCCTACAACTAAATCACATACTGGCAAAAGCTTCTTAAAATTCAGGTGTCAGTGCTCTCCCAGTAAGGGTTATGATGGGGTCAAAATTGTGGGAGACAGTACTGTAATAGTGTGAGAATAATGCAGTAAAGGATGGGCAAATTACAATATTGACTTCTTTGTTCAATGCACTAATGAGCTGTAATGGCACAGTTTTCTATTGTGTGTATTGGGTACATGGCAAAGAATCTGTGCATTCAAGTGGACAGGAGGTGTGCTGCCTCAGTGGGCAAATAAGATGTTCTTGATCTCTCCCCATATTTCAGAGACTCTTAACAAGGAATTTTCTATACAGTGAGTTAGGACTGTGATGGGGGTTTTTTTCACCCTTCAAATGCTATTAATATTTCAGTGGCGGGCCAAGTATAGTTCTCATTTATTTAAAAAAAAATGAAACACTAGCAAAGGATTTAGCCAACTCTGCAAAGTGCTTGCTCTTTCTTTAATTTTGTCATAGAGACTGATATAGTGGCCTGCCAACCATCAGCTCTACTTTTCCCAACCACTATCCCACAAATTTCAATGTGATATAAGAAAGGAAAACTTTCTTATGATCTGTTTGTATTGCCTATTCCACAGAAAATCCAGCTCACACTTCTCATAACCTGGCTGGCTGGGAGCAGGCACTGGTGCAGACACTGTTTGAGTGCATTAATGGACAGTGGTGATTCAGCTAAAGAAGTCTAGTGCTCAGCAGGGATTTTTAGTTCAGCACTATGTCACACCAAAACAGATAAATGGCTCTGTTTTCAGATCTATTCTGCAGCAAATTACATTGTAGCACAAAATTATCCTTTTTGGCCTTCCAATGAGCACTTAAAAATATTCCTGGGTTAGGAAATCCTTAAAAGGCTTTTTGAATAGTCTTCCTTGTCTCCAAGATTTTATCTTTAAATACAGTCATACCTCTGTGTGTATATAAATACCTAATGATTTCAAGAGACCTTTGGTCTACCCAGGGTCAGACGGAATGGATTTTCCTTAGATGTTATATATAAGGCATCAACTGAACAACATGAATAATAAAAAGCTTTCTTTATGCAAGGAGTGCATTCATGTTCTGGGATTTGTTTTCTGGACAGCACATAGAAACAGTGATAGTTTGCTGTAAATATTTACATATTTTTAACTTTATAAAATCATCTGAATCTCTCAGAAATCATGGCTATGATAAAATGAGGGAGAAGAAAAAAGTAGCAGTTTTCAAAAGGGATTGTTGTTTCTTTTCATCGAGTTGCAAAATTTTTGCTCTAACATTATGATAAATGATAAAAAATACTATGAGAACATGAAAGAATTTTCCAGCATCATGACCTTGATTTCCAATTCCTCATTATTAACTGAGTCATTTGGAGGTTGATATTCCAGAAAACTAACTAGCAGTTGTCACAGTGGCTTCCAGACCTGAACACCAAGGGACATTTTCTAGAAGCCATATGTACTTGTGGGCACCTCTGGTGGGCTGGTGCTTCTGGTGAGGATAGCTTTTGGAGCCTAAAAATTTTGATTAGACAAGAAATAGGCTGTCCAGACTGATTAGGAAGTTTCGACTTTTGGAAGCATTCAGTGTTTTAATGGACAGCACCATGGGCCACCTGATTTAATTTGGCCCGTTCCAGGTGGAGATTTTATTAGGCAACCTCAAAAAAACTCTGTCAATGTTTTTTCTGTGAGCTAATGTCCCTATCTTTGAGACATGTTGTACCTTTAAAGAGAGACAATTGCTTTGTGTGAAGCTACAACTCTTGGCTAAAATCCTGACTCTCCTGAAATCTGTGGAAAATACCTCCTCAATGTTCAGGACCTTACATATCATCATCATGGAAAAAATCCTTGGTGTTCTGTGGCTGAACACTGCAACTTTAAGCCGAGATTGTGTAGCGCTGCTCTTCGCATTTCCGTTGGATTGCTGTGCAGTCGTTTCAGAGAAGGATTAAATTCCTTACTGCCAGAACCAACATCGAAAAAGTAAACAACTGCTTGTTAGCATAATCACTCCCTCTTGGAAATTTTCTTGATTTGGCATAGCAAACTGTTTGGAATCTGTTTCTTTGGAGTCTACAGCTGGCTTGCAGTAGCAAAAAAAGATGATGCTTTGAGTCTGTGCAACTGCTGATGACAGTAACCTGCAGCATATATGAGGGTTATGGTTCTGCACTATTTGCAGAACAGCTGCAACTGGTTTTTCTCTGGTTTTCTGATTCTTCATTGATATGAAAGGAGAAAATATCATCTTCCTTCTCCTTTAGCCTCTTTTCTAATTTGAGAATGTACCCTGAGCAACAAAAGTATGTGCATGAAGGAACACCATGGTGGTTTCAAAAGGTGTCTTATGTTCTGGAAGCTATAGTTTTACACCATGGAGCATTCAAAGAGCATGACTTTTTTCTAATAGAGTTCAACTTCACATATTTTCAAGACTGTAGGCACTAGTCCCACATGTTTCACTGAATCGATATTCATTATTGCTTTTTGTATATGAGTAACACATAAAGCTGTGAAATGATCTCAGGCTTACTGTAGTGCAGATACAATTTCTGAGGACTGAACTTTGATATGACTCAGCCCCATTGTGGCCTTTGAGTCCAAAATATGGGTGTTCTTTCCATCCAAATAACTTCTCACTTCATCTATTTTCTCATAGAGATTTTTAGCGTGCTTAGTAAAGCTTTTAAATGTTTGTCTTCTCCTCTGAAATCTGACTGCATGATAAGAGATGCAAGGTGGTAAGCTGTAAAACAGTGGAAGTATAAACTTATTTAATATATTTGAAAGAACTTGTTAACTTGTTTCTGTTTCAATCTTCTGGAATATATTTTCTTCATCTAGTAGGTAAAGATAGAGAGTGCTGTCAAAACACAATCTTAGCAGAGCTCATTTTCCTTTTTATTTTTTAGAGGCTTAATTAAGAACATGCAAATACAACTGATACTAGCTTGTTAATTGGCACGCTGTCTTCATTAAGGTGTGAAATGCTCTTATGGAACAAAAAATATGGAATATGTAAAAGATCTGCTTGAAATTCACAGACAGATTCACAGCTGTGAGAAATGCTGGAGAATTTAACTTGATTGACGCCAAGTGTAAGACACTTAGGTTTCAAGAAATTTTGAGGGTTTCTAGCCCTCAGGGCCCACAAGAAATATTTTACACATCTTAAAGATATCAGGTAAGTATAAGTTTGAATTTCAGTACAGTAAGGTTTGAATTTCAGTACAGGAATTATTTTATTGTTACTGTTATTTTTTTTACTGAGATATTAGCCACAAATAACCATTGGTATATTCCTGGGGAAATGTCTTTTATCCAGAATTCATTGGAGAGGAGATAATGCTACAAATTTATATTAAACAATGCTTTATTATGTGACTAGAAGTTATGACCTAGCTTTTTGGAATTCATATTCTAAGAATATTTTTAAGTATACTCCAGATACGATAATGGGTGAAGAAACATCTGTGAATTTGTGAATCCAAAAGAGTTGAAGTATAAAGTAGCAGCAACAGAACTGAATTGATTGTAGAGCAAATTTGAATCAGGTCTTGTTTAAGTTATGGCTAAGCGACTTTAGGCATTTAAGAATAAGACACAGAAACCTGTGTTCAGATCTCTTCTCCTGATTCAATGATAGCTGAAAAGTATAGAGTATCTTGACAAGGCATTAATCAAGGTCGTGTCCTGCTATAGATATTGAAGCCTGTGTTGGAGACACCATCTCTGAACTTTGTATAACAGCACAAAACTCTGACATTCAATTATCATTTTCCAGTTTTCGTCTGTGGTTATATATTGGGTTGTACTGTGAAGAAGCAGACCAATATTTCACCACGGTTAGGCTTCATTTGCCTTGAGTTGTTTTGACAAGTTGAGCAGCAATCCATAACCACTGGCGTTTTTTTCAAGATCATAACTTACTCTAAAGTCATGGTTTTGCAAAGGACACAAAAGGGTCAGAATAAACATCTAGCTACGAGGTTGTGAACATGGTGCTCAACACCCAGGCATGCTAATGCTGCAAACCACTGTTCTGCCACTGTTCTTCATTTGTAATGCATCAGCATTATTCAAGTTACAAAGTACATTAATTTGATTGTAATTAGTTTATTACAGCAGAAAGAAAAAATCTAAAGTAACACTGCTGTTCGGTGAGAATTTTGTGCTTGTAAACATTAGGCATTCATGGACTGCTTAGGGATTTGTGGCAAACACTGGAAGTATTTGACAATTGCCAATGGCATCCAATTTTGTTTGGTTGGTTTTTTTTTTCTTCTGCACTAATACTTTCAAAAGAAAAACAAAGCTTCATTTTTCTTAAATAATAATGATTTTTCATTATTTACCCTGTAAAAAACTCATCAACCAATGTTCAAATTTCTACGTTATTTGTAGTAGAGAAGTAGTTAAATCAGGCAAGCCTTGCAAGGTGAGAAAAGCAGTCCTACCAAGGCCAACAGAGTTAGTTCAGCAGAGTATGCTTCAGAAAGAGATAAAATAAGAGTGACTTAAAAATTAAAATAAACCTAGAAATACGAGTGTAAATTCAAAAGAAAACAGAGGAGGAGCTTGCAATAACATTACTAGTTAGCTCATAGCTAACAGGCTTTTTTTTAGAACAAAGAAGAAACAAAGATGACAATAATTTGAAGCTATATGTGGAAAGAAAATGTGACTCCATTCAAGAAAGCAAAAAAATCACAAAGCTTGTATTAGGAAGAGGCATCAAAAAGGTCGCATTTTATGATTTAAAAGAGACTAATTTAAGGAACAATTATTGCAATAGAAAAGAAACAAAAAACAAACAAACAAAGAAACCAAATTACAATCCCTGGAATGGAAAAAGCAGAACATAAACTATATAAAAGGTAGGATATAGCAATGCAATACAGGGGGAAAAAAAAAGTCAATGACATTTCAGCATTTTCAAAACAAGTAGTCAATTTAAAGCTTTTTTCGAAATCCCTAGTTATCTCTCTCTAAATTTTTGCAAGGTGCATTTAAACTTCCTGTCAGCATGGAGGTAGAACATCTTTTCATTCAGTTTTAGTGAAATCAATCTTGGACATCTTTCTTCAATTCAAACTAAACTTCACCTTTATATAATAACATTATAATGTTATAGTGTAAGACAACTTTGGAGGAAAGTAATATGAAAGCTCAGAGAACATAATAAATGAAAACGTTTGTCAGCTCCTACCTGACAGCAATTCTGTAGCTTTATAAAAATTGCCAAATCTTTAATTTAGCAAATACCTCACCATACACTTGCTTTTAAACCTTGTATATGTAGAAAGTGCTCGTGTCCCAAAACACAGAGATTGAAATCACATGCAAGGCAAACTAGGTTAGGGCACAAAAGACTATTTATTTGAAAGTATAATATTTGGCTGAAGGTGATGAAAGAATGTACAATGGGGCCAATGCTATTTCAGTGGTATCAACAGATACAAGAAAAATAACAGGACTGTGTAAAAAGCTGCTTAGTAAAATTGTAAAAGGAACTTCAAAATAAGGTATGTTAGGTCTTCTTTTGCATTACCAACTGTGCAAGTTTCCCAAACAAAACATAGAAACCAAATCATTTAGGAAAGAAGTCTAGAATTAATGGGTGCCTGTACTGGGGGGAATAACACTGCCTTGATATGGAAATCACCATGTTGGCTCTTCACTTCTCACAGTATCTCTCAGTCACTAAATAGGTGTCTTAGTATTGGGAGTACTGCCAACACCTTTTGGTTTTAAAAGAACAAATCTACTATCTATTCTTGTCTGATTATTTCCATAAAAATTAGATCAAGATGTAAATATAGAAGTGTATATTATTAAATACTCTGCTTCTTTTTTGCAGTAGTAAATGTGTTTTCAACTCCACAGATGGAAAATTACAAAGTAGTATGTAAGAGTGCATTTCAGATAATTAATTAAATTTTAATAAATTACCTAAATGTAGATTCATCTCTGTGTTCACTACTAAGATACTTTTTTGTAATGAACAAGTTTATCTGGTTGTTGAAATGTAGGGATTTGTTCAACCTTTCAGGGAATGTTGCGTATTTCTTCTTTTTTGTTTTCATTAGCATTCTGCAATATTTAGAAATTGCTTGAAATGTGGTGGAAGGTATATCAGCTCACACAAAGAGACTAGACTGTTTTCTTTAATCTCTCCTGCTAGACAGGATAGTGTAGTTCTGTTGAGAAAGACCTTAGATTCCTTTAGCAGATATCTCTGGTTCATCGCACCGAATGAAAAGTGAAAACATAAGAAAAGGCTTAGTAGTCAAGCCACAAAAAGAATTTAGGTTATGGCTCATGGTGGAATGACTGGGTCTCTTACAGATACAAAGGCTGGCACATGGATCTTGGGCACAGACACAGCCATCATTGGGAATACTCATTTTAAGGCACATTCACACAGCTTAACTTGCCAACTGTAAGCCCAAATGCATATGCTGCTTCGTAAATACAGAACACCATCAAACAATGTCTCCAGAAGAGACTATTTTTACTGATTTAGAGGTTGGACATCAACTAAACATAACCCTAATTTGCCAGCCTGGCCAGCTAAATACATAGAGGAAAAATATTTAAAATCCTTCCTTTTCATTTTCTAGGGCTTCAGAGATTTATAAAATGCTCTGAGCAGGTAATTTTCTCAACTCAGGATTTAAAGGTCTTAATCCTCTCTTCAAGGCTTTTCTTTCAAAATGTGTGGGTGACTGTTAGGCTAAAATAGTGACTGTGTGACTTTTACTGGTTTTATATTTTTGCACTTTGCTCAAGTGTGGAATACAGAGCATGGTACTGGAATAGACAAAGCACTAAATCTTGTCATCAAGAGCTAAAACTTGTGATTTTTTTTCTAAAGACAGGGAAAAGTGCTGCAAGTCATTTTTTCTCTTTGATCTCTCATTCAACTTGTACATGGAAGTGAAAGGAACTCCACAAAAATCTTGCAATTGTGGGACTGTCTGGGAAGTCTGCTGTACAGTTCATACTCCTTGATCACAGGAACTCCCCACAACAGGGGCTCCTGCACCAGGTCCCCACAACCAAATAGCAGAGGTGCACATCAGCCCCATCCCATACTCCAGGTATTTTAAAGTGAAGCAGCAGTCAATGTTTTGATGTCTCTAAAGCTGCATTTTTAAGTCTCTCATTCAGTATGCACTGAGGAGCTCAGGTTTCCTAGTCCTGGTGGAGCCTAGGCTTGATACCCAGCCTAGTCAGGCTGGCCCACCCTCTCCCCTCCAGCATGACACAAACAGGCAGCCCTAGATGGCTGGGAAATACAACTGTCTTGAAGGCAAATTTATGCCAACATGATCCCTAGTGGAAAATTGTTTAGGCAATCATTTTTGGCTACTTGTTGTCCCTTTGATTCTGCAAGATAGTCCTGACTTTGTGACAGTTTGCAGCTGGTAACAACTGTTGCTGCTCACACAGTGGCTTTGAAAGATCTTGCTGCTGCTTATTATTTAAAGGGTTCTATGCAACACCAACAATCTCTACTTTGACAAATATCTATGTTTGTAACACAAAACCAAATGGATGTCAATGGATGGAATTGAGAGCTAGCCAAGAGCTTTCAAAAGGCTTTTTCCTGGCTGAAACTCTTGGCCTTGTTTCCACCAGCTAGTGGCAACAGTTCATGCACATTGTATTCTGAGCCCAGTTAGGCATTGACTGATATTCACCCACTGTCAGTGCTGAGTGACAGAAGGGATTGAATTTTTTGGGTTGCAAAATTTTCTGACCTGCCTCCTACATAATATTTTTCATCGTTGAGGATAAACCCACAAAAAGACACATTAATTTCAATAGTAAGATATAGTTCCCTAAATTAAATTTCTACTGAAGTTTTTTCCTCAATTACTCCTTCTCCTTCGTGATCAAGTTAAAAATCCAAGATGCAGAAGGCAACACTCCTGCCACAAATATGTAAACCGACTTGTTTAGACAATAAAAAATAAAACAAAGACTCCAAAGGATATGCCTTTCCGTGATGCATTTTAATTTTGTGTGATATCCCATAAGGAGCTACTTCACTGCAATAGCCTGTTATATGAAAAGGTCTCAAAGTGATGGAGAAATATATTATCCCTCACAAGACTCCACTAGACTTACCTCAAAGGTGGGGAAACTAAAACACAATTAAATAACCTGCTTAGCATTATACAGTAAATCAAATGCAGACACAGAAATCCTTGCTTTTAGTCCTACAGTTAATGCAAAGATGGCCTCTCCTTTTGTTGCATGGACTCCATGGATTTCAATTCTCTTTTTCTTTCCCTTCCCCTTTTTAGTTATATTTGTTTTTTTCTTAAGATTCAGTTTAAAGCTAGCACCTGAAAATTAATGGAAGGCAAGCAAATTTAAACAAGAAAAAAATATAAAATTATTATTATTATTATCATTATTATTATTATTATTATTACTATTACTATTACTATTACTATTACTATTACTATTACTATTACTATTATTATTATGGCCCCTTCCAAACAGGGCCATTTTAAGAATCATCTCCAATTCTTAGCCAAAAGATTCTGGGCATAAAGAGTTTCTCCAGTACACAGTAATATCCTTTTATTTTTATTTTATATCTCAAGCTTATGGAAGTGTGATTTCAATTTTCCCTTTAAAAACCAGACCAAGAAGTTTTGCTCCATCTATTCCTCTCTGTCAAACATTTCACTTGGCTTTGTGGGCAGCCTGTGAGTGGTGTCTGTTGCCAGTGCCTCTGCAGTGTCCGTGCCTTTGATCCCCACACTGAGCTTGGCATTGCTCCAGCTCAATGCCTCACTCAGTGCTTCACCTTCTCAGTAGCAGCATCCACAGCCAACATCCATCCCACAGACACGTGGACAAAAACAGCTGTCCCCTGAGGACAGCAGGAATCTGACATTTTTTATTAACATTCTTCTCATCCTCTCTTTGTAATAGGATCTGTCTTGTACCAAGAGTGCAGCTAGGCTTAAAAATACATAAAATTGAGTCAAAAAAATTAAATGGAACAAAGTATAACCAGAGTTGCAAGGAGAAAAAAGTAAAAGGAGAGAACCAAATGTTTTCTGGAACCCTTTTTTTTTATTAATGCTGCCAGCAGTGGAAATGGCGAGCCTTCCTTTCCTGTAATAGGTAGGAATTGCTGAACATGCTAGGGAAATGAAAAGGGAGTTCAGAGGCTGTTGTATTACTGACAATGTTTGCCACTTTGTACCACTTTGGTAAGAGAAAAGAATTTCAAAGACCTTGAGGACTGGCATGAAGGGGAGAAAGAAAGGCAGGGCAATTTGTCCCATTGACAAGACACTGTGAAATGGCACAAGCAGAATCAAAAGAGGGATTTTCTTTCTCTGTGAGCAGGACAGAAGGAAAGCAATTTGTTCCTAGAGAGTGAAGAGTTGTAAAGAGGGTATACAAAAGAATATCTGCTCTTAGAAAGCACTTGACAAAATAACCTTGCACTTGTGAGAAGGAATACCTCTGTATCCAACAGGCTGTGTGCATCTCAGCATGGAAACACACTGGACTTTCACAGAATGTCTGAGGTTTGAAAGTGCTTCTGGAGATCACCCTTTCCAGCTCCTTTGCTCAAGGACTGCTACCCAGAGCCTGTTGCCCAGTAAAATTTGAGAATATTCAATTAACAAATATAAGAATACATGGGGTCCCATGGTCAGGTCTCTTGTTCTAATAACAGCAGTTTAGTGACAGGCAGACAAAATTCCTAAAGAAGAATTATCCTGTGCACTTGCATGAAACCAGTCACTCAAAAAGCATTCAAAAAGAGATGCATTTAGCAAACAGAAGTATCCCTGCATGTTTTGATCATTTGTATTCTGAAATTTCTCTGTTTAATTTATTTATATATTTACAGCAGAGGACCTATTCAACTGAAGGAAATGCAGTTTTCATACCTGTGGCTACAGGTGGCAAGAAGTGAGTTTAGAGATATATCTGGTGATAATATTTGAGCTGACATATGCATGTGCTGCAGAGTGATGCATCTCATTTTCATCTCCATTATTATGTGTTCCATGGCTATTGACCATGATTTGTTGATATCTGAGAGGTATGCTTAATTCCCAGCAGAACAATGCCAACAAAGAGTGCACTAGCAATACAAAACTGAAAACCCTCTTAATGGTCATACATAATATATTTTGTAGTAATCCCATGTGATGGCTACTAAATGGCTTCACCTTTTGTCAAGATTCTGATCTTTTGGGGACTGAGGATGGTGAGAAAGAGAATGCAAAGGAGGAAAGGATCGTGGCACTTCTCTCTATTCCACCTTTGTTCTCGGTGGAATAACTGGATTTATACTAACCTAACTGCTGACTTTTTGGACTTCCCAGTGAGGCAGCTCTGCTCACAGGCCAGACGTGCTTGGCCATTTGGCTGGCCCACACTACAAGCCCACTGATATGGTTGCTTATATGAAGCAGACACATGTGAGTGAAACCACAAGCCCATGACTGTACTTTGCCTTAAGAGGCTTCGAACAGCAACATCCTCAATGAGCTTGTGGATGCACCCATGAACGCCACATAAAAGTAATGGCTTGGTACTGGGAATGTCTCTTTTGTGCACCCGCCTGGAGACAGGTCTTAAGAGGACTTTATTCAATTGAGTTCAAGGGCAGTGCCCCTGTCCTGGGATATTATTCAGCACATTGGGCTTTCTCCAATATCCAAATCTCAGTTTTCCCATGGCCCATTGGTCCCTGTTGCACCATCTACCAGTAACTGAGTTTATGTCAAAATTTTGAAGCTTATCTGCAAATTGAAAGAAGTTAAAGTATCTTGTTTCTTATGCCAAACCAAGATATGATTAGACTATTTATTTTACTTAACTGCTTATTTTTTAACTCTTTTTTTGAGGGAAAACACACAAGTTTAAAAACTAAAATTAAAATTAAAAAAAACCAGTGACCTAAAGTGTAGTTGAAAATATTTATTAGGTTAAATCATTGCAATTATAGTTCCTCTTATTTCAGTTTTTGCTGAACATTGAAAAACATTCAATTTATTTACATTATTTTTTTCAATATAAACAATAAAAACAAATAATGTAAACCATGTGAACAATGTAAACAAGTAAAAAAAGACTGTATGAGTATTTTTTTATATCCTTTTGTCATGATTTAAGCCCAGCCAGCAGCTCAGCACCACACAACCTCACTCTCTCCATTGGGATGGGAGAGAATCAGAAGGATGAAAGTGGGAAAACTCATGGCTGATGGTAAAGTTTAACAGTTCAATTGCTAAATGAAAAGCCATGCATGCAAATAAAGCAAAGCAAACTAAGGAATTCATTCACCACTTCCCATGGGCAGGCAGGTACTCAGCCACTCCCAGGAGAGCAGGGCTGCTTCACACACAGTGGTGACTTGGCAAGACAAACATCGTGGCTCCAAACATCCCCTTCTTCCTCCTTCTTGTCTCTCCCTTTATATACTGAGTGTGATGCCATATGGTCTGGGATATCTCTTCATTGTTTGGGGTCAGCTGTCCCAGCTGCATCCCCTCCCAACTCCTTGTGCACCCCCAGACTGAATTATCAACATTGTTTCTAGAACAGATCCAAAACACAATCTCATACAAGCTGCTGTGAAGAAAATCAACCCTATTCCAATGAAAACCATCACTATTTCAACCCAGTAAGTGCTTCTGTGGGCCTTGAGCTTTCTGGATCTCAACCAAGATGACTTGTGGAATTTACAACTTAATAAAATTCTGTCACTTATCTGCCTAATAAAAATATTTTCTTCAATAAAACCATTGTCTTCTGGTATAAAACATCAAAACAGCTACTGAGACGTGGTCTAAATTTTGGGCAAATGTCTTACTAGCAAGAAACCTTTACTAGTTTCTGGAGGTGTGTCTGAAGAAAATCAAGAGTTAGGAAGAAGGATTTATAGAAGAAAAAAAAAAGAGTAATTCACATGACTAGTAGCTTATTATGAAAACATCCTTCCCCTATTCTGATACCATATTGTCCCACTCAGCTGAAGCTGAGTGAAGCTGCAGAATAGTGACTGCTTGTAACACACTGAAGTAGTACTCCTTCTCAAGAAACCACAAATAGAGTATTTATTTTTTGTCTCTGTTCCTTCCTTCATCTGTTTATTGTTCAGCTGTAGTATGTCCAAGACATATTCATGTGAGTCTTACGAGACCTTTTGAACAGTGTGTGGAACATGAGAACACTGACCTTAGCTTGTGCGCCTCACTCTCTGGCTCTGTCGAAAGGTCAGTTCAGTAACTCAGGTAACTTGTCAGAACTAGGTCATCACAGGGACTTGATAAGTCTTAAATAAAATACACTTCCTGAGCTGTATCATGAAGTGAGATGTTCTGCTAGAGGGGAAAACAGAGTGCTCGAAATAGCACTCTGATGTGACTTATGATGATATTGAAGTGCACTTAGCTGTTGAATGTGATATGTGTAAGTCAGTATTCATATGGACTATCATCTTTTGCAGTATTTTAGGCTGTAGTAATTTTATATCCAATGTGTCCTTTTAAAAATACATATTGTAGAAGTTATGTGTTCATGAAAAGGATTTAAAGTTTTTATTTGACTCAAAGGTTGGATGGATTTTAAATCATAGCTGTCTTATTAATTACACTGATGTATGAGAAAATAACATGACAGATATTTGTAGAGAATCATGGCCATCACTTATCCGTGTTTTCAAATTCTAGGTTCAAAGACAGTGAAGCAGTGTGTTTAGACTGTAGTCTAATTCTTTAAAAAATTTTGACATGGAAGATTGCTTGCAAGATGGATCAAGACACTACATCTACCAACAGTTGTTACTGTTATTTATAGTTTCCACAGTCTTGTTCACATTCTCATAAACAAGGAAAATGAAGTAGGTCTATTTTGGGAGAAAGATCTGTAAAAGACTGAAATGCAGAAAAATTTAAAAATAATGTGTTCTGCATTTTATATTAGACTGAGTTTATCATTTGATTTGATTCAAGTAGTTAATCCACTGAAATAAGTCAGAGAAATTGTGAGTCATTGAGGACACCCAGATTCATTTCCTTATAGTAATGACTCTCACAATCCTTTTACCCTTTTTGTCTTCCCAGTCCTCTTCTATGATGAAAGATACAAATAAAAGTATAATATCTGTTAAATGATAAAACACAGATCTGAACATTCTCCATCCATCTTAAATTTAACAGGAAAAGGGGTTTGAAATGCAGGAGCTTTAACTGATCCCATGCAAAGAAGAACATAGAATGTGTCTGTCATTGTTTTCACTTGTGATTTGGGTTTTTATGGCCTGGTTTTGCCATTGGGGATGAGGGCTACAGGAGTGCCTTCTGTGAGAAGGTGCCAGAAGCTTCCCCAATGTGTGATAGAGTCAATGCCAGATGGCTCCAAGAGACCCATTGCTGGCCAAGGCTGAGCCCATCAGTGATAGTGGTAGCACCTCTGGGATAACATAGTTAAGAAGGGGAAAGAAGAAAATTGCAGCCAAGGATGAGTAGACTATGTGAGAGCAACAACTCTGCAGATCAGTGAAGGAGGGGAAGGAGGTGCTCCAGGATCTGGGGCAGAGATTCCCCTGTAGCCCTTGATGTAGACCATGGTGAGAGAGCTGTGTTCCTGCAGCCCATGGAGGAACAGAGATCCACCTGCAGCCTGTGGAGGACCCCATGCCAGAGCAGAGGGATGCCCAAAGGAGACTGTGATGCCATGCTGAGCCCATGCCAAACCAGGACATGTGATCCTGTGGTGGACCCACACTGGAGCAGTCTGTCCCTGAAGGACTGCACCTTGTGGAAGAGACTTAGGCTGGAGCAGCCTATAGGAAGGGCTAATTTAGGAGTTCATGGAGAACTGTCTCTCATGGGAGGAACCCCACAGTGGAACAGGGGAAGTGTGAGGAGTCTTCCCCCTGAGAAAGAAGGAGAAGCAGAGACAACATGTGGTGAACTGACCCCAACCCCCATTCCCCATCCTCCTGTGCAGCTTGGGAGAAGCAGGAAGACAATTCTGGAGTGAATTTGAGGCCACATCACAATCCACCAAAGGGTGATTTATTTATCAATTTACTAATCCCATCATGGAAGCAGCATAGCCTGTAAGCAACAAACTATTGGCTTCATAAGATGATTCATTTGACCAATACCAACGATGGCTCTTGTCATATAATTTTGCAGTCTGTTCTCATCTGCTTTTAAGGCCAAACTTTGACCATAATTTTATGATGTGTAATTTGTAAAGAATGGAATGAGAGTTACAATAAGTCAGCAAAATATGGGCCAGTGGAATTCTAAGCTAGGACAGCAAAAGTGTTTATTTGTGTGAAACAGAATAAAGTAGGTTTATATAATCCTGTAGTAAACATCTAAAATGGAATATAAGAAACAAAAGAAACCCTAAGTTACTTGTCAGGTCTGATAATGCATGGTTGAACAAATGTATTCCTACAGCTGTAAATCTCCTTGCCTAGTATTTGACAGGTTTGTGAAGGGTAGTTAAAGACTAAGTCCATCTGAAAGCAAGGAGTTAAGTCAAAAGCATTGGATTTTTGCACTCCAGCTTCTTTCAGCTAATGCAGCTCAAACAACCGATTCAGGCAGCAAACAGAAATTCTGTCATGCAGCTGCTGGAGTAATCACAATTCAACAGAAATAACAAATCAATCATAAATTGTACCTGCAGCTATTTAGAAGATCTAGCAAATGTATCATAAAACATATATTTATGAAAACGAATTTTAACCACACTCTTGGCATCAAAATTGTTTCTGTTAAGACAGTATTCCAAGGTGCAGGCTTCTGAAACATGGAACCGAGAAAAGCTGTTACCTCACCTATAGATAATTTTATGGGAACCAGGGTTTTATTAGAGCAAGGAAGGAAAATGCAGACCTTGCAAAATTATTTTCTCTTACCTATCCATATCTCAGCCTGCTGCTCTTTAAGGACAGTGATGCTAAAGTTTAAGATCAGCCACTCTTGCATACCTTGTATCATCTAAGTGAAGCTTGCAAACACGGTCTCTGGCTTGTATTGAAATGACCTTAAGAGAACAACAAAAGCGGTTGCATGCTTACAATTGATTAAATGTGAAATACCAGTTTCTGCTGCTGTTTTTTTCTTTGAAGGACAGTAGTTGTCCCTCATTAATCTTTCATTAAAATAATAATCCTTCATTAGAAGGATAATACCCTTTAATTTGGATGAAGAGCAATGGCTTTTGACAAAAAAACCTTTTCTTACCTGGTCAATCAGAATGCACTAAGTAGTGCACTTAGTAACTTCTCAGTTTAACCATTATGGATCTTTTAATGTTGTTAATGTCGATGTTGGCTTGCTTTAAGAATCAGAGAAAATCAGCTGCTCAGTGAAATTTAAAAATTTTGACTAACTTCATGCTGGCACAGGAAAAAAGTCTGATTAGCTCTTGCCATGATAAAACTAATACATACTCTTCAGTTTCATCCAACTACTGGTGCTAATTATGTATAAAACTAAAATCTACTTTATTGCATAAAACCAGTTTTTGAATTCTAACCCGCACATTTTATATAACTTTTAATTTCGATGCATGCATGTGAACTTTGCCTTCTGACCTGAAATCAGTGCCAGTGAATGATTCATCAGAACTCTGGCAGATATCGCAAGCCTCTTCTCCTGAACAACTGTAGGATGGAAGGGTGATACAGGGCACGGATGTTCTGAATATTTCTGATATCTACTGATCTGTTTTTATGTGATTTTTTCCAATCATTCTGTCATCATTATGTCAAGTCTTCATTTTCCACTGCAACCTGCCTGGAGGTTTGTGACCTCATGTTCCTCTTTTCCCACTTACCTACCACAGCAAGTTTCTTGCTTCTTTGATTAGGGGATGAACAATTTATTCTCTGTGCCTACCTCTTATACTGCACTTTTCTTTCTTAGTCATCTTTCATGACATTCCTAAGAGATAGCCCAAGAAACTTCAATCACACATTGAATAAACAGAGTACTAGATGTTCCTTGAGGGGAAAAAAAAAAAGAGAATTACAGAGTTTCAGTTTGCTTTCCTTTCGCTTGATGTGGAATTAACATGAGTTACTTGCTTTCTATTATTGTTATTTATTGATTCAGGCAACTTATGCACAGGCAAAAGAAAATACAAGGAAGCCAAACAATCCTAGATCTTGATATATACCCATTTATTGCTAAGGGAAATAAATCACATTTTTAAATTTCACCAAAAGGAAAGGTTTTGCAACAAACCTGACCTATGATATTGTTATGAAATATTTGGGGTTTGATTTTCAAATTTTGAAGTGCATATTTAATAAATATATTTCACATTGTTACATTTGTCAGCTACAATTGAATTGGTATGTATGAGATAATTACATTTCTGGTCACAATGGATATTGTGCATGTCCCCTAAGATTTTTAAAAATAAACCCTCCAATTAAAACTGACAGATTTCCAAAATAAATATTTAACTGTATGTCTTGCTTGAAAGGCATGGGTTTCTACCTAGCCATCATCTTGATACAGAAATGAGTAAAGAATTCGCACAATGTTCTTACATTATGAACAGAAAACTAGAGTATTGGAAACATCCATATTTTTTTTCATAGATGATAGCACTCCCTAAACTTCTTTTTCCTTTTGCAAGTACAGGAAAAGAAGGGTAAATGAACCCTCTAAATAGTTTATCATTTTTTCTATCCATTTAAATTTGTGCAAGCATTGCTCCTTTTCAGGCAACAAATAACAGGAAATTTTGCCATACTTCACACTAAATTGATTCTGCGATTTTAGACATATTTGGGTAGTTTCCATTAGTTCTGTTGTCACCAAGGGACTGAAAAGTAAGCCACACTCTTCTTTTGAGACACTATGTTTTATTAAAACAGCTCTGTTAACTGACAGATGTGAAAGTCACAGCTATTTCTGACAAGATATTACATTTTGGAGCTCTGGTCTCATTGAGGTGGTTGTTCTGAAAAATAGTATGAGTATTTAACAGCAATAATGACACGAGGGCTTGTAGGTGAATGCAGCACATACTCCACCTTTTTCTGTGGCTGACTATCATTAAATAATAAGATTGTTACTTTACATTTCAATTGCTAAGTGAAAAAATACTTTTTAAATTGGCACAGAAGCACTCAATCCCTGACACTATCCTGTCAAAGAACTAGAAGTAAGCAGTAAGACAGATTTGTTTATTTTTTTGCTTTCACAGAAATTACATTGAAAGGCAAAATGTATTTGTAGAGCATCACTCATGTATTAACTATGAGAGTCTGACCATGACAAATGATGCACTGCATACAACATCTACACTGAGTAAGTGTGAATGTTCCTAACTCTTTAAACACCAATTTTTCAATTCTTAGGTGTTAGGTTTCCAGCAAAGTGCAGGAAAGTCATGTTGCTTTGACAAGCCAAGTCCTTTATGCCATCACATCACATATTTTCAGCAGAAGTTTTGTAATACTTGTGCCAAATCTTAAATATAATGCTGGAAATTCCTCTACATGTCACACCACTGGAATAAACAACCAAATATAAGCAATGTGAAGCTCAGCCAAACTGCTGCAAAACTTAAAACCTCTGAATCAAAGCTGTGTGCTTGAACATCGTTGTGAACTGGTGCATTTCCTAAGATATAGCAGAAAAAAATAGTGAATGTGCAAAATTTTGCAAAGCAGGATGGTACAGTGCAAATGCCTGAAAGAATAAAAGGCAAATATCTGCTTTGTTCTGATCTCTTAGGGCCGTGGTACTTTTTAGCAGGTGGTGCTGTATGAATATATTTAGCATTGCTCTTTCTTCCTGCATGAATATTTCCATTACAGTACTTTCTCCCATAATAGCAGGAAAATTTTGCACATGTACAACAATGAATGAGAAAATGGAATATATTATTTGACCGTTGTAATGGTAGGAATATACATTAATTGGACAAGGTTGTGGTGTAACACAGAAATCTGAAGCAGCTGGTACAAGAGGGCCATACCTGCAATACTAAGCTAAAGTGTATTCGCAGTACGTCACTCAAAATTTCCAGAAGAATAACCATGGACATTAGAGTAATTGCTTCCCTGCAAATGTATTAGGATATAATTTTTGAATTCTTGGGAATCAGATATACCTATAGCTACATTGGAAGCTGTATTCTAAAAGCATGTAAAGGCAGGGTATTCTGCTGCTAGGATGTTAAATCGATAAAAACATTAACTTTTATCTAGAGTTGGTCTAAACTTGCAACAAAGCCATATACACAGCCTTCTGAAATTTTTTATTGTCCTGTACACTTCCCTATGCAAATTAGTCTAAATTAAGTAGCTTGACCTACGTTAAGGATTTTTTCTACAATATTTATTAAAATAATGTTTACAAAAAATTATAGGCTCAAATCTTTTGGAGGGATAGGTATACTTCTTGCAGAATTATCATGTTAATGACATCTTGCAATTAATTATCTGAAATTATCTTGTAAGAAGTGATTGAAATTCAGGAAAGTAAATTCAGGATAGCACATCTAAACAGAAATAGTTAATTATTCACATTCATGAAGGTCCCAAGAGATTCTTAAGTAGATCATGCTGCAAAGGAAGCAATCCTCATTGCATTTATATATGACATACAAGATATGAGAAAAAAACTCTTTGTGTTGTTGATAAGGCCTTAGCTATATTGCAAATGAACATATATATAAAAGTATCAGGGAATTTGAGATTGCTTTGACTGCATTGTTCAGAAGTCTCACAGATTTAAAACAATTTTAAAACAAAACTTTACTAAATTGTCGTTTCATTAACAATACTAACAGTTTATTTAATTTATTAAATTATTAGTAGTACTATTAACTACTAATATCAACAGTTAGTTCTCTTATGCTATTGCTACTCATCTCTATCTGTATAAGACTGTTAATCCTTAACACCTGTTTCACATGTGAGCTGCAAGTGTAAGCACCAGGGTGCTGATACTGCATATTTAGCAGTATAGGCCAAGGATCTGGAGGTTCTTGATCTCCAGGCTTATTAGCAGAGCCTGCTCCTTTTATTTTTGTTCTTTGTTTTGCAAAATTCACTGCTTGCGTCACTGCATAAACATTTTCCAGTGCCTGCTAGGTGAGCTGCACAACTCTCTGTTTGATAGGTTAGTGGTCAAATTGCTCACACTCTTCAGTAAAATGCTCATACTTTGTGTTTAGCAATGTCAGCACAATCTCACAAAATATTTACATTATTTTAGTACCTGTAGATTTCAACTCAAGACAAGCTAATATTATTGTGTCCTAATTAATATTTTTTTGTAATTTACATCATAAGCCTTTTCTTTGATCACAGCCAGAAATACCTGCCTGTTTTGGGGCACAAAATTTAAAAAGAGATGTGGGTATATCACAAAAAATACAGAAAAGAATAGTGAAAATGATTGGAGATTTAGGAAACTTGGTTGATGAAAAAACTTGGGCAAAACCAGAATCTTTCAGCCTATGGTTTTATCTTTTTTCCTTCGTACAGCCTCTCTGAGTATTACTAAGCCCAGACAGAGCACTTTCTAGCACCAGCCTGGCACTGCTGCACCTTGAGGCCATAGGTACTGCTGCAGAGAGCACCCTGTACAGGATTTATAGCAGACATAAAGTTTATAGGATAAAATCTACTTGTCACATCCACAGATATGTGTGTGTGTGTGTGACAGCTGGGCCAGAGGACAAAATTGTGAAAGTTAGGAGAATGTCAGGAAATTCTGAAATCCCAGCTGCTTTGAGATTTCACTTATGGTTTGACTGACATCATTATAACCATGTGCTTGAACTCTCTGTGGTGAAGTGGAAATAGACATTGAAAAATAGAAGCTGAAAATGGATCTTCTGTGAAAAAGATCATTTCAGTAAACAAGTTACAGAACTCTTGTACACTTTCACAGTAGCCCTCAGTGTGAATATTGCTGACTGTTCTCTTGCTTGGAGGGGTAATGTGTCAAGAGAATCTCAGCAGAATGAAGACCACATGGGAGATACTAACAAGGCCTTTGTAAATTTATGGCTATTTATTTCATATTTTCTTATGCATAAAAAAAGTATTCTTATCTTGTTGATATTGTCTTAAGAATAAATAACTTGCTCTGTTCTTGCTCAGTAAGATACTGTAGTCATAAGCCTCTGCTGTGCTTTGTGCATGCACCCGTACACACAGACACCTGGAGTGATGGGCTTCTGCTTAAAAAAACACAAGCTAAATAAGCATTGGAATTTGCAATTTTTCTACCAATAAAAGGATGCATTCAATGTCCGGGCTGAAGAACCTTCGTCACTGGGTGTAGGACCCTGGATTTTCTAGATGTCTGTAAGGGGAAGAAACCCCCTCCTAGTCAAAAAATCAACATCATTGTTCATGATGAGCAAGTGTTTCTATGTCTGTCTTCTTACAATTCTATCTTTATAATCCACAGGGCTTCAGTGAGACTTCCAAGCTCTTACGTGAGGATAAAACTTGATTTATAATCTTTAAGCTATGATATAAATTCGCTTTGGTGATGGCTTTCTTTCCTACTCTTTCTTCTGTAGGAAATGGCTGAACTGTTTTCTAAAGAACACAATTTGAGAATATTGTCTTTCTGTATACCACCTGGCCAGCTTTTTTTTGGAGAATTTAAAAACATTTTTTACATGCTGCTAAATCACACAAGCCTTCTCTTTTTGGAAATGTGTTCTATCCCAAAGATATCCTGGAGCTGACAGATTATACTCCTACATAGACCTAATATTATTTTTCAAGAGACTGAAATAAAAAGACGCTATTTATAGTCTATCCTCATATAGGATACATGTAGGATCCTCATCTAGGATAAGCACGTTAGATGGAGAAGGCTAGACTTTGGCCTTAAATTTTATGTCTGTTATATTTCCAGATCCTTGTTGGGTGTTTATGAATGCCAGCAGCTGTTGGACTGCCCTGTACTCTATGTCTACCAAAGCAATGTGGAGCAATATGGAGAATTTATTTAATCATAAAATCATTGAATGGTTTGGGTTGGAAGGGACCTTAAGGATTATCTAGTTCCAACATCCCTGCAATAGGGATAGATAGGGATACTTTCTACCAGACCATGTTGCCTGGCCTTGAACACATTTACACAATTTGCAATATTAATCCAAAGTTTTCATCTCAGAGATCATTGCAGTAGATGGAAATGCAGCTGTCAAAATAACGAAAGCTGTGTAACTAACACATATAGTCTGACTTGGCTTTCCAAGAGAGGGCTTCAAAAGCCTCTGCCGTGTAAGAATATGTAAAAAAATATATGTAACTTATTAGGAATCTAAATATTTTTCATTCTTCCACTCTGTGCTAGAAAATTTGACACTAAGAGGTGAAATGCTGTTATTGCTTGAAAATCAATTATCCTGCACTCATTTTAAATGAGAACATCTCTGCAGATTTTGTTCCTTTGTCCATTGTGGTTTTCCTTCTCTGTCAGTTATCTGTTGCTGATTTTTCCCCTTTCATTCATCAGTGGATTTCATCTCAGCAATATTGCAACTTTTTCTGATCTTCATCCTCACTTGAGCAGGGGGGATTTTTTTATTTGTTTGTTTGTTTTTCCATTGTGGCTATTTTATATTTTATGTTTTTTAAAATTATTTTTAAGAAAGACTCATGTTTAAAAGCAAGGTCTACACAAAGTGTACTAAGTACATTTTTATATACTATTTTATGCCCTCTCTTGGCAGTAGAAGTCAATTCTGAATTGCTTTAGCAAGAACTATAAAAATGTAAATTGTTAAGATCTGATTTGGTCTTATTGCCTGAGCTGAGTTCTAACAGCTAAATCGAGAATATATAGCTGCTGAAGCTTATTAATAAAGGATAATTTACATATTCAGAAGGATCCTGTTGTAGTCTCTTTTTCTCAGTTGCTGTAAGATGAATAAGAAAAAGCTCCAGAGGACATCTAAATAAAGTTCTGAATTTGAAAATTTTGCCTTCGTTTAAAATTTAGAATTCCTTTAGAATTATATCAGCTTATAGAGTCTCATTCCCCCTTTTTTATTTTTTGAAGGGGGTTTCAAATAATGAAATATATTCTTTTATTTCATATGGGTTGCAATTTCAGAAAAAAAATATTATATAAAGCAACTTAAAGCTGCTGTTTTGTCTTTGATCCTTAAAGATTCAAATAAAATGTAATAAAATTTTCCAATAATATCTCTGTGATGCCAGAAGGGAAAGGTATATGTATACCAAAAGTAATACTCTGTATTTTTGCTGGAATTTTGTAAAATTTTTCCGGTTAGGCTGCAATATAGCAAAGTAGAGAAAACTATGGATTTTTCCCTGTATTAACTGTTTGATATTAGAGCCTGATCCAGCCAGTCATGAGTCCTCTCCACATGAATAACCTTCAGCAAAAGGAATTTGCAAGAACACATAAAGAAGGTAAAAATGTTTTTATATTTCACATATTGTATATAGTAGTTGTGTGAGTAGTGGTATTTACTTCAGAAGTGGGCATTCTTTTAATTTGAATAGGCTATTTAAATGCTGTCAATTTTTCAGTAGAAGCAGCTTGTCAGTAATAATCTGATTGATTTCAACACGACAAGATAGACTTTGCAAAAAGCTCAAGATGTTAGACAAATTTCATGGTCCAATAAACATAAATTTGACAGATGGAACTTGCTGGCATGGGATCTTTTCAATCTTATGATTCAAAATAGACCAGGCATTTGTGTAGATGTTATCTTCAGACCAGTTACCTAGAATGGAATTGACAAACACAGTGAAATCCCACAAACTGTTTACCAGCTGCAGTCAATTCTGCTGTTTTGATATTCTTGGGTATTTGTGGGTAGTACAGCCAGCAGGCAGAACTGCGTGGAGTTAATCTAGTCCTACCCAGCTCACAGGGCACATCAAATGATTCCAGCATCAGGCTCACGGCTTCGGCAGAGCTGCCCCACATCTTTCAGAGATATCACTTCTAAAGGCTGTGATAAAGAACACATCAGACCTCTAGGCATGCTCAAGAGGAGAGGAACAGATTGGTAGTAGGCAGAATGTGCTTCCATTTAAACCATTTGGCGATTTTTTCCACTCTTTTCTTTAGATAAACCTAACTTTCACCATAAAAATACTTCTCTGAACTTTAAATGAAGTGAATGACTGCAGATCTGACAGTTGTGATAAAAGTTGCAGTTTACAATCTAAATTCTGTGATTATTGCTGGGGTCACTGAAATTTTTGTGTAAGGAGAGAATATATGATGGGTCTTGGTCCTGAGGAAAGATGTTACCAGTGCACAAAGATGCACAAAATTTAACCTAAACCATTGGTTCATATGTTATTAAACAAATGAGAGAGATGTGAAGTCTAGTAAAGCCGTGGACATTTAGATTTGCCAAGATTTACAAAAATACTTGCAAAACACTGTAGAATGAGTAGTTCTAATATTATTGACATAATTCATCATTTTCATAATTTAACATTGAAGAGAATTCTGGCTAATATATCCTGAAATTTTTCTAGAAAGCAAATATAATCTCCTTCAGATTGGCACTGAAACTGCACAAATAATTCACACTTAGAAAAGCTTGGATCTATGTTAAAATATTCAGTAAATTTAAATAACATTTTAATTACTTTAAGAAGGGATAATATAATATTTAATTTGTATAAAGCCAGCTTCAAATAATGAATTATTCTTCCTCTTAATTCACATTTACACTGTTAAGTCATTTTATCATCTCTGTAACATGCCACAAAGCTAGCTGTTGACTGCTCAGAAAATTGATATAGCAGTAGCAAAAGGCCAATAGTGATAATGCATAGCATTTCTTTTAAATATTGCACCCCCACTCTATGGGTATGCCATCATTTCTACAGGTCTATTAGCTGGTATCAGGTAACATTTTTTTTTTTTCTGTAAATTGCACCATAGAAGTCTTTTGTTATACCCTCAAATTTTTGTTTACAGGGAAACAAGCAATCACAGACTCTGTCAAAAGCACAGAAAAACTTTGGCACCCCACAAGTCACTCAGAAAACTGCATAATACCAGCAATAAGTTGGCAGCAGGTACGTCATGCTTATTCACAAAAAGAGCCAGCATTTCTGACTCTGATGAAAAAAAAAGACACTTGGCAGAACAGTATTTAGGGAGAGGAGCATTCTTTGCTACTAGAGTTTGATATCTTGGTTATATCTCATTCTGACACTTTAATTAGAAATTTAGACATAATGCTTTTATCTTTTCTATTCTGTGATAAATGCAAGCAGTAGTTTAGTGGAGGTTTCTAAACATTCAAACACCACAAGATGCAGACAAAACTGTAGTAGGATTTACAAAATCTCATAGAAACTAATTAGGAATTTAATAGCCAGGTGCTTCTGAAATTGTAATTGGGTAGATATTTAAATATTTAACAGCCCCTTTCAAATAAAAATCTGAGCAGTATAGGCTCTAGAAGAAAAATATGGATATTTCTCTCATCTTTTAAATTAAATTTCAAATTTAATATGTCTAGAAAATTTATTTATTTTGTTGTTTATATCTCTGATTCAGATTGCTTTGCTCTTTATGTAGGAGCGCAGTGAGAATTTCCACATGCACTAATGCAATTCAGTGCAATTTATTTTTCACAGTGAATTTTATATCATATACTCTAAAACCATCCATTTTTTGTATGACAGACCTTACGACAGTGAACAATTGAACAACAGTAAAGAAAATATATTTTATTATCAAAGTAGATAATTTGTGACATCTTGGGAGAAAAAAGTAGTTGTGGTGAGTTGACACTGGCTGGGTGCCAGTGCCCACCAAAGCTGCTCTGTGTTCCTCAGCTGGACAGGAAAGAGAAAATGTAACAGAAGGGTTGAGATCAGAGCAGGGAAGGACCACTCACCAGTTACTGTCATGGGCAAAACAGACTTGACTTGGGGAAATTATTTAGATTTATGAACAAGCAATGGGAGAACAATAATGAAAAATAAACCCAGATCTTAAAAACACCTTCCCCCTGTCCATCCCTTGTTCACAGTTCAAGTGCAGTCCATAATTCTCTACCACTTCCCCATGCAGCAGCACAGGAGGATGAGCTGGAGTTACTTCATCACGTGTTGTCCCTACCACTCCTTCCTCTTCAGGGAAAGGACTCCTCACACTCTTCCCCTGCTCCAAGGGTGGTCCCTCCCACTGGAGACAATCCTCCATGATCACCTCCAAAGTGTGTCCCTTCCCACATGCTGCAGTTCTTCAGAAGCTGCTCCAGCAGTTCCATGGTCCCTTCCATGACGTAGTGCTCCAGTCCTTCAGCGACAGCCTGCTCCAATGTGAGTGCCTGTGGGGTCACAAGTCCTGCCAGCAAACCTGCTCCAGAGAGGGCTCCTTTCTCCGTGGGGCCACAGGTCCTGCCAGGAGCCTGCTCCAGTGTCAGTGCCTGTGGGGTGACAACTCCTGCCAGCAAACCTGCTCCAGAGAGGGCTCCTTTCTCCGTGGGGCCACAGGTCCTGCCAGGAGCCTGCTCCAGTGCAGGCTTCCCATGGGGTCACAGCCTCCTTTGGGCAGCCACCTGCTGCACCACAGACCCCCAAGGACTGCAAGGGCACAGCTGCCTCACCACGGGCTTCCCCGTGGGCTGCCAGCAAATCCCTGCTCTGGCACCTGGAGCGCCTCCTCCCCCTGCTCCTTCACTCTCCTTGGCACCTGCAGAGTGCTTCCTCCCACATATTCTCACCCCTCTCTTCATTGGCTGCAATTCCTTCTACACTGTAGCTTGGTCTCTTGCTCAGCTAGGCTATCCCAGAGGTTCTCCCACCGTCACTGCTGGGCTCACCCATGGCCACTGAGGGCTCACATCGGCTCTGTTGGACATGGGGGAAGTTTCTGGCAGCTTCTAACAAAAGACATCCTGGAGACCCTCCTGATGCCAAAACCCGGCCACAAAAAAACACTACAGCAATATACTATATTTTAAGTGTAATAGAAAAACCTTAGATGATGTTCAAAGCACAAAGTAAAAAAAAAAGCAATACAGAAATATTTGGTAAGAAATTAACATATGAAAACCATGTAATAGGTTTTGTTCTACAGGTGCATATAACTATAAAATTATAAAATTCACTGATCATTAATTTAAGATTTCCTTGTTATAAAAATGTAGTTTAAAAGTAAGAAAAATAAATTTGGTGATTAGTGGAAGGGAAGTTTGTCTAGTTGTGGGCAATTGAGAGAAATTTCCTGACAAGATTAGATCTCATGGATGTATTTTCAACAAAATAACCTCAACTGGATAGTAAATTTTTGGTGTTCATATAATTGATGAGAAAGTATCTTTCTGTGAAGAGGTTCTTAGGGGTAAAGGTTAAATATTGGTGAATATAAAAGGGATAAATACCTCAAGATTTAAAATAAAGTCCTTGAAAGCAGTGATGGAGTTTCAAATCCCCTAGTATAGTCAGGGCAATATGTTCTACATTGATTATCTGATTACAGCACTATTGAATGGCATAGGAGGATTTTCTTTCAGTCTCTCCTTGTGACTTGTTCCCTTCTATATAAGATATCCATTATTTCTTTGGATCAAATTACTGTAATCAATAGGTTTAAAAGTATCATGCAGATAAAGATTTTGAACTTTAGAAATAGGAGATTCTCTTTCAGCTTTTTATTGAAAAATAGCAAACTGCTGTGTTTTGGGGTTCCATTTTTATTATTAATATTTACATTTGATCAGAGTGGTGATACATTTTAAGAACATTTTATTTCAATGAAATATAAATTTTTTTCTGAAATCTCACATTTCCAGCCCCTAAGTTACAAGAAATTTAACACAGTCTCAAAAAACAATGGCTATGAGAAGGCATCTCACTTATTATTAAATCAGAGTGTTCTGGAGTCCTTTGACATTTTGTGAAACTTGAAATTGTGCTTCATCCATTACAAGACTATACACGTTTAACTCATCAAGTTCTCAAGGAAAAGAACTGAATAGTATCTTTATTTCTGAAGAGATTTGTATGTTCTTAAATTTAAATAAAAAACTACCTGTACAAAACTGTCAAAATGCCACCCTCCCAAGGAGAATTTCAACCACCTAGTTTCTGAAGTTTGCAGATGTCAAATGGTAGTTTTTTGCATTCCAAAACTGTTAAAGAAATCTGCTTCCTACTGAGGGGCTGCTGAGAGGATTTTAGCAATGAAATAAAACTTGTTAATTGGAGCTGAAACCTGAAACAGATGCCTCTGTGACAGCGTGGATTCTAAATTTTGCTAAGCCTGTCTAGACCTGTATTTAACTTGTATTCACAACCCACAAAATTATTGTGTTCCACGAATCCTAGGGTCAGTTTGAGATATAAAATGGCTGATCAGAAAAAAAACAGCTGGAGATCACTGATGTAAAACAGATGCTCTGATAAAGCTCATTCTGAAGCCTGATGCAATGATAGTGCCTCCAGTGACTGAAGATGTGCATTATTACAGATATATCCAGAACATTTCCATGAGAGCAGTCCAGACGTGGAGCTGTTGTGCAGCCTGCATCCTTGGAGGTTTCCAAGACCAAACTGGATAAAGCCCTGAGCCACCCAACCTGAGCATAGTATTGTCCCTGCTTCAAGAAGGGCTTGTAGTGGAAACCTTCTGAGGTCC
The DNA here is from genome assembly GCA_013400175.1 of Phainopepla nitens. Lineage (NCBI taxonomy): Eukaryota > Metazoa > Chordata > Aves > Passeriformes > Bombycillidae > Phainopepla > Phainopepla nitens. The sequence continues at coordinate 476,797 of VXBQ01009835.1, read as the reverse complement.
CTCCTAGCCTGAATTATCCTATAACCTTCTGAGTATCAGCCCTTTTTGCACTTTGCCATGGCACCAATTTCTCAGTTTGTTCTGGGTTCCCAGCATTTTGGTCTTGTTGCACAGACACCCACATACAAATTGGTTTTTTTAAAAAAACACATATGTGTATATATATATGTATATATATATATAAAATTCATGGAATTTTGAATGGATAATGCTCAGTATCTTAAATCAGTCAACTGCCTCTACTATGCAGAGGTTACCTGGGAAATCACCAGTACACAGTGTGGGTATTTGCAGTGCCACAAACTTTTAAAAACTGTCTGCACTAAGGATGTAACTTTAAAAAATCTTGGCTTTCATCCTTATATCACAACTCTGTATATGCTGCCACAATGTTTGTGAAGAATTAATCTTTTATCTTCATGTATGTAGGATACACACCTTAGTAATATGTCTTGGAGTTGAGAGCCTATATGCTTTCAGTAGATATCATTCCAGTATGATATATGGAGGCTTGAAAGTATCAGCTCAGAAAAGTGAGATGATTTTTTTTTTGGAATGCAAGTCTACGTCCTCTGTAAAAGAAGGACAAAGAGCACTTATTCTACTGTTTCTGCAAAGAATTTTGCATCCTTCAAAACCACCCTCTTCACCCTGACACGAAAGCTCTTTGGAGATATTTCAATATTTTATTCATCTATATACATATATATATATATATAAGTATATTATATATTCAAAATTAGTTATTTAGCAGAAAAAAAAATAAGACAAAGAGTTTTATACTTGTGACAAGGAGATAAAACTGTCAAGCTTGTTCAGCAAAAACACTATTTTGTCTCTCCACATGTCCTCTCTCATAACTTGAGTGTGGTGAGACAGACTATGGTGTAGATTATGTCTGACCTGACTGGCATGAGGAAAGCTCTGCTGAAGAACATGCATTTTTTAGATGACCATGTAATATATGCCCTTCAACAAGGAAGAATAAAACGTTATTCTCTTGGTAATTTCTTAATTAAATGGATAAAATACATTATTTTAAACAATCTGTTAGAAATCTATAATCTTTGGGACTATGGACACTCAAGGCACCATATGCAGCTAAAGACAGGCTAATCAAATACACTTTTAAGCTCAATTCATTCTTCTCTATATAGCTCAATACAGATTTTGAATGTTATTTCAGAAAATATTGAATGCTTGCACAGTATGAACAGCTGATTAGTACTCTTTCCAATTATTTCCAATTATTACATGAAAACCAAATCCTAACAGACATTTAACCACAGCCTTTTACATTACTAAAATAAGCTAATTAACAGATTTTGTTATTCTTTCATAAATACAAATGAGAAATCTTTCTTATTTTAAATTTCCAAGTCACCTAACTTATAAGTCACTTATACTGCTATTTCTGAACTATTTTTGTTGCTGTGCACTTGATATTTTATTTAATATAACATACTCTATTGGTTAGCATTACACCTACATTACTCAGAATACCATTTTCACACTGGGCAGATTTATTCATCAAGCTTTATAAATGTGTGTGTGTGTGAGGCATTCACCCTTGACTCTTAATGTAGCAGTGAAGTCAGCACTTTTCGGGTGACAGTCATCTTGATCTGTTTTCAATTGACTGCTTTAGTGTGAGATAAATTGCACTCAAAAGAGTACTCGTGTCTGATTAGGTTTAAACATGCAAAAGATGACTTGCTCAGATATAGAGGATCTCACTGTAAGTGCTGACATTTGATAAGATGTGTCAGCTCCCCCAGTTCACAACTGGACATATATGAACCATTTCCAACAATCAGAAGGTATACTTGCAGTCTAATTACATCTGTTGCATTCCAAGTAAAAAGACAATAAATTATCTAGAGATAAATAATTCAATTATATAAATAAAACTCCTGTTAATTAACAAATCATGTTCAAATATTTTTGTCCTGTAAAATACTGCAGTAAAAAAAAAGTTTTACTATGAAATTAATGTAATGATAAAAGTGTTTACTTCCTTTGAGTAGAGATAGCTTAGGATTGTATAAGGACATATGTGCTTTCCAGCTTTAATTATATTCTTTCCAACTATAGCAAAGCTAGTATCCTGAAAAGCCCCTCTTGATACTTGATTATCATTCATTTTTAAGTTGTTATTACTTAACATTTTACAAAAATAATTATATTGTATTATATTCATTAATGAAATCAATCACTTCTTATGAGAAAATATCCCATTACATATCTATTTCACTTTTATGTCCAAGACCAATACTTAATATAGAAACATCCATGTTAACATTAGCAACCAAGAGAACATTTAAGCAGGCATTTCAAAAACTTAATTTCTGTTTGAATGCCCCCATTAAAATGATTGATGAAATCTCTGATGAAACAATAAACATTTTCATGTAGGTGCCAAACTCAAAGTGACCAAGATGTTAGGTTGACAGATGCAGTAGATCATGTTCCAGGCCTTTTTTTTTTCTTTTCCTTTTGACAAGAGCTAGTTAACATTTCAGTCACCTAGGAATTAGGAACTTTGAGGACCACTGACCAGCATCAGCACTAACCATTGACCTTGCCAACACAGCAGCTAAATTTCTGAAGCTGTCTACAGAACTTTTCAATCAGCTCTGCAGCAAATGTCAGTCTTCATCTCTGCATTGAAAACAGGCTGTAAGGAAAAGGAGTCATGGCACTCAACATTATATCTGAACTGGGCACTGCAATAACTAAAATGGTATGTACTTTGCTTACTTAAATGATATAAATTAAATAGAAAACCAACAAAAAAATGCTTCAGCATTGGACCACAAGTCAAGTTTTATTTCATATACCCAGTATTTTTTTTTTAAAGAAGTAAGCTTGGTTTGCAATTTGTAGTCTTTAGGTTTTGTAGAATCAAAGGAAACTTTGTCTGAGCCCTGCTGTGGAATGGTATTGTGGGTTTATTGTGGTCTAATAGTTCTGCAGATTAGGGAGTTGAATTTTAGCAGAACACTTCTCTCTTAAAATCAGATCTATCTGTAGATTAAAGCCTCAAATAAGAAAATGTGCAACCATATTGTTTTCTTCTGGTTCAGTACACATTAGTCTCAGGCATTATTCCGACAATGAACGTCAGGAGCAGAGGCTCCATGGGTGAAGCTGTCTCCAGGCTCTCCCTGCAAAGAAGGGTCTCTGCTCCGTGCCCTTGATCATTTCATGATCCATAAGTGGTCAAGCATCAGCCAGGGGTGGACAGGGTGGGACAAGTGGAGGCAGCAGCTTGGCTTGTCACCCACTGCCCCATTGTAGCCCTGGGGAAGCAGGTATGGAAATTGCAGAAGTATCCAGGGAAATGAGCTATGCTTTAACTCAGATAATACACTTCACAAGCCATGGCTTGTCTCACATGGCAGATTTGTGGATACAAATGAAAACTTAAATCTATCCTGTGGATCAGTTTATAAAAGCAACCTTTGTAATATAGGGGAAAAAATGTTCTGGTAACAAGACTTTGACTATAATTACCTATATAGGAAAATACTGTGGTATTTGCATTGGGTTATTGTGTGGGACTGAATTCAAGTAGAGGGTGAAAAATCTAGCTTCTTTTCTTTTTGTGGAAATTATAGCCCAAAAGATTACTACCCCTAAATGAACAGAACCAAAATGTAGGAAACAAGATACAGCCCAAAATCAAATATGCATTTCAGAAATATCCCTTCCTCCTACATAGGGATAAAATATTGGCATGGATACAACTGGAATTGCACTTCCTACCACCACAGAGAAAGTTCATACCTCAGGGAATTTTTGGAGACAAAATCACAAGAACATGTAAATAAAATATAAAGTATTGACCTCTGTACTGGACTTTTTCCTTGGTAGGTGCTGTCATTTTCTTCAACAAAATGACAATCCATCAAATGAGGAATTTATGACTTCCAGGGTTACATTTGTTCCTTCTTGCATGGTTGATATGCAATTCTAAATAGTGGAAACCTTTTTCTTGGTTATTGATCTCAAAGAAGGTTTTTTTGGAAGCAGAAATATTTGCAACAAAACATGCTGGAAGGGCCTTGCATCAACAGTCTTCTCTGAGCTTTTCTCATCCTCTGGAAAGAGGATAGTGAAAAAATTAGTACAGGTGAAACATCTATGTATTAGAGAATGTAAGAAATATGACTTCTTGGAGTTCCTATGATCCTACAATGCTTGTCTGGCCAGTGAGGACCATCAGCCTTTCCTCTAACTGCTAAAAAATTGAAGAAATCCCTCTCTGTTCTTCCCTCTCATCTTGGCTGCTGCCAACATAGTGACATGAGCTCTTTGCTACGTGTGCTTGCCTGGCAGGCAGCAATGCTTGTGTGCTTCTCCCAGGAGGAAATGCTTCTCTGCCTGTGTGCACAGTGCTCAGGGACTCCCGGGAGGGGAAATGACCCCTCGGTTTTCAGGACTGACCGGAGGGTTTGCAAGAGCAGCTGCAAAAGCTGACACATCCAAGTAGCCACAGAGATTGGAGAGGTGTCTGAGCTCTTAGGAGGACAGTTTTCTTGCCACTTAATTCACATTTAGACAATTATCCTCACAACTGGAAGGGCCAAACTATGTTTTTAAATAAAAGCCTGACCTTTGCAGACGTGATGACATTTGCCAAAGGGAACATGCCTTTTTCTTAGCATTTTTCAAGCCTTGATTACAGCGTATTTTATATAGCCCAAAGTTTCTAGGAGAGAGAGGAAAAGGAAAGAAGGAGAGGAAGCAAATTTATTTTTAAATATATACACAAATTTGAACACAAATGCTGCATCTATAGCTGGATTTAGAATTTAAAATTGGAGAGGGTCTCTGAAGTCATTAAGACAAATCCTCTCAAATGTCACACACATTTTACTTTATGTTAGCATGCTAGTACCTCGCTTACAAATAAGCAGTAGCACATTCACATGCAGTAATTCTGTTGATCAGAGCTGTATATTATACATTCTTCTCATCACATATCTATTGACTAATGCAAATGCACTGTGCCTATTATTTCCCTCCTACATTCAGTGGGATGAAGGAAACATGAGTTATGTTAAGCTCCCAGTAATTAAGTTTTCTTGAACTAGTGAGCTAGTACATCAAAAAATAGAATGACCACAAACTATAATGCATTCCACTCCAAACTATTTTTCTTTACATTTCTAATGCAAAGCAAGGATGTTTTTAAATTAAAACAGGTTTGCTTGAATAAATTTAATTAGGTTCACACAGTATGTTATTGTTCACTTTCAGAACTTTCATGTCTAACTGTGTCACCCCTCAATTTTTGTTGTTAGGGTGTGGTTTTTTTCATCTAGGTTTCCAGTTTTTGGTGTTGCATTTTTGAAGAATGGCCACTAGAGTGCTGCAAGTATCCATTGAAGCTGCAGTTGTGTACATTTACCATCAGTATTTCAGTTTCAGACATACTTTTAATATACATTTATCATGCGTAAATTTTTTTTAAAGTAGAGTTTGGTGCTAAGTAAATGCTTAAAAAACTTTAAGGTCTACGTGTATAAGCTAGCTCAGATCTGATACTTTTATATCTATGGAAAAGACGCATATGGCTGCTTACCATGTAGTTAACGATTCCATAATAGTTTAGAGGATTGACAGTCACATTATTGTACACCATTGTGATTTAAAGGGTTACCAAGTAACCACTGTTAAGTACCCCTTTGCTTGTTTAAGCTGTCCATGGCAGTATTGACTTAACTATGATGTGAGTGCCTCAGGTCTGTTGTCAGTTTCTGAATTGAGACTAACAGATGATACAGACAAAACTTGTTTCCAAAACTTTTTTGAGTGCTAACATGAAAATCATCATAGACATCTCAGTCCTTACTCAAACTTTTGGCCAAATCTGTTAAACAGAACAAGCCCAAGAAGGAGTCACAATTTTCTGTGCCAAAAGGGATACACTTCCCTTCCCTGGGATAAGACCTGAATCCAGTAAAAGAAGACCCACTCATCCCCGACATAACATAGAATTATGAAATCACAGATTCATAGAATCACAGAATCATGGAACCATAAAATGTTGTGTGTTGAAAAGGACTTTAAAGATCTTCTAGTTCTAACTCCCATGCCACAGGCAGGAACACCTTCCACCAGACTGGGTTGCTCAAAGCCCCATCCAATCTGGCCTGGAACACTTCCAGCAATGAGGCATCCAGAACTTCTCTGGGTAACCTGTTCCTCACCACCTCCCTGTCTGTCTATTCTAAACTTATTCTGTTTCAATTTAAGGCCATTTCCCTTTTTTCTGTTACTACAGACCCTTTTAAAGAGTCACTTTCAGGTTTCTTGTAGGCCCTCTTCAGGTACTGGAAGGGGCTATAAGGTGGAACCTTCTCTTCCTCCAGCTGAACCACCTCAGCTCTCTCAGCCTGCCTCCATAGGAGGGGTGCTCCAGGCCTTGCATCACCTTTGTGGCCTCTCTGCACTCACCCCAATGGGCCCACATTCTTTTTATATTGAGGGCCCCAGAGCTGGCTGCAGCACTGCAGAGGGGGTCTCACCAGAGCAGAGCAGAGCAGAGCAGAGCAGAGCAGAGCAGAGCAGAGGGGCAGAGCAGAGGGGCAGAATCCCTCCCTGGCCCTGCTGGCCAAGCTGCTTTAGGTGCAACCCAGGAGACAACTGACCCTCTGGGCTGGGAGTGCACATTGCTGGGTCATGTCCAGCCTCTCATTAATCAACACCCCCAAATCCTTCTCAGCAGGGCTACTCTCAACCTGTTCTCCACCCGGCCTGTGTTGTACTTGGAGTTGCTCAGATCCACATTCACAACCCTTCACTGGCCTCTTGAACATCATGAGGTTATCATGGGCTCAGCACCCTGCTTGCTCTTCCCTGCCTGTAATTAGTCCCTTTACAGCAGTAGTTGTAGGAATAGCAGCCTGACTGGGAGAGATCACAGGAGCCCCTCTGCTATAGCCTATTAAGTGTTGAGGAGGAGCAGAGGGCCAGCTCATGTTTCTGTGTTTTTAAGGTTGACCTTGGTCCTGTCTAGTACAGCAGAAGCTTTCCTGGTCAGACTCTTTTATAACCAGAAGTCAAAGGAAGGAACTGAAATTTAAAAAAAAAAAAAAAAAAAAGCAGGAGAAATCTGCTTGAGCTACTACACTCCTGACTGTCTAGTTTAACTCATTCTAAAAGAGATATAAAAACATCATTTTAAAGCTAGCCAAAGACAAGGCCAAAGTATAATAATACTCAAAGGTTAAGAAGGGAAAGATTAAAGGTGGGAAGTCTTATCAGAAAGAAACTGATACCGGGGTGAAGATGAAAACTGAGCACTTCTGGTCTGCTCTGAGGAATATATCAGGACATAGCACAGAAAAGGGGAAGACTGATGGGACAAATAGATAAATAAATGAAGTAACAGTTAAAGAATTAGAAAAGCTGAAATTCCAAAGTTCTGTTACAAGGGAAAGCTTAAAAAATCCTTGCAAGACCCTGAAAGACGAGGAGGACTGAGGTCACTGTAACTATGACGACCAGCAAAATGGACAGAGGAAAAGAACAGGCAAAGAAAACTGAAACCAGGATGATTTGACACACACACATGCTCTTTCTGATCACTCAGGGGAAAAGGAGAGTGGAATGAAGGCGAAAAAGCACTTCAATGGTAAGCAGAGATGGGCAGGGTTTCTTTTGCCTTCCTCTTTTGGTTGGTATTAAATTCCTTTCCATTTCACACCTTCCATCCTAAATTGGCAGTGTCAAACTCTGCTTAAAGTTAATGAAGGATGTGTTTTTAAAGTGCTCAATATTTAATAACCCTTTTAAATGTCACTGCATTCCAGGAATTTCTAATATTTTAAGTTTTTTATCAACCTTTTTTTTTCCCCTTCTATACTTATCTTACACAATAAACTCAAAGACCAAGTATAGAAATGTCTGAGAATCCCCAAATATCAGCTATTGCAAACACATGGATTAGTAATAATTTACCTAGTGACCATTGTGGAATTAATCCATGTAAACCTATGAGAACAGTTTGGCTCAGGAGGCTTAATCAGTAGGTCAAATTATTCTTTCATGCAAGTGCATGTCAGCTCATTGACTAATGTCATACTGTTGATTTGTCCTTTCAGGAAATTTGTATTTTAAGTGATTTCATATTTTAATGCAGAACATAACCATCAGTGATTTTGGTGAATAAGGGAAGGTGAAATAAATAGAAATGTTCTATGTCCTAAGGAAGGACCAGAGGGAACCTATGACCCTGTTGTGGCATAGAGAGAGAAAATGTTTTACAGCTGCATGAGCACCTGTGCAATCAAAGACATCTTGTCTGGGCAAAACCTCCATGGTCTCTGGAAGGGCTGGAGCTCCAAAAGACACAGCACCCTTGCTGATACACTGTCCCATGCTCTGTTGTGGCACACTGCAATGTCTGATGTCAAGTGCTCCTGGCTTAGGTTGTCTAGGAAGACTTCTTAGCAGAGGACACTGTCAAGCTATCAGAAAATAGTTTTCATGAAGCAAGGTAGACGTTCATCCACAGAAGAGATTTTAACCTTTGAAAAGTCTATGTGGTTGCCAATAGGTGCTCGATGTCACAGCTTCACAGAAGTTTCTTCTGGGAGCTGGCAAAACATGGTCCTCGGTAAATCATGAAAAATATTTTGCTATTGGAAGACTTCCTGAAACCACAATACACAGCTTTACTCAGCTGCAGCTTTAAGTGCCAATCTCATCTCTTGCAAGACAATCAGTGTTCATGTAAATCAATCAAACTTTTCCAGTGCTTGTTCTAAACTTCTGCTCAGAGTGATGTGTTTGCCTTATTGTGCTGGGTCTACTGCTAGAAGTGGGGTTAACTTTGGTCTCTACACTATGTTTTTGTAGGTAACGCAGAGTCCAGAGTGTGAAGGAGTAGTGACACGAAAAACTGGGACTAGGCATGCAGAGGTCTTCTCACAGGTTATTTATTATACACTTGAATTGATTGCACCAATGAAAAATTCTATAAAACTTCAGGAGATTTTTGCTTCATAGGCAGAGTGACAAGGTCTTGTCTGTATTCATTTAAGGCCCTATGTATGTACCTTTGAATAACACAAACAATGCATCTGTTGCATTTGGCAAAGTACCAGAAGTGGTAGTCTGTTCAGAATAAAGAGAGAGTTATTTTTGGCTTTTAATCTAGACTAGTTGAAAGTCCAAGCACTCTGTAGACTCCTCTCTTAATATCCAAAGTGGCTTAAATTGTCTGACATTTTACACACAGCTGAATTTCACTTCAGGTGCACCTGGAGAGTGAGAAGGAAGGAGCAAGGATGAGGAAAAGTGTGTTGAGAATTTCATGGTGATTTGCAAGCAAGTCTGCAGACAACACTTTCAGGCCAAAGCTGTATTTGTTAGCACTTGTATTGAGTTAGCATCTATATGTGGAAAATTCTCAAAATTAGTTCTGTTCTAAACACCTCTTTATTTGATATGTTTCTTAGCAATGGTCAGAGATGAGCACAGATAAAACAGATTCTTCTCTTACCCCTACTCATGTCTATTACTTTCTTTTCTGTTCTCAGTAGAGCTCCTGGGACTGTAATAGAGGGATCATTGTTAAAAAGAAAATCTCCTTAGATATCCTGTTGTATATTGCACTGAAAAATTCTGGAAGATTCAGTCACTAAGCAAAAACTTTAGGTACTTCAAGTCTCTCTGATTTCCCAAAAGCCCAGTAGTGTTCATATCTATTCAGAACAGTGATGCAAAGACTATTGTTAGTCTTCATTTTGACCGTATCACCTCTTAGAGTGTATTGCTTCACTCATTCTTTCTGTTTTATAATGTAAAACATAATAGGCTTTTTCATTTTCAGGGTCTTCCATGATCTCTCCTCTCCTATCTATCATTTCACATTCACCATGAAGATGTCAGCCCCGTCCCTGAGTCTGTCGCCCATCTCATTTTTCAAACAATTTTTTTTTCAACATATCTTGCTTCCTTCTTCCCCAGTGTTTAAAATCAACTCCCTGCCAACACCTACAATAAAACTTTCCTGCTTTCTTTTAAAAGCCCCTTAAACTTCTCTTGTTGGAATAATAAATGGAGAGTTTTCATTATAGCTAGGTACATTACTGCTATGTAAAGTTCTAAAGCTTCTTAGTTTCCTCAGATTTTAGTTCTCTGTCTGTCTCTGTACATTATTTCTTACTTTCAAATTCATAATTTCTGATTTTTGGGGCAAAGATTATCTCTGTTTGGTCTTTTCACTAGGATTAGAATGATGCAGCCCTGGATGCGATGTTGAGCTGTGACTAGAAAAACAAAACAATCAACAAAACCAAAACCAATGGTAGAAGGAGTGTCTTTGAAGAAAGTGTTGCTTATATNAAAAAAAAAAAAAAGAAGAGTCATTTTCTGAGACCCAAAATGCACAATAAATTACAAAGTTACAGTTTGCACTCAGATGGGAAACGTATCCTCATGTTCCCATTAATTTACTTCAGCTTTTATGGGTATACAGCCTGCTGAATAGTTATTCCAGAATGGCCAGTAACCACTTCAGCAAAAAGCCTCCAAGAGATTTGCTTTTATTAAAAGTTTCTATTACTAGATTTTAGAGTTGTGTGGTCAAGAATTTACATCAGAAGTCAAACAGTTCATTGCTGCAATAACAGTGGTTTTAATGCTGTTTTTAGAAGGTCTGGGAAAATCAAGGCCCCCATGGCACAGCCAGTAAAATCTCTCTTTGTGACACAGTAATCACAGAGAGACCTGTTGGTTCTGTTGACTGCAGAGTTTGGGAAAGGCTTCAGTTCTCAGCAGTGTTTTCTGGATCATGATACATTATTTTGCTGAAAAGTAGAAGTAAAATTCGGTATATTTTCTTGTACAGACACCCTCACATAGCACAAAATTTGATTTTGTAAGATGAAAAATACATAAATACGCCATCAAATCACTAATCAGGAAATATTAAACAAAAACTAAGGACCAATAATAAAGGAAACACTAAATGGTAAGTCAGCTTTAAGAATTAAGTAACCACTGAACATCTAAAAGCATTAATGTGTGATGACAAAATGTAACATTTATAAAAGACATTTTGATTAAAAAAGATAAAAACAAGATTAAAGTACACTTATATTTCTAATACAGCACAAAAAAAAGAGAAGTAAAATCACATGGTTTTATAAACAAAGAAATAATTTCTTTCTGAATGTACAAATTATTTTAAAATTACTCTATTCTTCAACCAAAACTTAGAAAATGATTCATTATTATGTTCTACACTCTGCAACATTTTCTTAATTAGGATTTCATTTTAGTTCTGTGCCATTAAAAATGGAGCCAGCTTTTACAGAAGAGATGTTTGATCCTGTAAACACTTTTCTCATGCATAGGTCCACTGAATTGCAGCCAAATGTTCAGGACCAGACTAAAATAGAATTTTTTTAATGTGTAGACAAACATAATAATGATAGTAAAAGCCTAATTCAAAGATAGATAAGCCACAAATGGGTTTTTGTGGTAAAAGTAATTAACACAGAAATACAGTTGAAATAATCTTTGCAATATAACCTAATTTTAGCAGCTTGTACTCTTAAAACTTTGTTAAAATCCCTTTTGCTAGTGCCTCATAATATTTTTTAGTTCTATTTTCCTGTGAAGATTGGAAAAAACAATGGGGAGGATTTATTTAAACAGTCATAACGTTGAATTAAACTAAAATACAGGGTGTAATACACCAGTGTAACCCAGTCAATGAAATGTTTGCTTGCCTCAGCCATGAATTTCTTCTCTAGGATTTACAGCGATGGGGCATGATGAGAGTTTCTTTGCTGAATGGCAATTAGTCAAGGTCTTCCTTACGTTCATGCTGTCTGTCAGCACCTGTCCAAGCTGCAGAGAAGGAGTGACTTCATCACGGTGGGTATATAAACTTCTGCTGGCCTTATTCTAGGGACCTGGAGTCCTGGTATGTGCCTGGCCTTGACACCTCACGGGCAAGTGCCACCAGAGAACTGCCTCTAGAGCCAGTGGCTCCTGCAGCCCTGCCACGAGCCAGGTCTGATACAGGGCACACACAAGCTGCTCTCTTGTCTGCCACACACTCTGGGCTGCACCTTCCCAGATGTTGCCTAGAAAGGCTGACCTGGAAACAAAGACTAGGCAGAGTAAAAGAATAAAAAAGTATTTATTGAAAGGATACAGCTTGGGCTGTGCAAGAACCCCCTGGGGCTACACCCAAGCAATCCAGCAATGGTCCCAAAAAAAACTGGATCCCCGGTCACGAGGTCTCACACTTTTATAAGCTCTGGTCCATTGGCATATTGGAGTTAATTTTCCAATTACAGCCTCAGGTTATGAAGCTCCATCCTCTTTGTCCTTTCTTCTTCACTGTTGTTTACACTCTTGGGCCTAAAATTTGACCTTGGTCCCCATCTAGAAAGGAATTGTTCTGTCTATCTACCCTGTGAATAGAGCTCACCAACCCTTAACATGAAACTCAGAACCACACATTAAAACAGCACAGAGTCTGAAAAAATATAAAAGCTAAAACTTAAGGCATCACAGACACCAAAGAGAAATGTTTTTGGCTGCTGGCCAAGCTGGTAAATAACACTGAGATTGGCTCAGATGGTTGGAGCATGGTCCTAACAATGCCAAGATTGTGAGTTTGATCCTTGCATGGGCTGCTCACTTAAGAGTTGGATTCAATGATCCTTCTGGTGCCTTCCAACTCAGAATATTCTGTGGTAAAAAGAAGATGTGCTGAGCCTTGGAAAGGCAACTCCCTCTTTTTGCAGTGTAGGTAGACTTAATTATTCTATTATTTCATGCAATTGCATCAGTAAAATGGAGAAAAGAACTCAGACTCCAAGTCACTAAATAGAATGAACACTGCTTTTTGTTTAAAAAAAATAGGGCAATAGAGCTTGAGTATATATGATAGATTCATATTTACATTTCACGCTAATTTTAACAGCTACAAAAAGCTATGAATTTGTTTACAGTTATAAACAGCAGTTTGGGCCAGTCTTCCTGGAAAAGAGAAGAGCCAAGACTTAGTTCAGGATGGTGTTTAGCCACATGTGTAATTTTAACCTCATGAATAAATGCTTTGTAGTTTTAGAATCTAAGTGAGAAAAAAAAATCAGCAAAAAAAAGTGGTAATATTNTTTTTTTTGGAAATATGTTAAGCAGCCCTGCATTCTGGAATAGAGTACTTTTTACAAAGTCTGTCAAACTAAGCAAACAGAAACAAGAAGGTTTATCTCATTCTGTAGAAATGACCGCACTGGATGATTTATTTGAAGGTAACCACTGAGTCACCTTCACAAAGATCTTGACTGTTCACAAATAAATTTTCTGTCTTTAATTATCATTCTCATCATCAGAGGGCTTCTCTAGTGTCACCTTTTCATTAGCTTGTTGGTAGATGTGGCTCTCCTCCCCTGAGCTAACCACTCCCAGTGAGAGCCAGGAGAGCAGCTTGATGGCCCTGCTGCCTGCTTGGTGGGTCCAGCCACAGGGATGCCTTGGGAACAAAGGACAGAAAGGTGCCAGAAGGCAGAGCAGCTGCTGACGCCAGCAAGGCATCCCAAATCTTTTAACCTGTGGTGAGAAGCAAACCCCACAGGAGAAAAGATCTGTGTGCTGTTCCTGAGCCCACACCAGGGCAGGGATGATTGTGACTCTCTGCCTTGTAATTCCATTGCCACACACTCCACTGACATGCAAATGTAGTGAAGCGTGGCCAAATATGCTCACAGAAAATATCAACAAGGAGAAAAAAAACAATTCTGAATGAGCTGCCAGCCCCAGATAAACTGTGTTCCTATGTCTATTACTTGGAAATATTTAGATGCTTGAAAGGCCATTACTAGCTTGGGAATAATTAATTAGTTGATTTTGATTAGAATATGAAGGTAAGTTGCTGTCATCATGCACCATGTTTTCATCCTGGTGATTTTTCCCCTCCTTTTTAAGTTCTTATGAGTTCCATGAAGTTTTTCTTGAATTTTCTCTCTTTCATATGAGCTCTATTGTTCTGTACACTCTGGGCTCAAAGGTCTTGAATAGTACCTTACAGTTCTAATTCTTGCAGCTGAAAAGATCTTAAAATAAATCACAGAATGTTGTTCAAAGAGCTGAACTCAGAACCTTAATTTCATGGAGCTGCTCTCCTGAATTTTTGTTAAAATAAATATTGATTTATGAAGTTTTAAATGCCTAAAAATGCCTATTCTCTTTCATATAATAGTATTTGCTGTTAGCTTAGTTGTAAATTTGAGTACTATTTAAACATCTTCTTTACAGGCAATAAGAAGAAATGGATAGTTTTTTCTTGAATTGGACACTCCTGTGTCTCTTTCAGCCTTACTGCATTACTGTTTGCCTTCAGTCTGTGACAAGAAGCTGAACCTTTACTTGATCACTTGAAAGTACACTAGTTCTGCTAATGCTTCCCAAATACATAAAATTAAATATATATACAAGCTTTCCCCCATTTAAAATCCTAGTTAAAAATTAAATCAGTAGAGCAAAAGAAAGAAGAGAGTGAAGAACAGGAAGAGGCTTTAGCCTAAAATTGAAGACGAAAACTGTTAAATAATTGACTGCTCTGGAAGACAACTGTTGTAGAAATTTTTGTTGATTGTTTATGAAATACTGCATTGCAGAAGTCCCAAACATAATATTAACATGATTCTGACAAGTGATTTTGAGGAATACAGAAGAAGCACTTCTTGTCCCTAGAAGGGCAAATAAAGGGGAAAGATGAGAGGGGAAATACTGTTACCAGCTTTATTTAAAAGCCAAAGAACAGAGGCACAGCCAGTACTTGTAACTTGCCTGGTTACAGGCTAATTTGTATTGTAACAGAACACTGACTGATTTCCAGTCACAGGACGGCTGGTCCCCTTTTGATTCTCTCCTGGTGACCACAAGTTAAAAAATTTAACAATGTGTCCTGGCCTGGAGAACTCCCTGTGTAAAAGAAACCGAACACCCAGGTAATGAAACCCAGCTGAGGACTGCAGCAGTGGTAGGTCATAGCCTGTGTGTGAGTTCTGTGGATTGCTACCTCCAATCACTGCAGATTTTAGCTGGTTATTTCCTGGATATAAAGCACCAAGTAGAAATGAGTTTTCAGAGATGATTTGAGTGGAATATAGCATCAAGAGGGCTGTCAGTGTGCAGCAAATTCCATTATATTTGTAGGACGACTCTTAGAAAGAAGTGTATGGAATAAATCCTGAGATTTGTAGCCTGACCACAGTAACAGAATATCTATTGCCAGCAAAATCTTGGAAGTGATAAAACATTGATTTGCAGAGCAAAAAAGCAGAGGTTAACTTATTAGAAATTAAACAATACATCTTCTGTCTAAGAAATTCACAGCATTTACGTTCATTTTGCTCGGACATATTGCCTCTGGCAGTGATTCTGATTAAGAATATGAATGTAAGTTGTAGTCACCATATATCAGGTTTTTTTTCCTGGTGAGTTTTTCCTCCTCTGTTAAGTCCTTAGGTGTTCCACAAAGTTTTCCTTGAATTTTCTTTCTTTCTTGTGAGCACTGCTGATCTGTACAGTCTGGACTCCAAGGTCTTGAATGGTACCTTACAGTTCTTATCCTTGCAGCTGAAAAGATAGATCATAAAATGAATTACTGAATGTCATTCAAAGAGCTGAGCCCAGAAGTCTTTCAAGGAGCATAGTGAGGTATGAAGCCAACATTTAACAAAAAAAAAAATTTATAAATTCTCTTTTTTAAGAAATTGCATCTTCTTACAGTCATCCAGAGAGTATTGTAACACTGGATTGTGACAATGTTGGGACCAGCCTCAATGTTAGAGCTCAACCTCGCTTGTATTATCGTGGCTCTGGGGAAAAAAAAAACAACCCAACAGATTTCTATGACACTGCTGAGTTTACTAAAGTTAGTCATATTGATTGTTAAAATCAATGTCATGTTCTCAGCAAACAAACATTTTTCTTTAAGAATGAATTTAGTTATTTGTTTTCTGATAGCTGTAAATGTAGCACCATTTTGACGTGACAGAGCCCCATCTTTACAATATAAAAATATAATGAAGAGCTTTAACATGCTCTCACAGCATCAACACTCTGAAACTTGAATATTGAAATGTCTTTGAGAAGAGACATGGAAATGTAAATGGTGATCGTAAACTAAGTTGGTTTAATGACTACACCATCGTCTAGTAGACTGTAAAGATAGCTTAAAGCTATTTTAACTCTCTCGACCATTTCTGTGCCAAAGAAAATGACAGCAAATTTAAGACACAGCCTGCACAGACATAGATTCTAGTAATAGGGGAAAAAATAAAAATTGTATGTTAGAGTTTTCACCAGTAACAACAAGCTTCAAGTACTTTCAATTTCTTACTCAGCTGTATGTTCTGAAATGATCATTCATTATGTTGACTTCAGTGGTTACCAAGAGCAGTCATTATCTTTGATGACCACTGGTCATCTCTTTGGAATGAAGCCCATCTACTTCAAGTATTCAACACCCCAGACACAGTGAGCACCACAGTGTATTGATTTAGGTGAAGCATCTACAACGTGTGCTAACAGACTCCACGTTAGAACAGTTATCCTCACTGCACAGTGTCTTGCCTGGGGAGGTGCAAAGATAGGGATTTACTTACCAACTGAAAACGGAGGAGGAAAACAGCCAGATTTCCTAAGCACTGAGTTGATGGTCTGATTTTTTAGACCATCTTTCATTTTCCTTACAGAACAAAAGGTAGTGAACATGTAAAGATGTGGAGAATATCTTCCAGCATGCTTGCCATCTTTTCCTTTCATTTCATAGTTCAATAGGGGTTTGAGAAGCTCTTTGTGGTTTGTGTGATGTGCGAATATTAAGCTGCTGTTCCAGATGAAATTTCACTTCCTGGCTGCACCGTGCCAGAGTATCTCAGAGTTTGCCACTGTATTTAAGCTTCAATATCATAATGACTGCTCTTGAAATGCATGCTGGACATTGTCTACTGTTGCTACTAACCACAGAGAAATAAAAATATGAAGTAGTCTTAATAGAATGGCCTTTGAGCATTATAAATTTTGCTGACCCTGAAAAGCATATAACACAAAACTTATGTCATTCAAACATGTACATTCAAACTTGTATATTTCATATGTAGCTCAAACCTCAGAATCTCTTATACATACCCTGTATTTATTTTCAGTAGTGTCTGTATGATGCTGGCTAATTGGTATTACCAGCAGGACACAAAGAATTATTTATAGATTCTGCCTGTTGGTTTCAATATAAACAGGAGTTGTTCATGCAGAGGTTTTGCTGTTTCGTTGTCAAAACATAACACAATATTATCAAAGGAGTTAAAATTGATTATGAATCTTTTAAAACCAAGCATTTACAGCAGTCAAATTTTAGCTTCTAGATAAAGTCCAAGAGAGCAATATTAAAGTAATCAATTTTCTTAAAAATCTGTAAAACTCCATAACTTTTGATTTTTAAATAACTGTCACCATCCTAGGGAATTACTGAGACCAAAGAAAAAGAAAATAGTAAAAATGATCATGACTTGCATTATTTCTCCCCCACTTTTCAACAAATAGATTAAATTTTTTAGAAGAAAAATAGTTTATGGATGTCTTCTATTACATAGTATGAATTTAGAAACATCCCAGTCTGGAAAAAAATACATAGGAATTTTCATTGCATTTCTGGCAAAACTATTCAGAGGACACGGCTGTAAATATAAGTAGACAAGGAAAATGTTCAAAAAATATAGAGAATTTACAGGGAAAAAAAATAAGGCAATATTTAAAGAGACAATATTTGAAAAAAGTGATAAATAAAAGCAGCAGTTATGCTTTTCTTCCTCTCCCGATTAATAATTGTCAAGGTCAGCTACAAAGAATATTTCTGGAGAAAACCTAATTTTTTCTCTGCAATTCATAGGTGAAAAGTAGTATTTTGTAGGACAAATTATTAGATCAGAGCATTTGAAAAATATAAGGCACAACCCAAATTGTCAGTGTAAAGTCATCCATAAAATAATAATTTTCAGTTCTTTCTTTATTGTGTAAAACTTTTGATATTTCTCTCCTTATTCTACTGGTTTGGTGGTTTTTTCTACAATTCTTATATTAGTGTGCTGCCTTGTTTACTAGGTTATTTGTAGATGGCTGCTCTTTATTCACTGATGTCCAAAGGGCTGAATCTCTTTAGGGCAGGAGCTGTCTTTCTTATTGAAACATTTTTGTCTCTAATATTATAATAGCAGTGGCTCACAAACAACATCCTGTAGCCTGCAAAGACTACAATTGGACATAGAGCTATTTATAGTTAAAGCAAACACTTTATTTGTTTGTTTATATTTATTAATTTGTCTTTTTTTTCCTTCAGACTGCCTTCAGATTGGCCAGGCTAAACCTTCTAACCTTTGTCTTTCCCTTATCATGAGAAAAACACCTGTTGAACGTGATATATCTTTCATTTTTTCCATCTGCTATTTTCCACAGCTATTTCCATGTTTGTGCAATTTTCATCATTGCCTTGATCTAGAAGGACAATAAGTCTGCTTTTGCAGTCCAGATACTGCAAATTGATGTCACCAGCCTGTTACATCTCTGCTCGATTCTGCATCATTACCAGTCATTCTTCTACAGTGAATCAAAAGGTGCTGTGAAGTAATCCATCATTCAAGTGACTAGCAGGAACCTGTTGAAGTTCCAGCTAGACTGGGATGGGACAACAATTTTATGCTGGACTCCTCTTTACATTTCTTATATATTTACTAGAACTGAGAAAACAGCAAATTGGAATATTGAGGAAATGTTGCTGAAAATAGGCTTTCGCTTCTTTGCTGTTACCATTTTGTGTGACTAAGATTAGTCCAGACAGATAAGTGTGAAGGATGAAACCCTGTCAGTGGGAGTTTTGTCACTGACTCCAGTTGAAACTGAAATTTGTTTGCAGTAGTGTCTCAAAATGTCAGTGCTGGAAATGAACTTGGAATGTGTTATTTATCTTAGAGGAATTAAAACATCAACCTCTCACCACAGATCCCTCAAAAATATGCAGTATCACAGATACTTCTCTTGTATGTCAATTAATCGACGTAAAATACAAGATATCTGATCTATCTATTAATCTATTCACCAAAAAAAATATCCCTGAAATGCCACATATTTTCATTTTGGACTTCTTTCACTGAGCAGCAGTGTAAAAATTTATTCTGTCAAATCTCATTTATTTTTAACAAATCTTTCAAAATCCAAAATTCTTTACCTGAATTGTTTAGTAGTAAAAATAAGATTTATTCTTTTTTATTTCTTATTGAAATAATAGAACTTCTTACCTTTTCTGTTCTGTTCACAACTGTCGTCAAGAGTTTCATGTGATGAGGTTTCCTTCATTATGTCAAAAGCTTGGGAGATGGTCAGTCTTTGATTCATAAATTAATTCAAAGCAGCCAGTACACTGTGTGAAATTAATCTTGCAAGGAACAGATTAATCTTGATTTAATGACCCAGCTGAGAGTATAATATGACTACTATCTATACTCCTACTTGAATTGTAGTATATTCATATTGATTTGTAACAGTCAAAACCATGGCAACATATCAGTGTTCAGAGTTTTGTATCAAATGATTACTTTTAAGAATAATATTTTTAAAAAACTAGAATACATTCAGTTGAATGCATGAAAATACAATGTTCTGTAAATGTAAATTTAATATAAAAATTAAATGATCAGTACTTAGGTACATCCTATACATTTTCTAGGTAGTAAAATTATGAAAATCTCCCTTCAGGTTCTGAGTTTTACTGATTACAAGAAAACTTCACTTGCATTTCTTTAGCATAAATTTAATATGTTTGAGAGATTTCTCTTTCAAGCATACAAATACCAGTAAGGTGATGTATTCAGTATAAGAACATTTATGCAGGGATTTCAAGCTTTTCCAAGGAACATAAGTAAAGCAGCTGATATTGATTCATTCTGTGCACAGTTACCCTATAAAGATGAGGAGTCAGGATTAAATAAAGCAAAAGTCCAAGAGAATAAACTAATTCAGAAATAAGTGCTGGCCAGAATAACTCTACACAAGATAGGTTTTCTGCCATTCAGTACTTTACCTTGGCAGATATTAGGAGCTATTTTACTGTCTTCCATTGGTAAGTGTGAAATAGTATTAGCAGGTATTATAGAAAATACAAGTTATAATGTTATATTTAACAATACACATTGACAGTTTAACTGACAGCATAGTCAACAAGTTTCTGATTTGAAATTATTTTTCCCATCAGTACATTCACTGCATCACAAATACCACTCTTTCTATACAGAACGATATCTAAACACTATAAATGTAGCTGGATCCCAGCCAAGCAAATATTTAATAATTATGCATTCATTTATATCTTCTACAATGTTGGAATCTTTAAGTTAGAAAGAATTTGTTTTATCTTCTATGGAATCTGCCACTCATCACACAGTCAATAAAGCTGAATCCCCTGTAGGACGTAGCCACCACTCACACACCTGGGGTTAAATCCAACATAATATTTAAATGTCCTTAATGTCTGAATTTTTCATTGAATTTGCTCAGATATTTAAAACTCTGTTCCATGCATGCTAAGGACATACATTTTTCTCCATATCTGCCTTCTAAGGCCAACTGAGATTCATAAACTCTGGGTCTTGGTGCCTCTATAGAATTTGGTGATACTTTGTTCAATGATGCTTAAGGTTCGGTAAAATAATCCAGCCACTGAAATGGTTACCCATACTAAAAAAATTATTAATTTTGTTATATAAATGTTTGAATATGAGTCTACAATCTCTGTTTTCCATATTTGTTTCCATAGTTTACATATATAGTGTTTTCCAATAACCACACTATTTGTTAATTGTAGATTCTTTCAAGGTATATAGCTAAGAAGTAGCAGACAGAGGTTGAATGTTTTCATAAGGCTGAGTCTCCTTTAGATATGTGTTTGCCCCTGAATTATTAAATTTTTTAAAATTGGGATGTTGCCATGGTGTTCAGAGTCTGATCCTGTGACTTGTGTTAAGTAGTGTCTGAGAAAACCTACTAAGCAGAGCAGAGCTCTTTTCTAAATCGTAAATGGCTTTAGGTGCTGAGCTGTGCAGAAGCAGAACTCACAGTTGTCATTCAATTCAAACTTTATATTCAAAACCTGAAATGCATATTAAATCAAAGCAGCAAGTATTCTGTATTTATGGGGGAAGAAAAAAAGCCGTTTCATTTAAATTCCATTTAAATTCCTTTTCTTGGGTTTTATTCAGAAAGATTAACCTTGAGTATTATTAGATTTGACTGGGATCTTTAAACTGTAAAGTAGTGAAGGTAAGTCATATCACACACATCTGAAGACCTTACAATAAATTATCTGTTAGCAGCTATACTAACCAGAATTCACATTTTCCATCCATTGATTTTTCAATTTAATTAACAAAAAAAAGTATAGTAAGAAAAATAGGCTTGGGAAAAAATCAAATAGAAAACTCTAAAGTTATTAAGGGTTCAAATAAAAGATAAGAAGGATAAGACCATAAATATGGCCTAATGGAGAATGTCCAAATTAACATACACATCTTGCCATGAAAAAGACAAATTTTAGGAGAAATAGGACTTCCACTCACTCCACTTGAGCTGTTGAGACCTAAGCAACTCTAAATGGGAGTCCACCTTAGAATGTTCTTTGAGGCTTCCAAGAAATCCTCCTTATATCTACAGGAACACAAATCTCAAAAAAAACCAAAATTCACAATCTTTACATAAATCCCTTGTTAGAAATAGTATTTCTAAACAACTAAATTAGTAAGACTTTCCTGCTGGGTTACAGAACCATAAAAAACCCACACCATTCCTGACAAATATCTCTCTTTTCTTTTCTTTTCTTTTCTTTTCTTTTCTTTTCTTTTCTTTTCTTTTCTTTTCTTTTCTTTTCTTTTCTTTTCTTTTCTTTTCTTTTCTTTTCTTTTCTTTTCTTTTCTTTTCTTTTCTTTTCTTTTCTTTTCTTTTCTTTTCTTTTCTTTTCTTTTCTTTTCTTTTCTTTTCTTTTCTTTTCTTTTCTTTTCTTTTCTTTTCTTTTCTTTTCTTTTCTTTTCTTTTCTTTTCTTTTCTTTTCTTTTCTTTTCTTTTCTTTTCTTTTCTTTTCTTTTCTTTTCTNCTCTCCTCCCCCTTTTCCTTTTTCTCTTTTTTGTCCCCCCTCTCCCTTCCCCCTTCCCCCTTATCCTATTTCCCTTTTTCCCCTTTTCCCTTTTTCTTCCCCTTTTCCCCTTTTTTGGGATATTAACTGAAAAACACAGACTATTTTCAATGGAAAAGGTAGGTCTTGTGAAGAGATAGCTAAAGCTTTTTTGCAGATCTTCATTTATTTGCCACAAAACTAGAAATGTGTTGCAAATACCCACTTTAATCACTGCCCTTTAAAATATCTTACCATGATTTTCAGTTGTGAATTTGAGATACAAGGGATATATTTAAACATTTGTACTTGTTTCAGTTCTACAAGATCTCACAGAAACTCACTCTTGCACTACACAACTGAAATAGTAATTTATTAGAAAACACCCATTAAGTTGCTAGCACTGTTGGATTTTGATGTACATGTCAATTGCTTTATTTTACAGAATGATACAACCTCTTGGAATCTAATAAACACGTACTTGAATTTTACAGAGAAATTTAATTTTACATTTCCAGAGAGCTACTTATTTCCTGTATTTTTCCTGTGAATTCAATAAATCTACTTACCACAGAAAGTGATCTTTAATAAATACCTTCTAAACCTTACAGTTTACCTTCAGTTACAAACATTGTAACCGAATTTCAAAATCAGGAGATCAGATTTTTCCACATAATAAAGAGACTGTATCTGAACACTTTGAAGATTTTCAAAATACTTAAATTTGGGAGATAAAATTTCTCTTTACTTTAAAAGCATTTTCTTTCTATGTGACTGCACCATCTATTCTTCCCACAACAAATCTCTCTTACTAATGGCTAATAGTACTTCATGAATTTGTCATTAGATGTCAATTCAACAGCAACCAAATTTTAGCTCAACCACTACCGGTTTGACATGATACTTCAACTCCTTTTATTCCCTCACTTTCCAACAGAGAAAACCCTAATTCCTACCCATATTCTGTTAACTTGATGTTTTCAGGAAATGCGTTGGTGCATACTTAAGGGCCTGTAGGATTTTCTGCATTAAGAAAGACTACAATGTAAGTTTATGTTCCTTTGCTTAGGCTCACAGAGATGTTTTGATCTCTCAAACTAAATGGGAAGTAAACAGCAAAGTACAGCACTTGCCATCTCTAAGTAATTTGTTCTCCCCCTCCACATTTCATTCCACTATCTCTTGCACAGTGAAACACTATTTTATCATAAATTGATCTAAATCTATCTAAAATTGTAATTCTGTAAATAATAAATGGATAAAAGGTTATTACCTTTGAAAATCTCGAGTTAAAATATGTAAGACACAAATACAAGCATGTAAATCTCACTAAAAAAAAAAGTTGTTATACTGATCCCTTTCAATCTTAAAATTTATTAATCAATCTTTGATTTTCAAGTGGCCTACAGAGAGACATTCATGATGGATCTTCCCTTTTTCTGCTGAGACAACGCTGCTCAGTATTTTCCCCTATAGGACCTTTTCTTTCACATAGGTAATCAGTGATTCAAGAGTTTGATATTTAAGCATGCTACCACATGAGGTAAAAAAATCTAATTCTGATTTTAAAAAGAATTTATGCAGATTTTGTTTAAAAATTAAGACCTTGGCTAAACTATACTAGTAACATAGTAATATTAATTATGTTCTTAATGATAAGACCTCCCATGTGTTTTTGTGTTATAGCACTCAAGCTTTGCTTATCTGTTGATAAGAGATCTTATTAGGAATCAAAACATTATTCATTGTGTAAGTGCACCATTAACCAAGAGCTCATTACCTTCCCTTGATTAAATGTTATGTAGGGCTCTAAGAAGTCCTTGCAAGTGGAAAACTATGTTACAAGAAGTAATTCATCTGGGTGATTTTACAGATGCTCCTTTGAGTGAGATCCTTTAGATTCTGTCAATCCAGTGACCTACTGAATGTCCATGACATAAGATACAAATCTGTAACAGTCCACATTGTAGAGATCATCTCCATAATCCTTGTTGAAACAGGAAGACTTCACATGGCAGAAACTTGTTGAAGTCAGTTTCATGCCATTTGGCCCAGAGTTCACTGATAATCTGACTTTAAAAGACACGCAGGTGATGAGTGTATTCCTGCAGTTTTCTGAAATCTTCCACGACTCATAGAAAACACAGTAATAACAGTGTTCCCTTCTCATCAGTTTCTAACCTTCAGCTTTTTCTTGGTTAGAAATAGCAATGTTACATGCTCAAAAGACAGAAAGCTAGCCAGTATTAGATCTACCTTGATGACAAGAAAGCACGTTGTTCCATCAATGTCATGAATACAGAGCGTATGCCTTCATTTTTCCATGCATCAGTCAAAACACGTGATTGCTTAATACAGGACAAGTCCCCAGGATATCTTAATCTTTAGCAGTGATTCTGCTTGATTTTGTATCCACACCCTGCAGTGCAAAGCCCAGGTAACATAACATGAATGTATGCTTACTTGTAAAATAATCTAAGATAATTTACCTTAAAATACTAATTTCTTAGTTTCAAACAGTGTGACTTCTGATACACAGAGAACTCTACTTCGCAGTTACTCTCAATGACCCGCAACTGTTATTTTCTCTAATTTGCTCATTCCATAACCAATAATTTGATATGGATACAAAACTGGAATGACATATTGATGGTGTATACATTTTTGGAGGATCACGTTCAGTCTTTCTGTTCTCCTGCACAACTGTAGATTATAGGAGTTTGAATAAAGTAATACCATATTTCTCAGCTGTACAATACAACTCTTTTTAGCCAGAGATTTAAGAAAGGACTGCAGCACAAGTTTTTGATCCTTTGTGGTCATGCATCCATATTTACTATCTCCTTGAACTCTCTCATTTAATCATAGACTCATAGAATATCCTAAACTGGAAATGACCTACAAGGATCATCACACACAGAACACCAAAAGAATCACACCATGTGCCTGCAAGTATTATCTAAATGCTTCTTGAACTCTGTCAGGCTTGGTGTTGTGACCACCTCCCTGGGGAGCCTGTTCCAGTGCCCAGCCACCCTCTCTGAATGAGAAACTTTTTCTTGATAGCCAAACTAAACCTCCCCTGACAAACCTTCAGGCCATTCCCTCAGGTCCTGTCACTGATCACCACAGAGATCAGTGTCTGCCTCTCCTCTTCCCCTAACCAGGAAGTTGTAACTGCAATGAGGTTTCCCCTCAGTCACCTCTGCCCCAGGCTGAACTGTCCAAGTGACCTCACCACCCCTCATACAGCTTCCCTTCAAGGCCGTTCACCAGATTTGTTGCCCCTTTTTTTGGGTGCTCTCTAATAGCTTTATATCTTTCTTATACTGTGGCAAAGCCTGATTGAATTAAGCTTCAAACCTGAATGAAGAGTCTGTATTTCAAGCAGACATGGATGTTTGGAGGCATGTAGTAAACATACATGGAGACAGCATGCATAGGCCAGCTTATCATGGTAAAGGAGAAATTCAGAGGTAGCACCCTTACCATAATCTGTGACATCCTTGAACAGATTCACCTGTACAGGTGGTTTGGGTTTGCTTGGCCAAGCTTTGGTAGCGAGGGGGCTACAGGGGTGGTGTTTGCAAGAAGCTGCCTGAAGCTTCCTTCATGTCCAGCACAGACAATCCCTGGCAACTCCCAAACCAGACAGACCACTGGCCAAGGCTGGCCAGCTAGAAATGATGGTAGTGCCTCTGTGACAATATATTTAAGAAGGGGAAAAAAAAGCTATTTCGCAGTGGTAATTGTAGCCGGAGAAGAACAGAGTGAGACTATGTGAGAACAGCTATTCAGACACCAAGGGCTGGAGAGAAAGAGTAGGAGAGATGTGCTCCAGGCACTGGAGCTGAGATTGCTCTGCAGCCCGTGGTGCAGACCAAGCTGAAGCAGGCTGTCCCCCTGCAGCTCATGATGATCCACAGGGATGCAGAGATCCACCCACAGCCCTCAAAGGAGCCCCACACTGGAGCAGGTGGATGCCTGAGAGGAGGCTGTGACCCCATGGGAGACCCATGGAGAGAGATATCCACACTGGAGCAGTCTGTCCCTGAAGGACTGCACCCCATGCAAGAGTGACCCACATTGCAGAAGTTTGGGGAGGACTTTTGGCTGTGGGATGGACTCACACTGGAGAAACTCGTGGAGAACAATCACATGTGGGAGTGCCTCACAGTGGAGCAGGGGAAGGACTCCTCTCCCTGAGCAGCAGCAGAAACAACCTGTGATGAACTGACCATCACCCCCATTTCCTGTGTCTTTGCACTGCTGGTGGAAGGAGGTAGAGCTGGGAAAGAGGAAGGGATGGGGAAGGTGTTGTTAAATTTTTATTTTACTTCTCTTTATCCTGCTCTGATTTTGTTAGTAATAAATTCAATTAAAATCCTTAATTCAAATCTGTTTGCCCATGATGGTATTTGGTGAGTGATCTCTCTCTGTCCTTATCTCAAGTCATGAACTCTTTGTTATATTTCCTCTCCGCTGTCCAGCTGCAGAGGGGAGTGATAGAGAGGCTTTGGTAGGTGCCTTGCATCCAGACAGCATCAGTCCACAACAACTGGTAGTTCTGCATTATTATCATTCCTTTAGCTCTACGCTGTGACACACATTTCAACAAGGACCATGGTTTGTAAAAAACAGTTGTTCCAGAGGACAGGGATGAAATCTGATTGGCAAATACTGTCACAAGCATTTCAGGTATTTGTTACTGCCTCTTCTGGTCAGAAAAAATAGCCACATCATTATTCTGAATTAATGTGGGTTTTTTTCCTCTTAAATCTAAGAAGTGATTTGTATATGACTTTTTAATGACTGCCTACATGGTTGGAATGACATTTTACAAGAACATCATCATTTCAGCTACCATCTTTGAAAAGCTACTAATTTGGAAAGATTATCGCTCAATTAAACTATGCAAATAAATTTGTATTGCTTGAATTTAACAAGTTTAGATTGTGCTGTGGTTAACTGATGAACTGCCAGTTCTTCTGGAATCAGTCCATTATCAATATACTTGCAATTATGTGTATATGAAAGACAATAAAGTTCTTCTGAAATCTTCCATAGGGCTCATGTAGATTTGTTATTTTTCCAATTAAAGAAAAAGATTATTTCTGAGATTTATTTCACCCAAAGTTATTACATTATTTTTATCTACTGCTGTATTTTACATATTCGCTATTCAACCATGAACAGCTAACGAAACACAAAATAAGGAATGATTATTTAAAACTTTGCTTAAAAATCCACTTGCTTCATGAAAAAAAACCCTTTATATAAATATCTGTTATCCAGCTAAGCTATGATCGGATGATTTACATCTAATTCATGCAGGAAAATGTCCAGCTTTATAAATATTAACATCAAAGTAATAATTGGAAGAAATGCAGTAGGTATATTTCATCTTCTTAATGGGAAAAGTTTCTCTTTTGTAATGGATCATAACATCTCAGCAGACAACAAAACAGACACAGCATCTTTCTTCAGAATCTATAAAACATAACTTCCTGTGCTTCTGTGCAATTTATCAAAGTTCCAATTTTGCATATTTTTAAAAAAGCTATGATTTTCAATATCTCTGGTAAGTATTGCAGAGATAGATGCTTTGCATCTACTGATGTTTTGATTGTAAATTATTCTAAATATCTAAGAAAATAAATCAATTTCAGTCTTACAGGAACAGGCCACATGGTCTGTTGCAAGCTACAATGAAGTATTTGGACATGGTCATTCTTCTAACAGTTAAAACTTTTCTTCTCATCTTCAGCAGAAATGGAAGTATCATTAATATTTGTGAATTACTGTTGTCTATTTCCTAGGCTAGAGCTATATTTTACTTTTAATGACTCATTTTTTGTTCTTATGTTTAACCTCATATGTTATTTATTAAGAGTGATCAGCTTAGCAAGCTCTTTCAGCTGTCATGTCAAATTGAACAAGCCAGGCTTTTATTTGGTAATTTTTCTCCACTTGGATTTTATATTCCTATCACTATTACAGTATCCTTCCATTTTTTTAGCTTAACTTTCCTAAACTATGTAGAAAGAATAAAATTACAAGGTAGCAGCACATCTGCTGAAACAGATTTAAGGTTTTTGTTTATTTGGTGTACAGCTTCTTGGCATTTAAAGAAATTGGATGATGAATCTAAAAGAACAATGTTTCCATACACTTCTACTCTGCAGTTCTATGTAACTGATTCCAGTTGAACGTTCACCACATTTTATGGAACTGCTAGTTTTAGATTAACTGTCTTTTCTAAAGTGATCTTCAGTATGATCCACAAGAAAAGAAAAATATTTTCCAATATTTCAGTACCAGATCACAGCAAACTAACATACAGAATTCTGAGTCATTGTTTTGCTCAGTATGAGAGACAATTAATGCTACCTAGCTTATTCTGGTCGATGTTGGTTCAACCTTCTTCCAAAGACCTTAGATGAGCACTTGCCAAAGCCTCCTTGGGCATTCCCTTTTATCATTTTCACTCCTGCATTATAGAAAATTTGTTTACCTGTTCTTGTGCTGGGCTAGCCTTGCTTAACAGTAAAATGCCTACTCACTTGCTCACTGACTCAGCAGGGGGAAGGGAGAAAATTGGATAAGAAAGGTCATGGGTTGAGGTAAGACCGGGAAATCACTTACCAATTACTCGTGAGGGCAACACAGGCTTGACTTCAGGAAACGTAATTCATTTTATTGCCAGTTAAAATAGATCTAGATAGTGAAAAAAAAAGAAAAGAAAAAAAGATAAAAATTAATACCTTTCCTCACCTGTTTCCAAGGCAGTATCTCAGTCCTTCATTTCAGATGCCTATAAACCCTACCCCACTGAGCAGCACAGGGGATGGGGATTATGGTCAGTACATTGTGGTTTCTGTCTTGTCACTTCCTCCTTCCACTTTGTTCCTGCTCAGCTGGAGGATTTCCACAAGCCCCTTCAGAGATACCCCACCTGCTCCAGTGAAGGCTCTTTCCCAGCCTGCCGGGGAATCTGTGCTCAGGGGATGGTGCCTGGACAGCCATCTTCTCTGACTTTATTATTCCCCCACCTCTCGGTTGTTTTAATGCCTTAAATACATTTCCCCAAGATGTCACCACCTTATCCATGGGCTCAGCCATGCCCCATGGCAGCTGGAACCAACCATGTCCTGCCCAAGTCTGGCCTCTCCTCACAGAGCCCCATTGCAGCCCAAATTCAGTTTCTTTTCTCAATTTGAAACTGACATTTTTGTAACGAAAACTTTAGGTCCATTAATTCTATTACTGCTCTCCACAAATAAGGTTGAGAAGTTACTCCCTCCCTCAGCCTTGTTTCCTAGATCTTCAGAATTCCACTCCCTTTGTGTTCCCCAGAAATCATGTTTTATAAATGACAGTGCTCTCTAGATTCTTCAATTAAATTATGTCTTTCTTGAAGTGCAGCACACCATGGCCCACACAAGGCCTAAACTGAGCAAGCCAACTTTTATGGACTACAGCAAAGGCATTTTTGGCAGCAAACACACTTCTCACCTTCCCACTTACCTCCTGATTCCCCTTCTGGTAAAGCAAGAAATCAGCTTCAGCTTGGGCTATGATACACCTTCCAAAACAGCCCTGAAGAAAAGCAAATTGTTTCCTCAGCTTTTATCTCTGCAACTGATTATTCTGAAATAGTTAAGATGCTTAGCTGACTCTCACACTTGAGGCTCCAAAAAGGGCAGAAAGCACTGGAACTGACAGGTGCCTGCACTTTCAGAACTTCAGGATTACCACAGGTCAGCATATAAAAAGGCTGAATATTACTTGATTTTATTATCGCAAGATTAAAACTAAAAATTTCCACTGTCGAAAATCTAAAATTCTTGGAGATATTTATATTTTCTTATTTTGAATCTATACTATGAAACAATTCAGTCCTGGTATTAATGGACAAGAGAGGTTGTTAGAAGACAAGGACATATGTAGAAGAAAATGAGTCAACAATTTAAGATAATAATAAAATAAATGCCTTCAATGTTTTGAATGATATAATAGTGATAGAAAAATGAACAGCATGTTGAAAAAATTTGTCAAAAATATGTATAACATTACCCAATTCAATAAAGAAATGTACTTGATTAAATCCACAGAGGAAAACATTGTGATGTGTATCCTGTTACTCATTGAAGACATGTCTTTTGTTGCCTAGACAGACTGTCACCATGTTCTCATCCATCTTGGTTATTCAAAGGATACAACAGAACTATTGATTTGTGTTCATTCTTGTATTCCTGTGCATAATAATTGCTAAGGAAGGTAAAATTATTTATCAAGCAGCTGCAATGTATTTTACGGTGTCTGACATTCTCTGTGCATTTAAATAAGAAAATACCAAGTTATGGTATTCTGATTCCTTAATGTGATAATTGCGTTTTGTGGAATTATTCCATATGTGATTAGTGTTCAGAGTATACCTCATTTGAAAGCAATGTGCATAGTGAAACTTCAGACATTATTACATATGTCTTTCCTAATTTAGCTCAACTGATTAATTGAGATTTTTTACACTATAGCTTAACTAATAAAAAAAATTGTCTCTAAATCACAGATTTTAGCAACTTGGAAAGCAAAAGAATCTGGCTGTATGTACAACTGTTTATTTTAACTTCATAAATTAAAAAGTATCTTTTTGGTAGTTAAAAAGCTCTGCATTGTTTTCTGTCATGGCCAGTGCAAGTGCATATTCAAACTAAAGTAAATGGACAATTTAAAAATTCTACTATCAAACAGTTCACAGCATGAGCCACTATTAAGTCTTTAAAGTTCAGACTCAGTGATCTGGTTGTGCAGCAGATACATATTTTTGCAAATGAAAAGTGGAAATTCATGTGGATTAACAATACCCTTCCCTTCTTGTCATACAGCAAGGAGCAGTCATGTTCCTGGACAACTTTAGGAGCAGTTTAACAGCAGCACAGCAGTTTCAAAGACAGAGCCTACCTTTTGTCCTCAAATAGGTAGAGAAAGCATCACACACAATGCTATTTGAATATAACAAAAACTCTTAAAGTTGCCCAATTTTAATTTCATTAGCACTTGAAAATGGTAAATTTCTGGTGGTTTGCATTTGTATGAAAGGAATAAGAGATAAATAAGCTGTGTAGCTACATCACTTCTAGTAAATTGAAGCAGCCAAGGCCATTCTTTGGAGCAGAGGGCAGCTGGCTGGCGATCACCATGTACACTTGGACACTGACCCCATGCCAACTAGCAACAGGGATGGTCCCTATCCCTGCACCCCTGTCCTGCTGCAAGAGCTGCTGCTCTGCCCCAAACCCTTCCCACACTCTAACAGGATGATGAACAGTCACCTGGCAGCACAGGGTGCTAGTAACATACAGATTTCAAAATGCAATATTTAACTTTTCATAAAATAGTTATGATACTAACAAAATTTTTAAGCAGACAGAGGTGATATTCAGCATAGGTGAGCAGTGAATCAGGACATTTATGCTTATCAGTCTCTGCCAAGTCAAACAAATGAGAGTGTTTTCACTGCTTTTTCAGATCAATATGTATTTCATTTCTGGAAATTGCAGACCTACATCTCAGCAGTTATTGGTGAGGCATGTGGAATCCCAGAAAGGAAGACATAAGAATTTTCAGAAATAAATCCAACAGTGAGTTGCTGCTTCTTCTGTAGCAGTAGTCTGGATCCCCAAGGGCACCACTAGTTCTGACCATCATGGATAGCAATCTTGTCTCCAGGCCTCACCTCATCCTGCCCACATCAAAGGTCCCCACACCAGCCCCTCGGGTCCAGCAGCCCCTGCCTCAGTGATGCCACAGCAGGGTCACGCTCCAGTTCCCCACAGCCTGGCTCTGCCTGGTCATGGGTCATGTTGGATCAAGCCCAGGCATGAGTCCTGCTGCTCCAGGCACGCCCATGGGCCCATGTCCTGGCCTGTCCCTGTTCTTGCCTATGTCCATCCCCAGGGAGGTGCCTGGGGCTGGTGCTGCCCAGGTGCCCTCAGCTGCCCTGCTTCTGGTTGGGATGGGAGGAATGTTCTGTTGTCACCTTGTCAGTTCTCCATGGGGAGCCCTGACCATCATGGACAGTATTACTGCCCCCAGATCTCCCCTCATCCTGCCTACATCAAGGCATCTTCTGTAAGATATCTCCAGAGTCTTTTCTCCAGGCTAAATAGCCCTCTCTCAAACTGTCTCTCAAACCTTCAGGAGAGATGCTCCAGCCCTGTGATCAACTTAGCGACCTTCTCTGGACTCAGTCCAACAGGTCCACGTCTGTCTTGTGCTCAGACCACTCAGCTGGATGCAGCACTCCAGGTGGGGTCTCACAAGAGCAGAGTAGAGGAGCAGAATCACCTCCCTCAACCTGCTGATCACACTTCTGATGCAGTCCAGGACACAGCTGACTTTCCAATCTGCAAGAGCCAAGCGATATTGAGCTTTTTTTCCACAAATACTGCCAAGTCCTTCCAGTCTGTACTTGTGCTTGGGATTGCCCTGAGCTGTCCACAAGACCAGCATTATGATCACACCATGCAGCTTGTTGTCATCAGCAAAATTGTTGAGGGTGAATATGTACATTATACAATATATACATATATATGTATATATACACACACACACACACACATATATTTGTATATATATGCACACACATTGCATTTATGTGCACAGTAAACGGTGCATCTCCAGCAGTATAATTATTGACTTCTAATTCTGGTGGACTTTAAAAGTAAAAGATCTTTGTAAAGCAAAAATTAAATGAAGACTAATAAGAATGCATTACACTCGATATAAGCCACAACTGTACAAGTAGGGATAGTACTGTGTTAGAACTTGTGCTTCAAGCTGAGGTTATAATGAAATATTTCTAAAAATAAAAGCGTGTAACGCATATCACAATAGAACTATCTGGTCTTTCCCTCAGCTTACGTTCCTCCAAGGTTTTCAGTATCCTCAGCATGCATTGATCATTATAGCCAGTAAAAGCTGTGTTGGTTTACTGCTTTGTAAGGAATTCTCATCTTATTTGGTTTTTAGGTGAAAGTGTTTGAATTTTTGGCTGAGGTTTTCATCAAAACAGTGACTCATCAAAACAGAAAACCAAGAAGAAAAAGGTTCATTCCTAAACACATGGAATCAATCATTAATGAGTAGCATGTTGCAGTACTATTTTCACACTTAACAATGAAAGTCAAACCAAAACATGTTTTTAAAAATATCTGGCAATATATAGCATCCAGACCTGTATGAAGCTTCTTTTATATATACACAAGTGTAAGTGCAGTTGCAGTTCTGCATGTCAAATATACGTAAATGTCACCAAAGACATCTTTGCATGTGTTATCAGCAAAATCAAAACTGTCTTTTTAAGTCCTCAAGTATAGATTTTCTGCTGTGTTTCCTGTACTAAATACTAATAAAAATATTCACACTTACAGGGTGCAGTGTAGTCAGAGATGGGTTTCTCTTTCTCAGGTAGTTTTCAGTGGTTCAGCATCACCATATAGGCCTTTTGTATGACATCAGAAGTATTTCCAAGACACACTAATAAGTCTAAATATATACAGTTAATATCTCTTTTTTGTCCCTGTCTCAGTACACACGTACTTGAGACAAGAAACTAAACTGCTCCAACTACTTGGTATTCCAAAATTCACATTTGAAATTTCAATGTGACAGAGCATGCACTGTCTTGACACTGAAGGGGATTTGGTCTTTTCATCCCAGTCTTCCCTGATGCTTAAAATGAGTTCAAGCTGCTTTCCCCTAGGGCAATTTTAACATGATCATTTTTAGACACTCTGTTCTTCCTGTCACACCCACAGCCTAGTCAGCCTTTTCATTCTGACAAAGTCCTGCACATTCATTTGCATGTGGGAGAATAATAAAGTACTCTACAATTCAAATATTTCAGAATAGGAGATGAGATATAAGTCATATTAAAACTGGAAGGCAATTTTAACACATATAGTATGTGTTTTCATCACTTTTTTTGTTATTCCAATCAAAATGGAAATTTCCTTCTCTTTTGTTATCTTCTAATTTAATCAATCATACCACATTTTTTATTTTTTGAAATTTAAAAATTAAATTTAAATCTCTTCCTGAAGAAGGGGCTTAAACCAAACAGTACACCTCAGCATAATACCATCTTCTCAATACAGCTTTAGATGAACCCTTTTTGTAAGGTTTCAGGTTTGCCTATCAACTGGTATCAACTGATCAGCTGGAGTTAGGAGGATTTGTACTCACTGTTCTCTGTTTTTTTGCATGCATTACATGGATAAATAATATTCCTTTGATACAAAAAGCATAATGTTGATCCAAGCCCACTAAAAGCAAAATGAAATTTAGTAATTTACACTATTAACATAATTGGTGGATTCCCTGTAATTAGATATCCTAAATCAAAACTATCTGATTTTCTAAAATTCATGCTGTAGCCATTCTAAATTATTGGCCTCTGTAAAAGAAAAGATCACTGTAAATATTAAAATTTTTCAAAAATCAGAATGTCTCTTTAAATGTTCAAACAATTCCTCAAAACAGTCTACGACAACAGGTTCATAAAAATTGCTTGCTTTATGTTTGCAACTCTTTTTTGGAAAAGGAAATTACTGATATTTGCAGTAAACATCTTGTATAGTTTTTTATTATAAAAAAGAGGGGAGGTAAAGAGTGGAAATAACTTGGGTCTCTGTAATGCATCCATTCCAAAATACAAGTCAGTGAAATCCTACAGCACCAATTCTACTAGTTTGTCCAGTTGCTCCATAAGTTTACACCTATGGAGCAACTACACATAATTTTTCCGTAGTCTTCAGTTTACAAAAGGTCAGCATGAAGTAGACCTCTGTATCTTGCAAGTAAAATTTAGAAGTGGGACAAGATAAAATGCAGAAATTGTTTCATGTCACAACATGTTTGGAACAACTGTAATAAGTATAAACTGTTTGAATATTTTTAAGTTCACATATGTTGATCTCCAAGGGACTACATCAATAGCCATAAAGCAGAGGCCACTGTCTATTCCCCACTGAGGAAGATGTTTCATTTCCTGCCAAGCCTATTATTGCTAATCACTCTCCTTTCTTTGCCCTTATTGTAGCTACCTCAATGAAACAGTAGAGAAAATTAATGACGTTACAAAAAAATTTAAGAAACATGCCTATGTCCTTTCAGAAGCAAATGTGCTTTATGTATAGATATTTTACAGATTTTTGAATCAATAGATGCCTTTATTCAGTCTCAGCCGCCCATGCTAATACAGATAAGTAAGAACTAGTAAACATGACGGATTTTATCTTGTGCAACTGCACCAAACTACCTCTCTTTCATATGCAACAGCAGTTCAGATTTGACACTTGCTACTGACCTTGATCACTGTGGCTGAAGGTATAGGATTTGTTGTGCTAACAAGTAGTGGGGAAAGATTGGCCTCTGATATGTCAGCCACTAGAAGAGGTTTTTGGAAAAGAAAGTATCTCTTTTGTAAATCACAGCACCAACAGATACTATGTTTTCTTTGAGAAACAATGCAAAATCGTAAGTACAATTTGAATTTCATGTTTGGAAAATTTAGTGGAATATAAAATGCTTTATGAAATGCCATGAAAGATTCATCTTCCTTCATGTCAGTTGTCCAATGGAATGAGCCGTAATGCTTTCCTGCCTATTACACCTTTTTTAGTCTAAGTCTGCCTCATGTCCCTACTAATCTTCAGGACTGAAGAAGCTTCAAGCAGGACATTCTACATATTCCTCCCATATGTCTGTAATCACCCATGTCTTTTTATCTGATAACCACCTGTCCTGGTTGCAGAGAGGGGGCAGAGCTTAGTGCCCTTTTGGCATGGCCAGGTGGCTGTTCTATACCCCTGACATCATAGCTGGGGGTGTGGTTTCAGGGGAAAGCAAAAGGAACAGACCCCCAGAAGTGCAGCATTTTGTCTTGGTCTCCCCATCGGGATGGTTATGGGGATCAGCCTGTGCACCTCATCCTCTGTCGCTGCTTTTCCCCCTCCCACTGCTGCAAGGTGTGGCTTGGAGATGGTTCTGACAAAGCGGTGAATACGGCTCTGAGACGTGGTGCTGAGAGGTGGTGGTGGTGTGGGAAGCAGCGGCACAGAACAGAGCAGCAGAGGCAAACTTGAGCCCAGCCAAGTCTGACCCGAGCCAAAAGGAGCTGAGCAGAGACAGGTGGAGGCACAGCTGTCTGAAGGGGCAGTGCAGCATGGAATTGAACCAGCAGTGTGTAGGGGTCAGGAAAAAAACGTGTGGGGAAGTGTGGATGGTCTGGCTTTTTGGAGATTTGTGCGTCATTGCTTTTCCCCGTCTCAGGCTTGAGGACAGGAGAACTGGATGTGAGGACCCCCTGCAATCTTACCTTTGTCTGAGGAAACCAGTGGAGAACATGTGGAACCATGTGGAAAAGACTGCCATCTTGTCTTTGGCCCAGGGGCCACACTGAACTATGTAGAGGTGGTGAGCACCTTACCTTGTGTGTGTAAAGCACCTCCTCTTATATACTTTTGTTATTAATATTGATGCTGCTACTGTGCATTTCTTATTCCATTGCTGTTTGCTTTCAGTAAATTGTTGTCTCAACTCATATTCTCTGACTTTGTCCCTCTCTTGCTGGAAGGGGCGTGGAGAAAAGGAGTGACTTATTTGGAGTTTAATTTCTGCATGGTATTAAACCACTACACTATCTTTGCCCTGGAAAGCAAAGGGTTGAGGTTACACCCCCACTACTTCTTACTGCAGTGGATGTTATTGTGGCTGCAGAAGGAGCAGGGTTCAATGCTTCGATTGTCTGTGGCTTTGGTGTGCTGCCAGTCAAAAAGCAATAATGGAAGCCCCAACAGGAAAACAGCAATTCTCCATTGTTTATTGCCCAGTCAAATCTGAAGAAAATTTCCTGGCATCAACCGTTGGTGTTTTCCTGGCACCAGAACATTTTGCCTGTCAGACTTTCTACAAATAATGTTGATAAACAAGCTACCCCCCAAAAAGGGTCCAATAATATCTCATAATGGAAAGTGTTTCCAAGTCATCCAAAACAGAAGATCACTATGCATATGCTAAAATGAGATCTAAGTATTCATTCTGTAACACTAGGCTATCTTGGAACTGGAAGACTAAACAATTGTAATTTCTTTCTCTTCCCTTTAGGAAAGCACTATTATTTACATCAAGATTTTGTGATATTATATATGCAAGGTATCGTAAAATCACATGTAACAGCAATGAGAAAACTTTCTGTTATTTCTCAAAACATTTGAAAATAAATTACCTTAAGTATGCAGGAACGCATTAACATTATATAAAGAGCTTTTGGGTGTGTTATCTACTACATCTACTAGATTTTTAAAATGGTTATGTACATTTTATTTTGTTATTTGTTTTAGCTGTTAGAAACCCACTACCTGGTAGCTGCAAATGGTACATGCCACTTGTAAATTTTGATAATATCTGGACAAGACAAAAGTTGCATATCCTAAATCCCTCATTTAATAAAGAGACATGGCACAGAAACACCAATCAAGAGTCTGACCATGCATTTTTCTTCTGCACATAGATTATTCAGACTGGAAAAACTGGGCACTTGGTATTCCAGAAAGAAAACCTTTTGTTGAAAACTAAGGATTCCCAAAAAGAAGGGGTCCAGGAAAAAAAAAAAAAAAAAAAGAAAGTGAGGAAGTGCAAGCAGCAGCCCCACACAAACTGGCAAAAGTTTCTGCCTAAGCATCCCAGACCAGCAATGATCTGCTGGCTGGGATGGAAAGTGGACACCCAGTGAGCAAAGCAAATTAATGAGTAGGTGATTGAGATAGCTGAGTACGGTAAAAGTTCTAACTTTTTATCTTCTCAAGTGAACCATAGTACTCAGAACTAGTCTAAACTCTTGTTTACTTTACTTGTATAACAATGTTTTTAAGGATTAGTCCAGCTTCAGAATATAACTTTAGAACAATATTATGAAAGGCTGAGAAACATAAAGAAAACTAAAGAAAAAAAAAATTAAGTGCCTACTTTTACAATAAAAAGCTTATTATGGGCTTTGAGATCGCTGAAGCACACTATTTTGCTTGGCAAAACTCCAGGTACAAAAGACTTAAAGTGAATATAGGATCAATATCACTGGCTGTCTTAAGTGATCTCTTTCTCAAACTCTAAAGGAGTAGCAAAAGAGAATTATAAAAGAGCTGTGGATTTTAAGAATAGGACCACAGAATTATCCTCCCTGAGCTACTAGATCTACTAGCATTCAGGGGTTTTTTAGTTGCATAGGTTTAATCCTCTGGTTTCATTTGTGGTGGGGTGTGCAAAGTTTCCAGGTTAGGATACTTTCAGGACAGATAATTTTTTTTAAATGGCTTTAGCTTGATCCACCAATGGTCAACCTCAGTTCTTTCTGAAGTTACCTGAACTGTAGCTTACAGTGGCCTGAAAAGTTCTTCCTGTGAATATGAATCACAGATGATCTGACACAGTTTTACTGAGGTTAGACAGGGAGGCTGGAATCCATCTAGCTTATGGTAGTATATGAAAATTTGTTGCCCAAAACTGTTACAGTAAACTGAAGCTCACTTTGCAGTCAATGCAGATAAATAGATAAATGAGATGAAGCTTCTTCTAGAGGTGCTTAACTCTCCACTAAGAGATGTAGCATTTAATAGCTTTAAGTCAGGTTGCTGTCTTTGAGAGATATAGTTAATGTCTAAATGAATACCAGAATGTTAAAACACAATCTACTTTTACAAAAGCTATTTTCTATATTATCTAATTTGTATTTTTACAGCAGTGTCTATAGATCTCATATGTATATCTAGATTTTTTTTTTGTACAATCCATGAGTAAGAAGTTCATTAGTGGAAGCAAGTAATCTAATATGATGATTGGAAAGCTAAGCAATATTAAGATCTGTAGGTTATACTTTAAATCTTGTCCCCTTCTGAGGTGCGCTTATAGGCCTGAAATAAACAGAGTACTCATTTCACAGATATTTGCCTGGTGCTTGGCACCTGAAATTGATCACAGACATCAAACCTTTTTAAAAGACAATTGGAAGACATTATAGTGCCCTTTTTCAGTAGTGGAGTGGCTAACACACTAAACCAGACTAAACTCTGTCTTTATTTGAAGAATATGCATCTTGACCTTGCATAGTCATTGGACTGTAAATTCTTATAAAGAAAAGCTTTGTTAAAAATTCCTGAAGAATCCAGTATCATCAGTATTTCCCGGGCCAAAGTAAAATTAGGCTCTGGCAGTTTAGGGCATTCAGTTGAAAGAAGAGACCTGAGTTGTAATACCTCCTGTAATGATTGTTTCAGGGGTTAAGCATTTGCTCACGTGAGAGGTGGAAGTGCATTGTCTTCTCCAGAAAGTGCCCGAATCATGATGCCCTAATCATGAGGCTACATGTTACATGCCTGGTCTTTTGTCTGGTAGACAGGTAACAGCTGCAAACAGTGAAAGAGATTCAGCAGAAGGGATTCTGAGGAAACTTCAGTGTAGAAGACAACTAAGAGACCACAATAGTAGGAGTTTGCAAGTCTAGACTAGTGTTTGGTTAGTGACTTTCCTAAAAATCAGTAAATATATGGCAAAGGTGGTGGACCCTATATTCCACATCAGAGAGGCTACATAGCTGTAACTGCTGCCACCATCTTACACATTCCATAGAAAGGAATGCTTTTCAATGAAAACCTTTTCAAGGCTTTAAAGGGTCTTATCTGTGGCATGGGAACTAGTTGCTGAAGAGTATAAGGAGACAAAGGATAAGACAGGCCCTGTCAGTGTCTCAATCAGTCCTCGTGGATGCCATTCTGAGCTCTTCAATCCTTCACAAATTGCAGACCAAGCCTGCACACCTCCTGGCTGGCTCCTGCCCCTAAGCAGCAACAGGACTGTTCAGTTCCAGGCACTTTCCTGAAATTGTGACAGTATCAAAAGATACTGGAAGCCAAGGGATTACTTTCTGAAACTATCTTGAACTGACTGCTAATTAGTGTTTTGTCTGATAGCCCTTTCACAGCTGGATGCAGCTGGATGAAAGCAAAGCACAAAGGGAGCACATTTTTGTTTATCATTAATTTTAACTTAGTTTTGTATAGACTTACGAGACTGCAGTAATCTTCTCAATTTGTCACACATTGTAAATTCATTTAGTAAGTTTATTCATTCCAGGAGTCTTTTTTTGTTACTTCTTCAAAGTCTAACCAAATTAATACATTTTATAATGGGTTGGATCATGTGATCCAAGTGCTCAAACTAATCTGGTGAGCTTCTACTTAATTATAATAGTAGATATCACTACAGTTTATTATTAAATTTTCCAGTGCCTGAGGGTATTTTCCATATAGTAGAAAGGCAGGGCTCTGGAAGAACTTGTTTAGATCCTCAAAATCAGGCCAGCTCTCCTGTCACATATGTATGGAAAAATAATTCAGTTTACAAAATAAACAAAGAGAAATACAAACTTCTCTCACTCTTGCTTTAATACTTGCATCTGTATTAGATCAAAATCAAGGCATTCACCTACTGAATGATAGTTTCTAGACCAAGGTGTATGGGTCAGATGGAAGTATTGTTATGAAACACCTTAAAAGTTTTAAATCCCATAAAACTCTGTATTTTAGGTATGAATATCAGCTGTTTTAAAAACTTCTCCTCTTTAGC
This sequence comes from Phainopepla nitens, assembly GCA_013400175.1. Classification (NCBI taxonomy): domain Eukaryota; kingdom Metazoa; phylum Chordata; class Aves; order Passeriformes; family Bombycillidae; genus Phainopepla; species Phainopepla nitens. The sequence goes on along the minus strand of VXBQ01009835.1, from coordinate 435,915 downwards.
CAGCAGGAGGGTTACCTTTTTTGTGAGACAGCCCTTGCATCCTTTACTTCTCTCCTAGTCCTCACAGGCTTAAAGCTTATTTTGTTCTTAACAGGTGTTTGAGACATCTTTATCAACAATTTAAAGAATCAATGTTTTGGCAATATCCCCTGCAGTTTAGCTACTGTCTTGGTTTTGAGTTCAGGTGCTTAAAAATGTCTCACTACATAAAGATTAAATAAAAAAGTTCATCTCCTTAATCATGTTTTAGTAAGTGAAGTATGGTTATCTCCTAGGCTTTCATTCACCTCCACCAACATAATATTCTTCAGAAAAAGCTCGCTTTTGCCTTGACAAGGATCTTAGGACATGTTAATGCTAGCTCTCTGACAGGAGCTAACAAAAAGAGTTCTGAGTGAAGCAGTTCCACTCCGCAGGGTAGACTCTTATCATCTTGAATGTGTGATCAACCATGACTCCAGAATTTCAATGAGGAAAAAGACTGTCACAGAGCTGTGCGAGGGGCTAACCCCAGCCACGGGGGTTGCAAATCTTCAGTTCAAAGGACCTGTGCCTGTGCAGAAATGAGTCATTCTTCTCACCTGAACTGCAGCATTGGCCATACTGTCAGCTGCCAGTAGCTATGGTGGCAGATTTGCAATGCAACTCTAATGTTTTTTACATAGATACTTACATCAGGAGTATTCTTGGAACTACAGTTCACTTTCAGAAAATGGGGGCTCTGAAATCATGCAGAGGTCACTGATAGCTCATGTGTGCTTAGTTTCTCCCTCTTGAATAGAAGAATGTCTGCCAAGCATTAGGGATAGCTCTCACTATTACTGCAAGCATTGGCAGATGGAAAGGTCTTACAGAACTATTTGAATGCAAATGCTGTAAATAGCATATGAATAATTTTGGCCTGCAGCACCCAGCAGAAGAATAAAGAAAAATAAATGTAGAAGGACAGACCCAGGGAAGTCATTGCTAGGCTTCAAAGCCTCTGTCAGTGATGGCTGTAAGCATACAAGGAATACACAAGGGACCCTGTACATGCTTATGTCTTGGTAACACATACACTGTTCCCAGGAGACCCACTGAAAAAAATTAAGATAACAGAACCCGAGGCAGAGCTTAATTGGGGAAGCAATACACTTTTTTTTTTTTACTTTTTTTTTCTTTTTTTTTAACAGAGACCAGATCTGAATGCCTATAGAATACCTGTGAAGAAAGGGCTGCTTTAGTTTCTGAGGAGTGTAATTTTATGGCCTAGACCACTGGTCTTTTTCAATTTTTGGTATTTTTTTACCTACAGACCTGTGTTTATCTGTTTTGACTCATAAGGTACCAGATAATTCCTTTTTACTTTATAATTGGATTGTTTTTATCTGATGCTGCAATATATTATTTTGGCATAAATACAGTTATTGAATTCCTTTTTAGTTCAGTATTGGCTTCACATAGTAATTCACTAAACTAATAGTATCAGAGGAAGTAAAAAGAATAGCACAGTCAGAATAGCTGCTTCTTAAATTAAAACAATTTCTTCTTAAGCCTAAAGCAAAGCGTAGACTATAAGGAAAAACTGCTTTGTCAAGCAGTCAAAGGAGAACCACAGAACTAAGAAAATACCTATTGTTTTCTGGGCCATTACTTATTTTCCCTTTTCCCAGTATGTATACAGAAATTTTGAGTAAAGTCTATTTTCTATTCCTCCCACCCTGGAATTATTTACTGCTTCTATCAAAGATGAATTTCTAGTCCCTGAGCAGACTTTACCAGGTAAAAGCACACAGTAGAACACCAGTATAGATGAATTCATATGGAGCCACAGTGAATAACTCACAGGAGTTCCAGCTCTTCTCCTCTCACCTCAGTCTGAAGCTCTCTTCCTTCATTTTTATAGAGGCTTTTTAAAAACATACCTGATAACAGCACATGTCAAATCTATCATCTACCAAGTTACTGATGTAAAAAAAAGACTTTGCCCACCATCAAGTGATCAAACTGAATTCCTGCAAATACTGAAAAGATCCCGTAGGAGTGCTGAAAAATTGCAAAGCACTTTGGTGAATAGATGAAGTCAGTGTTGGGTAATTGATAATTCCAATTGCTACTTATCCTTCCCCTTTGTGTCAAACCAGAATAAATTTCTTGCAAAAGGTCAGAAGGCAAGGAAATAAAATCAATTCAAAGGAACAGGGAACCTGATGAGGTTAAGAGGATTTGAAAAAAATCCACTTTTTCCAAGTGAGAAATTTATTCTAAGGTGCCTAAGAAAGTTAAAAACAATTTGATGATTGCACCACAGTCTCTTGGGTCAGGAGGAAGTGGAGTCTCTTTTTAAGCATGCTCTTAGTAAGCATAAGTTGAGGGGAAAATCCCCAAAATGTAAACAATTGGAAACTTCTTTAAGTAAATAAAATCTGATTTATAAAATTATAACGTTGCTTCTCATCAGAACATAGCTTACATTCCTAAATAAGAAATGCAGACAACTTCTCCTGTTTCTCTCAAAGGATTTTATCTCTCTATAATCAGATGCAGCCATCAGATTCATATGTCCAAAGCCATGCACCTTGGGAGAATGAAAGGTGAGTTGATGCAGCAATTCAATAGCTGGTATCTGCTCTTTCTTGAAGTTGCCTACTTCCAACCCTTAAACCACGACAATCTCTTGGCTTAAACCAGGAAATTTGTAAGCCAGAAACAAGGAAAGCTGGCAAAATGTACAGATTTTTTTTTCCAATGCCCCATTTTATGGGATTATGTGCGGTTCTTCTGCTAAACTAGGTGCTTTCAGTCATCTTAACTGTTTTTTTTATGATAATATATCCAAATCTGTGTTCAGCAGAAACACATAACCTCAGTACAGAAGAATATGGATTGATTATTTTTTTCCATCCAATGCTTTAGTGACTTGAGAAAACCATATTATCAGCTAAGAAAGATTAAGTTCTCTGTGTGTCATGGAGAGCAATTTACTAGTTTGGTAAGACATCTGCTCTCTCCTGAAGAGAAAGAGCCAGTACATCATTTAGCACAGGTTTAAGCTCATTCTTATGTACCTGCCTAAGTTCCTAGTTTGTTAAGAAACCTCATTTTGTTCCTTCCATACACCTGTCTTCCAATATTTTTCTTGCATTTAAATGTAGAAATTGCTGTTTATGGTAGAAAAAGGTATAAGCAGAAATGAGCTTAAAAGAAGATGTAAAGTTATTTTGCCATTGTGCATTTAACATTCAGCAGTCTCTCTCAACTACACACATGATTCTTACAGTTTTCTCAGGATAGAGATTAATACAAGAGGATAAAAAAGCAATTTGGTTAGCAGAAAACAGGCAGCAGTGGAGACCCTAAACATACGAAATCCAGTTATTTAAATATATATATATATATAAAGAAAAAAATATATATTAAGAAAAGAAAAGCAAAGGAAAAAAGAAAAGAAAAATATAGAAAGAAAAAAAATAAAAGCAAAATGGGACTTTTTTTAACTCTGCGAAGAGTTAGAAGACTGTTGACTCTAGCTGAATCCCAGCTGCCCACCAAAGCCACTCTATCACTCCTCAGCTGGGCAGGGAAGAGAAAATATAACAAAAACTTCATAAATTGGGATAATGGCAGCGAGAGATCACTCACCAGTTATGTCACAGCCAAACCAGAGATGGTTTATGGAAATTAGTTAAATTTATTACCAAGTGAAATCAGAACAGGATAATTGAGAAGTAAAACAAATCTTAAAAACACTTTCTCCCCATCTCCCCCTGCTTCCTGGGCTTAACTTTATTCCTCATTCTCTATTTCCTGCCCTTGACAGTGCAGGGAGACAGGGAATGGGAGATGATGGTTAGCTCATCACATTGTTCCTGCCACTACGTCCTTCTTAGGGAGAGTCCTTCCCCTCCTCCATGGTGGTGTCCTTCCCACGGGACACAGTCCTCCACACGAGGACATGAGTCCTTCTCGTGAGCCGTAGTTTGTCACAAACTGCTCCACTGCGGGTGCCCATGAAGTCACAACTCCTGCTCCAGTGTGGGCTCCTCTTTCCATGGGGCCACAAGTCCTGCCAGGAACCTGATCCAGAGTGAGCTTCCTACTGGGTCACAGCCTGCTTCAGGCATTCACCCCCTCCAGCAGGAGTTCCTCCTTGGGCTGCAGGTGGGTCTCTGCACCCTGTGACCCTCCATGGGCTGCAGGGCACAGCTGCCTCACCATGGGCTGCCTCACCATGGGCTGCAGGGGAATCTCAGCTCCAGCACCTGGAGCACCTCCTGCCCCTCCCTCTGCACTGACCTTGGTATCTGCAGAGCTGTTCATCCCACATTTTCTCACCCCGCTTTTCTCTGGCCACAATTACATCTGCACAAGTAATGTGGGGTTTTTTCCCTTCTTGGGGAATATAGTTTTGCATAATTCATTTAAAAATATTTTAATAAATCTCTTCAAATTCATCAGGCTATGTATTTTAAAAATACAAAAAAATACAAATATGATGTAATTATATTTGAGGAACTCTTAGGTACCTGACATTTACATAGTTTGGGAAGTATTATTGTGTGAAGTTTCTCAGAAGTTTTTATTTTACCAGCTTCTGATTTCCCATCTGTGTATGGTGCATTAAATTTATAGAAATGCATAGTAATTGTTACTTTTTTTTGTAAATCTCTAGGTTTGACTCACCCTTGAGATGTTAAGGTTTAAAATAATAGAACAAAATCCTATAAAATGAAGATCAGAAGGCTATATTGTTGTTCAGTCATTAAACAAAAATAGTATGATACTGACTGAACTGGGACAGTGCTTAAACATAGGTAACTGTGCTATAATATATCCTTAAATTTCATCTGCTCTGAAATGAATTATATAATCATGGAGTTAGATCCTAGAGCTTTGGAATGACTTATTTGGAAAATTAAATAATTGCAAAATGAGATTGTACTTAATACTCCATTTAGGAAAAGAATGAATCATCATCCATTTGCTCCATGGGTGAACTGAGCTTTGCAATAGTTGAGATTAACACAGCCCAGCTCCTGAAATAAAGCAAATCCATTTGCTCTGGCACAAACAGCAAATGAACTCCATCACTTTGAGCAGATTTGACAACATTTGCTGAGCTTCTAACATTTTCATTCTTATTACTTTATTTACTCTTACTGGAGCTGGTCAGGCGCTGGAAACATTTTTCCCCCCACAAACTTGCTAAGTGTTTGTCTACTTTTTAAATTTTATATCGTTTGATTTTCCTTACCTTCTGCATTTATTATGCACATCTCTAAGAGACCTATGAGGAATACAACCAAATTCTGGCAAATTCTCCAAAAAGGAAACAGCTGGGAGCATTAAATGCCTTTGCTCACACTAAGAGCAAGGAGAAAAGGCAAATTTCGAAAGTTTTGAAACTCCTCATAATCTGAAGATTTTACAATTTGAGTTTTTATTGGTTTTTCTAAATCTTATGGATGTGAATGCTCATTGTGGACAACGGGTATTTTAGGAGTCAAAGCACTCATCTAAATGAAAAACTGTTAATTTGAAAGCCTTTTCACGGAGAACTTTAAGGAAAAATGACTAAAAAACTTTTATTGTTCTCTATTCTTCTGAATGCGAAATCTGTCTCCTATTATGCCCTAAAATATTACATTCAGATATGCTCAGTATTGATCAAATAAATTGTGAAATAATTTAACTCATTGTGCAGTGATTTACAGCTCATAAAATTCTAATGTGATTTTCAAATTATTTTTTTGTTTTATTAACATCTTCTTTTTTATCATTCAGCAATTTTTCGAGAAAATGTTTGTGCTATGATCCAGTAAGACTGAAACATATGTGAAGTATTGATTCTATGACTTCTTTAAAAACAGACAAATCTTTTTTGAGTGGGATGAATATTACTTCATTTGTTGAACTAGAATACATATTGTTGAAAGAAAATATTTTTCACGGGGTTTTTGTTGTTGTTGTTGTTGTTTTGTTGTTGTTTGTAGTTTGTATTTTGGTTTTTTTTTGTTTGTTTTTTTGATCCATACTGGTGATAACACCTACATTTAATTCTAAATTAGATACATACGGGCTTTTTAAGGTTCCTGCTGAAATGTTCTGCCTAAAAAAGTTTTGTATAAATTTTGGTTTTTTTTTTAGGTTCTTTTAGTATTCCCAAGTTTCACTCTCCACAGGTCCTGGAGGGTAATAACTTCTAATCCTATATTTAGCATGTAGCATTTTTCTTAAACTGTAAGGTTGCTAGTATTATACACTTCAAATGCATTTTTAATATACAATTATATAACTTTATGCTTTAGAGTATGTGAAATGATAAAGATGCTGTATGGTGTCACACCTTTCTCCATGTCCCATTTCAAATTGAAAAATATTGCCATAATGCTTGACTAAGGTTTGGAGAGTTAGTTGAGCTCTTTCTGACCTTTTAATACAGTCAAGTATCTTGAAATTTGTTTAGTGGAGAATTTTCTTCTTTGTTCAGTTTGTTGATATTTTGGATGTCCTCTAGTTTTATATATTGCATTTTAAGATTGCCAGATGAATACTATCTGTGAGTGATTAGTCTGGAATTTTCCATTTATACTTCTACACTTCTGATGAGTAAGTGGGAGCAGGCTAAGTTCTGTAGAGTTATACATTGTAAATATATAAATAGGCTTATATTAAATCATTTGTCAAATTTGCCTCATTTCAAGTTTTGCAAAATTGCAACAGATCAATGGATTAATAACACATAATTTTATCTCATTGCCTGGATTTGGACTTTGTGTACCTGACAATAAAATAAATGAGATCTGAGTGTTGTCTCCATTGTATCCTTCTCAAGGAAGCCAAGTTAACTAAATTCAGCTGCTAACTAACCAATTACAGATAAATATTCTCTGAACAGGACTTAAACCAAAGCTGGATAAAAACCTATGAATGCAATGAAAAAGAACCAAAACCAACAAATCCCACAAAAAACCTATCCTCAACCCCAAAATCAACCAACCAACCAACCAACTTACCAACCAACCAACCAACCAACGAAGCCCCACCAAATCCCCAAAACAAAGCAAAACAATCCACAGAAAAACAGAACTATATGTATTATCAGCTTTCTTGTATCCATACCTACAAGCTTCCCTTTCTTTGCTTTCTAACTCTCATGAAAGTTCACTTGATAAATGAAATGGTAAAAGTAGCTTGTTATATTCAATATATATTTTCCTATATGTAATATAATCTCCTTATTTCTAGCTTATATCCTTTGCATCCCCTAAACAATTTTATTCTCATTTGGATATAGTATTTTCTTTGTGTATCTGTACATTTACTTACATGTAAGATAAACTATATGTAAGCATTTCTCATATATTTTTTTTTCTCAAATAAATTCTATCATTTTATTTTGAGCATGTTCTCTCTTTCTGCCTCTCTATGCCTGAAGTAGAATACATTTTGTTATGCAAATCACGTGCACTTTTTGGGAGACTTATTTTTCTGTTCCTTCATCTGTTATATAATGAGAAACTCCTCAGGACTTTATTGTCATACACTACTGAAATCTGTTTGAATTCATTTGTATTAATGTTGTTATGCACAAGACAGATGCTTATGTTTAACCTAGTTACTGACTTTATATCCAGTGGAGAGAAATCAGATTTTGCATAGGATGACTCATCTCAGCCAAAGACAAGTACTTGCAGGTCAGATTGAACAAACAGCTGCAGGAGTCTGTTCCAATCTCCTGACTGTAAAGGGTGTCTGTGGTGACTGTCCCAGGAGTCTGGAAACTGTAATTCTGTTATTCCAAACCACATATCACCTTCTTTGTACCGCAGTTTGTCCATTAGTTCTTCTTCATGTTATCCTTCAAGGGAGAAATCTGTATTAAAGGCCAACTTGCATACTGGGAAAGGACAGTGGAAACAATATGCAGAAAGGGAAAAAGTAGAAGAAAGGTACAAAAGGAATTATTTTGTATCAAGTGAAAAGTAAATCAAAAAGCCATGTAAACAGAGGTTTTATATAAAAAGGAACAGCTCTAAATCTTGGAGATGATGTTGAAAGATAAATTCAGGCTTATTGATTGCAGTAAGGTTAGAGAGAATAGGTGAATGGAGACTGTGCTATGATCATGGAGGAGATTTTTGTGGAAGTGTTTGGGCTACCCTTAATGGATAAGCTGTATTATAAAGGTCAGAATGAACAGTAAAGGTAGAACTTCAAACATAAGCAAGCAAAATATAAGGTCTGGTGTTTCCTCCACGTGGGGAGGAAAAAATTATAGTTACATTATACAATCACAATTTTTCTGTCAGTTTTGTTAGCATCACAAGGAAGAAAGAAGACAACAGATATTCTAGACTGCATTTTATTATTTGCTGTTTGTTTCTATTTAAGCATTTTTTCTGTGTTTAGTTGCTATTTTATACTTTATTATATTGCTTAAAATTATCCCAAATTAATGATGAAGGAGAACTTTCAGTGAAGTTATGCTACCTTCCACAGCATTTACTCTGAGTTATATTTTCTGTTGCTGCTTCTTTATAGCGTCACAAGAATGCTAATACAAACTAGAGCTGTGAAATATAGAATTTTATTTGATGTGTTTTGATAAACTAAGAACTTGTAATGGGGGTGTCATAAACCCAGTTATAGCATAAGGCAGAATTTGTTTTTCACCTGGAACTCACACTGAACTCTCCTAGGGTCATAGGCTCACCGAGTTTATGGAAGTATTTAATGTCTTGAAAGGAAATAAGTAAGTACTGATATATTTTTTTAAAGAAGATGATTTATTTGATCTGTATAGACCAATAACTAATCCATAAGAAATGTCTCAATTTAAGAAAATCAGTGTTTATTCAGTTATATGACTGGAGAGACCAAAACCCTGTTGAAATCAGGGACTTACCACAGAGATCAACCATCTGTGTGTTGGACTATATACAGCTGAGTCTTTTGCTGTGCCTGGGGTAGTCTGAAGGTGATCTACAGTGACTTGTGCACTTGCTGATGCACGCTTCCCTTCTGGATTATACGGCAAGCTGCTGGCAGTGCGGGAGTCTTCGGGCTGGCCTCTACAAGGAGAGGGTGTAACCACTTCCATCTGGACCCACCACTGGCCAAAGCCCAGCACATCCATCTGGGTGTTGTTACATGGAAACAAGCTTCCTGTGTGTTCAGCTGCCCCATAATCAAACCATGAAACTTCAAGGTACAAGAACTGGTATCCACAGGACAGCCTGCAGAGATCAGATGGAGCCTGGGTACAGACTGTCTTCAAAGAAGGAATTAAATAAACTACAGTAAAGGAGGTGGGACCATTCTCTCTTTTTTGCTCATGTACTGCTGCTTTTTTATTACTTGTACTGTCAATCATAATTCTACTTTCAGAGAAGGATATGGTTACTTAGATCATAGAAGAAGGTCACTATTTTTTTTTAATGCTCATCTACAGTTAGTTCAGGAACCAGATAACCCTTACCCATACCTAAAGCAAATCAACCAGTAAAGAAGTTTGAAAGCAAATTGAATTTCTGAAATAGAAAACTCTTGACTATTCTGATCTTTTGATGTATGAGGTCCTACGTATACTCACACATACATAGTTAACTATTCATTTAAAATATTTTATCAACTTTATTGTGAGATGTCAGAAGGGTAATTCATTGTAATTGTGCTCACACTGACCATTCATTCTACTGCAGATTCTCAAAAGATTTAATAATTTTTGAATAAGCATGTGCAAAGTTTGGAGTTTTTCCTTCAATTTTTGCATCCACTGCCTTATGACTTCAGTTGTACATGATAATACAATGTATTTGGATGGCACTGGCAAAAATACATAATGATTGTTACCTGTTCTATCTTTGAATAAACTGCAATCTGGTATACTGTGATCCCCTTCATTATCAGACTTAGCAATAAAATATAGTACAGATAAACTTCAATTTGGCTTGACACTTCAAACTAAAGGGTTGTAAAATGTGTCTTTGGTTTTTAGTAGCTGTGAAAAAATTGATCTCCAACTAGCAATGAAGTCATGTTTGATGTCATTAGAGGTCTATATTTCCTGTCTGACAGATTTTAATGCCTTTTTTTTATTAATGAAGTATAAGGTAAAATTCAGAAAGGTATCTCAATGGCTTTGCAATATAAGTATCACTGAAAGTCAATTTAACTTCATAAGTTTTCAAAAATGAACTTACGGGGAACTTGTTTCTGTCTAGTTTGCTGTAAAAGTTGGTGCAATGAAACCTGCTGTCTACTCCTTTGACCAGAAAAAGAAAAAAAAAAAGAGTTTAATGAATTCAGCACTTCCCACTATTTAATAAACTTAAATGTGTTTAAATCAAAGCTTCCTAAGTAGGTTAAGTACAATTAAAAAACAGACTAAAGTTACATTATTCCTGTAACACCCCAGATGGAAAACCCCCTAAAATTCATTTTCCATGTACATGACCATATGGTATGTTTTGAAAGTTACCGGACCAGGATTACTTCTGAGGGGATGGCTTACATTCATCTTGTAGTTGCTTTAAGAGAGCACACCGATCATTGGTCTCTCTTTCTGAACTGAGGAGAACCAGCCTGAATGCTTCTAAAAAACAGAGGTGCAGAAATACAGTCAGATGACACAGGTGACCTCTCGAGCAAGACAGACCTGAGCTGTGTTGCAAACACCGCCATTTCTTCCCACGCTGTTAAAAGGGAAAGGAGAACCATCCATGCGGTAAATTGAATCAGGGTAAATTATTAATAAACTATCTTAGTTCTGTGCTTTCCTTTGTTTTATTTGTTTGTTTTTAAAGAAGGACTTATGTCTTCCCTTTATCCCCACACACAATTTGTAGTAAAAGCTGATTGACTATTAAACCTTTCAATTCTGCTATCAGTCTTCTCCGCTTCTTCAGTGTTTTGTAAGTTTCCTGAAATCAACTATTTTCCTGCTCCTATTCTTTCTCAGCAGGGACATTGGTTCTCAGGTATTTTATCCCTCACTTCTGGAAAGACTACAGAATAAGAAGGCATCGGTCACTGACATTCTTTACACGTATTTGTAAGCACATGCAATCCCTCAATTATGTGCATGCTGAGTGGAAATAGCATAAATGTTGCTTGTATGTATCTTAGGATTTTGAAAACATGGCAAAACAAATTTTTATGTAATGTCTATACAACACAGTCAAAACCTTGTGGATGCCATTATAAAGATTTTGCTTTGATTTTTATGTTTCTTCATTCTGCCAACTTCCTCCGAACAAAACAAAACCACAAACAAACAAACAAACTCTAAGCATCACAGCAAAAGAAAAAAACAACAACAAACAAACAAAAACAAGCTTGAAATGAACAGTACTAGGCCATTCACAAATGTGTTATTGCAACAACTCTCAATTTCATTAGAATAAATACTAAGTTAGTAGTATTAGTGGTACATACTAGGAAAGAATGTGACATCAGGGTTGAGCACAAAATGCTGCATGGTGCCATAGACTGCTTGTTCTTGAGGTCCCACAACTGGAGTTTTAATGAGCTGAGATGAGTTAGGCATCTTTTGTTTATTTCAAAATCAAAACACATTACTGTCTGGTCTGTTGGGGGAAAATCCTGAATAAATATCACCTAAAGCAAGTGTATACTTAAAGCTAAACTCTAATTAAAATCAATTTTATTTACCCCAGCTGTAGACACTTTAATTGCATAGCAGCTCTAATTGTGTCAGGCGGGGCCGTGGGAGCAGCAGCACGGCATTCCCGGACAGAGACCGCCCCTTCCCCACGGGACCCCAGGCCCTGCCGCGCCCTCTCCAGCCGTGCGCGGCGGGCACGGACGGGCAGACATTTCGGGCGCGCTCCGGGAGCAGCCGTGCCCGCTCGCTGATGCTCCGATCGCATCCTCAGGGGAGAGGCTGTCTGGCAGCTCCAGCACGGGCACGCCGCCCACGCGGCACCGCTTTAGCGAGGCGTCTTCCGCGCCGCCGAGGGCCGAGGAGCCCGGGGAGGCACCGCGGGCTGCGCAGGGCGCCGGGGCTGGAGGGAGCAGAGCAGCGCCGAGAGCCGGGCAGCGCCNCGCGCAGCGACACCGGCAGCACCGGCGCGCTGGGACACACACACGTGTGGGCAAACGGGCACGGGGCACAGGGCACAGACCCTGAGCGCGCCCTGGGCCACAGACACAACCCCCGCACTCACAGAAAGCACCGCGGCACAGCCGCTCCCGCGCAGCCCGCTCTCTCTATCCCTCTCTCTGACACACACACATGCACACACAATTTCAGGCACGAACACACACACATTTTCATGCACACACACATACAAGGACATGGTTTCACGCACCCACACACAGTTTCACTCACACACACGCACACACAAACTTTCACACAGTTTCATACACACACAGACACACAATTTCACGCACGCATGCACCCACCCAGTTTCACACACACACCCACCAACACAGTTTCACGCACCCACCCAGCCACGCACACGCACAGTTTTCACGCACGCACACATACACAGGCACACACAGTTTCACACGGACCCACACACAGAGTTTCACAGGTCCAGCACAGGGACGGCCACACACGGTCACGAGTACGCGCACAGGCACCACGGACTCACAGACAGCACGCGTGCTCGCGCTCCCGCTGACACACAGAAACTGGCACACACAGCTGCGCACAGACAGACACACAGACAGACACACAGACAGACACAGGCACGCACACAGCGACAGACACTCAGACTGTCCTAGTTCCTGCCTGGACAGAGTTCATTTTTGCTGTAGCCAGGAGAGGGCACGGCCGGCACCCAGAGGTTGCTCTGCGCTCACCTCGGGTCACTGCCGGCGCTGGGGTTATGGGGGAAGGGAGTCTCGTCCTTAGAGAAGGGGCTCCTTCTGCTCAGTCAGCGCGGGGTAGGGGCGGTGCGTAACTCCGGTTCTGAGCATTTTGCATGAGAATCACTTCTCTCTCTCGACCACTTTTGTTATTAATATCGTTGCTGTTACTGTTCATTTTCTTATCTCATTGCTGGTCCCAGAAAATTGTTCTTATCCCAACCCGCGATCTTTACCTACGATTCCTCCAATTCTCCTCTCTAGCTTGCCACGGAGAAGGGGAAAAAAGGGCGGGGGGAGCAAGTGGGAGCCGTAAATTAGGAAATACCAGCCCTAAACCACGACACGGACGGACGGACGGACGCACGCGCGGACACACACCTTCACGCGAGCCCCCGCCTGGCGACAGCCAATGGCGCGGCGNNNNACAGCCAAGGGCGCGGCGAGTCTCTCCCCGGCGGGGCGTATCCACCAATGGGAGCGGGGGGGGCGGGCCCGGCTGGCTCCGCCTCCCTACTTAAGGCTGCGGGTGGCCGGGGGTCGCTCAGTGGCGGGAGGAGGAGGCGCGGGGGCGAAGGCGCGCGAGCAGCGGCGCGCGGTGACCCGCGCACGTGCCCGCCCCCGCGCGGCGCGAGGGGAAGGCGGAGGCGGGGCCGGGGC
>VXBQ01009835.1:238718-422184 GCA_013400175.1 Phainopepla nitens | reverse complement strand
GACCCGTCCGGGAGCAGCCCCCGGCGGCGGCAGCGAGTGCCCCGCTCCCCGCCGGCTCTGCCCGGCCGCTTCGCCTCTGCGGGAAGCGATCCCCTGGTTCCCGGGCTCACTTACACAAAGACAGCTGCTGGCGTCTCGTTACACTCGTTGTGTCCTGTTTTCCACGCTGAAGTAATAAGGTTTATGTGGTAATACTATCATGCCGTTAATGCGGCGCTGTTTTAGCGGATTGCGCGATGTCAGACGTTGATTGGATATGGCTTATCAATTTCGTGACAGTTTCATCCAGGACATGATGATTTCCTCTTGGTTTTGTGCGGGAATCAGAATATACTGGTTACAACATTTCGTTACTCAGTAATTCGCCCTGCTTTCCTTGGTTTAGTTGGAGTAGAGGTTTAGCTGGACCTCAGCTAGAGGTTCTTTAGAAAGTTTATAATTTAGTTCTCTGTTTTAATAACTGCTCGATATAGTGGTTGAATGAAGACCTCGTGGTACAGAGTTTCAACTTTTGCCGAAGTGTAATCCATTAAGTTCCTCTTAAACATGTTTTTCTTCTTAAATTTTTAATAGTCTTTAAAAAAAAACCACCTGGAACCTAATGTTGAAAAGAAGTAGTAAAGATTGATGCATAAATCAGGAGAAGTTATCAAGCTCTTAGATGAGACTAAAGCAAAGAAAATGTATGTTCAGGCCCTTGAGAGTCACATATTCAAATAAACTCACATTCGGAGGTAGCAAATAATTTCCTAAGTTCTGTTTATGACTTAAAGAAAATCATAACTAATTCAGATTTACCATGCTAAGCAGTAAGGGTTTTTCCTCTGTCAGCAGTTTTTGTATTGTCTTAATGTATGTTCTATTGATTGTGAATGAAGATATTGAGTCTAGGTTTTGTTGGAGTGCTTCTGTTTGGTACCTTTGAAATTCGTACTGAATTTCAGATACAGACCCATTTAGCACCCTTTTGTCGTAGCTGCCTTGCTGCTAAAGAGGCAGCCATGCTTCTTTTTACAGTTGTTTTTCTAATAATCATACCATAAACAAAGTCCTTATTTCTTAGAGGAGTGTATTTTTTGAACCTTGCAGTTCGATCTTTTCCCAGAGGGGGGAAGTGTCCACTGAGAGAGCGTGTGTGTCTGGAAAGGAGGAAAATGCAGGAAGGACAAAACCGAAAGTAGGCAAAGAAAAGTAAAAAAAGGAAAATAAAATTTGTTTTCCTAGGCATCAAGTTCATGAAGAAGTTGCATTTTGAGTAACTGTGAGATTGAGTTAATGAACTGTTTTCTCATTCCTTCTTACCATAAGTAGGACTATGCATTATTTCACTGGATTTTTAAAAAGATGAAGGTGAGTTGTCTGAGCAAATGCTAATGTCAGATTCACACCAGATACCTGGCATTATCCTTCAAAACACCATCTGTCAAGCTTTCTAGAGATTTGTTTTAGAGTCTAACATATGATGACTGTTAAAACACTTAACCAAGGCAAGAACAGTACTGCTTAAGAAAATTATAATAAATGCACTGGTTGCTGCTGGCTATAAATAGAAAGGAAATTTATAGAATGGGCAGAATTTTTTTTTTTTTTGGATGCCAGAAGAAAATGGGATCCTGGTGCAAGGATCTCTGTAGTAGTGAATAATTTCTGGGTTATAGCCATTAAAAAGCATTGTTTCCAGACTCTGGATTTCTGTTCTTCAGAACGTAATGTGCAGTCAGCTACATCCATAACGATGCCAGCCAGGTGTTCTTTTTATGGCGTCCTAAGCATTTTTGATTGCCAGTACATTTTGTATAAAATGTGTAAGTGTAGATTTGCTTTGGAGCTCAGAGCCTCGAGCATTGGCTCTGCCTTGAAAGTGCTGTGTTGTTTTGTGTTGGCTGCTAAAACCTGAGGATGGGAACAGTTGTGTTGCTGTGAGAAGCCACAGAAGGGCACATGAGCAAGAAGTATTCCAGAAAAATGATTCTGATTTGTGACAGTGGATTTACTTGTAAAGATAAGACTGTCCAATCTTCCCCAATGTTTTTTTTTTGTTTTATTTGCTTGATTCTGTTACATGGTTTTTTTGTTTGAGTGTTTTGGTGTACTTAACCAGTATTAAAACTAACAAATTACTTACATTTTCAATATATAGGTCTGTGTCCTTCAGGCTGACCTGTGTCACATGCATACTTGACTCAGTAGCTATTTATCCCTCACCGTTAAGGGATGACTTGAAATCACTTACTTTAGTCCTTACTTGGGTCTGGTGAAATCCCCAGAAAAGGGACATTTCCTTTGTCAGAGTATTTGCATACTTAGCAAGCAACATAAAGAAAGGTGAGGAAAAAGGTACTAGTGCTATTTAAATACAAGGTGTGGAGAGAAAACCTAATTTCTTTAAAAATCACTGAGGGAATCTGTTGTGGATTCTGACGATGAACCTAGTCTCTAAATGGCTAATTGAGTGCCTTAATCAGAATATACTTGATTTCCCCATGGGTCATAACCTGTTTCATGTAGAAGTAGATCCTGCATGCCTGTTGCACTATTAGAAATGGAAAAGTCATTGATAAGTCATCTACTAGAAGAACTTAAGAGTGACTGGTGGTATTTGCCTACATTTTTTCAAACTTTTGCAAAATGCCTTGAACATACTGATTCTGAGAATATAATCCATTCAGTAATGAAAATTAAATGCCTTTTAATTGTAATTGGTGATTGAACTCTAAAAGAATAGGCTAATCTTTGTCTGTTGGAAAGGGCTTTTCTGTATCAAGTGAACTATTTTATATACTAGGCTGTTATAAGAGCTTGAAGAGTGTCTCTGTTTCATGTATAGTTTGAAACTGTTTTGTTTTATACTGGTTACCAGTAGTTATTTTCTCAGGTAAGACTGTTCTCCTTATTTATCAGGAGATGTCCTGATACATTTATGAGGTCAGGTAATGACTGGTTAGATAAAAAATGTCAAAAGTGAAGAGCATGTTCTTGAGCAGTACCTTTTGTACCCAGCTTGTGCTTATACTGCAGCACACACTCTAGAGCCCCAAGGAGAACTGAGAGCCTCTCTGTTCTAGTGCTGCTCCCTGCCATGGAAGCTACCAGCTCCTTATATGTGTTATTTTTGCATGTTTGTAAATATTTCTTGCTTTGTGTAGGATGTCTGTAATTATGAATATAAAAATAAGTGTGTCACTTTAGCTGTGAAGGTGTGGATGTCATAGAAAGATACAACCAGCTGGTACTGTTTGGTAGTTCAGATCTGGTTTTATATCAGCATTCTGTTTAATAGGCTAAAGTGTCAGCTAATTGTCTGTGTACTTTTTGGGGTCAAGCAAATGATATATATGTGTGTGTGTTTATTTGTGTGTGGGTAGCTTTGGAATGTCTTGCATAGTGTATTCTTAAAGCCAGCTCTGTGTTTTGTAATATAAACATAAAGGAAGAAGACCTATTGGAAAGAGCTGGCCAAAGTAAGAACATCTCTCCCCATGGAAATATCAGCATTACTAGGGTAATGAGGTAGCTAATTTCTCTCTCTATAATGACAGTGCAATTGACCTCAGAATTTCAGCTGGCATTCTGAAGGCAATGAGAATCAGGCCTTTAACTTGCATCTTGAGTTAAGTCCCTAGATCATTCCATGTGGCATAACAGAGTTCGTTAAATGCCCAAGGTGTGTGAATTAGATATATACATTAAATTTCATGTAGCTCAGCTATCATCCCCATACAGGCTTCTTGTAGGATTGGACATGATTATTCAAAAGATTAGCCTTTGCACTTTGTGAGCATTAGTGGGGTCTTTCATACAAGCCTGCAGTAGTAGTTCTGGCTAGTAGAAAAGTGTTTACATAATGCAAGTTTATTCTGTCTTATATAGAGGATTTCAACTAATAAACTGTCATTTGTATGTTTGGGGTGTCTTTGGACTACTGGAGATTGATTTTTTTTTTTTTTTTTTTCATATCGGAATGCAGCTTTAGTTCATGAGTGTGTTTCTGTTAAAAACCTGGGATAATAAGGTTGTTATATGAAAATTATTTTTCTTGGAAATACAGAATATGACAATCATATCCTCAGCCCTAGGTGTTAAAGGCTGTTGATCAAGCCTATGACCTGCTAAAACCAGGCCTCTGATACTTTTTAATTTTTATAAATTTTTTCATTGAAGACTACTTGTGAAAATATGCTTGCAAATTTCTGAGTTCACTTGTCTCAACAAACCTTTGGATTAAATAAGATTAATGTAAATTCATATATTAATATTAATCTGTGAGCAGTCACTATTCTGCTTATTGTTTCTTTTATTCCTGATGTTTACATCAGGTGAAAAGAAATCTGTATTCACAAAATAGTTGGTATTAATCATTGTTTGCTTTGCTGTCTCAAGAAATGCACTGTAAATTCCCGGTAGATTGACTCAGGAAACATGCTAATATTCAGAGCGTGTATTTTAGGTACCTTGGTTTCATTAGAAGCTAGATTTGTATTGATCATTTGGAGCCTTTTCAATAAAAAGTGCAAACTCTAGATGAATACAAGATACTTAGGATTTAGAAATCGTACTACTTTATAAAGTAGTGATGTGCTAGGCATTAGGGACTTGGTTCAAAGCTGACTACAGTTAATGGGAGTTTTTCTGTTGCCATTAGTGGGCTATCAGGCAGTCCTTGTAATACAAATATGATCTATGGACTGGTGTAGCCAATAGGACATGCTTTTGCCTTGCAGACTGTAATGCAGATGAATCCCGAGTGATAACCAGATTTATGGAAAACAAAATACTATAAAATGTTAGAGTATAACAAAGCGAATGTTATGTTTATATTCACCCCAGCTTTTTAGTCATAAAAGGCAGGCTTGCTTCAGAGGAGAGAAAAAAGAAGTGATGATGTGATTTAAAAAAATAAAAATAATAAAATTCTTTCAGACATATGAAGCAGCTTAGGACCATTTGATCTGTGATCTTAGAAAACATGTACTTTGAAACACAGTAAATTGTTTTGCAAAGAGGCAACAATATGAGTGCAGAAATTGAAGGTTAGATTCTGATACACTGGTTTAAAATAGAAGGTGCTTTGCTCTTTAAATAGTTCTGTTTGAATCAGCTGCTAAAGGTGCAATTTAGTGCAAATAGCAGAATTTAGTACCCAACTGTTTAAGGGAAGGTCAGAGGTTTGCTGAGGTTTATCTGGATGCCCAGAGCCTCATCAACAAACTGCTGTTTTTTTTGGCAACGTGAATGTTTTCCTTGAAGGAGTAGAATACTTTTCACTTGTACTGGGAATTCTTTTTGTAAATTTATATCATATTTAGTCTCCTTGGTGTATACATTCAGGATGCAACTGCTGTAACTGTCCATCTCTCTCTTCCTCTATACCTCTAAGTAAAAATTTTAAAATTCATGAACTTGGAAAATCGTTAATATTTGTAGTTAGTACAAAGAGAAGGCAGAATACCTGGACAGCAGAGTAGAAAATTCCAGTCAACTTCCTAAGCCCTGAACACCTGTGTAATGTGTAGAATAGAGTGGCCATTCCTAACCAGGAGGTGGCATGATTGGGCTCCACATGCCAAAATAAGAGCTTAATATCCTGGCACCTTCTGGGAAAGGACTAGTAGAGTCCAACAGATACATCAAATTCTTCATTGAATGTATACTTTTCTCATTTAGGCAATATGCAGACAATATATACTGACAGCGAGATTTGCTGGAGCATGCTGGGCTATTTAGTAGCAGATTAGTAGCTGGGCTGTAAAATCTGATATGATCAACAGTGACCTGTGCATGAGTCTTCCAGTAAAAGCTCAACATCTGCCTAACCCACCAGAGCAGTGCCATGAGAGTGAAACAGTTCCTCCATGACACAGGTTTCAAGCTCTAAGTGTGAGATGTCTTGGGCCTTATTTTAGAAGGCATAAATGCAGCTGCTGTTTGGTAGTTTTAATAAACCTCTCCAAGGTTTATTAAAATGGGAATATGTTGCACCTTTCTGTGCCTTGTAGCTGTGCTGTAGGCTGCTCATGCTGCTTGTATGAAACAGTTGTTTTCTGGATCGCCAGGGTCACTGCAGTCGCCTGGTGCCTCAGTTCAGGGTTAGAGTGCCTTTTCAAAAATAAGCTGTTTTTAACTGCTTCAGTTAAATGTCTTTTCTCCAGCAAACTGCTGAATATGGAGGAAAATTCAGTGTTGTCACAGCTGATCTTAGAATACACAGTTTTCTTTAAAATATTTAGAGAATAAATAATAGGAAGAGTGTTTTCATCAGGGATTCGAGGTGTTAAGAAAGAATACACAGTAGAAAAAAAATCTGTTTTGCAGGTGGATCCAGCTAAGCATTGTGAAGGTGTGCAGTCATCTTTTCTTCACCTTGCATTTTTCAGTCCTTGGATGGGTATCAGTGCACTATATCAGAATAAGCCAAGAAGCAGGCGGTTTTTAAAATCAAATGTGCAAAGCACAGAACTTTACTGATGCTGCAGTTTAGTCTTTGGCTGTGTAAACAATAAGATTGTGCAGTCTGACCAGAAAAAGGGAAAACCTTAATACTTGTGTAAAGATCTGATGTGCATAGTACATGGAATTTTGGCTTGTACTACATACCTTCAATGAATATGTTCTAAAACTCCCATCTGTAAGATGTAGACTGGTGCTGAATTTCATTCTAATCTTTGAGGTCTCAACGTGAAAAAAACTTCATAAGAAATGTGGAGTATTCTTATTACTTTTAGTACAAAATTATTCTTTTTAAAATTCGCAGGCAAAAATAATCCTGGTTATTACAGTCTTCTGTAAGTCCTGTCATATTTTAATTAGAATCCTGCTGGAAATGAGTACAGCTATTTCCTTATCCTAAAAAGGACTGAAACGAATAAAAACTAGGAGAATTATTTAAGACTTTCAGCATATTAAAAAAAAAAAGTCTTGAAGTAATGTATGCCTGTTCCTGATTTCACAACCTTTGCTGCTGAAAGGGAATTTTTTAGTTTGAATACTGAAAAAAAATTATCAAGCAAAACTTCTGATCATGCAAATATAGCAATATTGAAGATCATTAACTTCATTAAGATGGTACAAAGTTTTGATGGTCATATGGTTGCATATAATATAACAAAAGACACCTTAAAAACTTCAAATACTTTGCTTGCACTGGGCATTCCTGTTTATTGCTCTTGAGTTAGCATGATGCAAAGGCTGAAAGACACAGGGCAGGTCACTGCTGTTTTGGAATTTCTCTGTACCTGCTGAGATGCTCATCAGATATTCTACCACCTATCTCTTGTTTTAAGGGTTACAAATGTAAAAAAAAAAAAATGTCAAAAGCTTTTGATTAATAAAATATTTTGTATTCGGACAATCATTGTAAATATTAGAAAAAAAATTATACTGTGGGCTGGTCTGTAAAAGATTTATCAAAACATGCATTCTTCCTTTTTGCTCTGCTTTGAATCTGGAAAAAAATGTTTTATAGTAGAAGCATTTTAGCTTTGCTAATTGCTAAAGGCAGGTGTGTCTTTAGCAAAAGCAAAAGTAGGGATCAAAGCCACTGGCTCATAATCAGTCAACTTCCAAAGAGCAGCGCTGCAAATCAAGGAAAAGCAGTTTTTCTAAGAGATTTGAGCACTGGAGAAAGAAAACAAATCCTCTAGTTTAATGTTCCCTGGGATTTAAGTATATGTTTCAAAGCTCTCTTTCAAATACTTGAAGTTAGAGAACTTGCCATGAAATCAGGGACTGTGTGTGTATGCTTTAAAATGGCTTTTTGGTATTGAAAAATTGAGTTAACTTACCTCTCACAGTGTAAAGTTTTGTCTCTGTGTTTCTGCTAATGTAGTATCATATTGCTTATTTTTCTAAATATTTCTAAGGAAACATATTTTTTGCGTTTTGTCTTTTTTGAGATTGTGCAAAGAACATTTTTGGTGGTGTCAGGGGTTGCTCTGAGGTCAGAGTATGAGCTCTAACTGGGGAAAGAGTGAGACATTGTTCTCCCTAGATACTTAGGACTACATTGATTTGCTGCAGCTATGGAGCTGGTTCCATGACTTTCCTATTTTAACCTAAACTGATTTTTCTCCAGTTCTCTTGAAAGGAGCAGCACCAAATTTAAGTGACCTGCTGTCTCTTATTTTGTTGTTTGAAGGGCAGACTAAGAACTGATGAAATAAATTCCAGGAGACCTTTTTCCTTCCTGTCTTCAGATAGTTGTTGAACGAGAAAATGGAGAGTTAGTTTTGGTAAATGATGCTTATTATCCTAGTGTCTCCATAGGGTTGTAGAGCTGTCTGATAGCTTTAACTTTTGCACAGGTACAGATTTGCAGTTATTTCACTAATACTGGTATGCAAAGTAGTAGGATTTACCCCATTGTAAAATTTGAAATAACATCCTCCTCATACTTGTAGATCCAGGTAAATAAATGAATTATATATATTTATTACTACTCTCAAAAGCCATTGGTGGGTAATCCACCACACCCAGTTCTTATATTGCATGAACTCCTTTTCCTCATCCTGCACTCCTATTTAAAAAGATCATTCTGTCTTTGTAAATACAATATTGCAGAATGCCCTGGTTCTGTTTGATTTGTTAGGGGTTGTCCAGATGCTGCTGCTGTTACAGGAGCGGTTGGTTTGTTCTTTACTTGCTGCAGGTGGTTTAAAGTGTGTAAACATCAACAGAGCAGGTCGTGCATAAGTCTGTAAAGAAGGGTTTTACTCATCAGTGTCAAAGGGATCCAAGGTCAGCAGTGAATCTGGGAAAACATGGTTCATGTTACCTGCTTTGTTACTCTTATTTTTCTGAAGACTAAACTGTGAGGTAACCTGGGTATACAGTAGCTTGTGTCGAGTTGTGCATGACAGGAAGATGTTCATGCAGTACCAGTTTGTTAGAACACACAAACCATCTGTTCAGCACGAAAAGTCTCTTGCTGCTCCAAAGTGTATGAATAATCTGGAATGATATGTCAGATGTAAGGGGGAAGAGAGGACTAAGTTTTCGCTAGAAATATTTTGATATAATGCTTTTTTACAGGAATGTTTGTACTGTAAGCTATCCAAGTGCTTCTTGTGGTGGAAGTGGGAGATGTTTTCAGCATAAAGTGGAAATGGAGCAGCTTGGTTTTGACACAAAGCAGGAACTCGATGTGTTTCTGCATCCATCTGAACACAGGATGTCCAGATTTGGAGACAAACAGAAAATAATTAGAAGCTGCTATGAATTTTTTGCCTGCAACTTTCTGGTTCTTGACATTTCAATTCTCTCTGTTCTCACAGCCTTTATTTAAAGGTTGGGGAGTTTTTTAATGGTGAAAAAGGAGTTAGAGAAAAGGAGGAATGGGGAAAAGGGAAGGAAAAATGGAGGACATGTATAAAAAGGAGAACAAAATAATGGGAAGATTGTAGGGGAAGTGTAAAAGGCAGTAGCCATAGAGACATAGATATAGATAAGAAAATGAATTAAGTAAAGAAAACACAAATTAAACAGGTGAAAAATATTCAGTTACTTTAGTTCCAAGCAACTTGTGAAAGCACAAAATACTGAACATTAAATGAGGACTTCTGGAATATTTTAGTTAGGTTTTATTCAGTTAAAATGGATAGATAAAAGCACTATAAGCATTTGGAAATTCTGTTGGTTTATTTAAGAAAAAATAAAAGGAAGTTCAACTCTTTTCTGAAAAGCTTCTGTTAAGAATTACATAATTTTGGTACTGTTGTATTTCATGTATTCAGAGGGACTCTATAGGTGTCTGCTGTCCATATATACATGTGTTTAATTATCCAGTAATTAAACACAACAATCTATGTTACAGTGATTCTCTCAGTTTAATACTAAACAGCACCTGAAGTCTTCTGTGTAAGTAGTACTTACAATCCTTTTGGAACACTGTGGTTAGCCAGTTAATAGTTTGCTTATGCTTTTTATTTTAAAAGGTAGGATTGCGAGATTGAACAGATTGAAATTTTTAGATATGGAGTTCCCTTCTTTCTTCTCATAGTAGCCTTCAAACTTTGGAATGGAGTGTACTAGTGTTAGGAGCTCTAAACTTGGACTTTTATTTGTATCAGCTACAACTCAAGAAGTTCTCATGCCAAAGATGAGGTGATTAGGGTGGACATTTTATTCAGCCTTGTGGAATTGTGCAGAAGATAGTTCAGATGTGCCAAGATTATACTGAGAAAGTGTTCAGTTGTGGAGTCTGCAGGATATTAAAGAGCAGCAGCCTTCACAGTGATGTGAGCACCAATTTGCAGCCAGCTGTTCTGTGTTTTGTAAACTGACTGCTGTGATACCCATAAACTGAAACAAAATGTTTGGAGAGGATAAAAACAACTTTGAAGAAAAAATAGTAAAAAGATTGCATGAAGTAATGGATTTAAAAAGTAGTCCTGACTAACACTTCTGAGGTAGAATTGTTTTGCTGTGATGTTGGATTTTGCGTCTTGCTGGCTTTCATGGTAAAAGATGGCAATTGGAATGACTCGAATTGGGTCATTTAAGTTTGAATTAAGTTTCCCATCCTCATATAGATGTGATTTAAAAATATATATACACATTCTGTAAGACACTGGAAGGCTGTGTTACAATGTATTTATTGGAAGGCTTTTCTGGGCAGCTTTAGCACTTGTGATATTACTCAGTAAAGGGTAATTCAGGTCTATACACTGGTTTAAAATGAGAAAGTGAAGTGAAAATTAGGAAAAGATACAATGCCACACAAGATATGGTAAGGTTATTACCCCTGCAGCAGACTCTATTGCAGCTGTCAAAGGCACAACATGTGTGACGTAACTGAAATTCGAGGTGACATGTTTGTCTTCCAGTTATTTGCATTTTCGTGTACTTATTGGCATTGTGCTGCTTGCATCTTGTTTGTCAGGCAGGTATAGTCCAGGGTGAGCAGCACAGCCTGATTTCTGCTGCTTGTAGAGGGCAGCCCACTTCTTGGAGTGTAGTGCTACTCTCTTCCCTCGGCCGTGCTTCAGTTTCTCAAGAAAACCAGGGCTCTTCATGGAGAGAGGCATTGCTGTGTTGTGGCTGGATCCAGCATACAGCTGGATGAAAACCAGAGCTGGGGCTCAAGGATGGGCTTCGCCAGTTTGACTTAAATGAAATACTGAGTACATCTGGCATTTCCAATCAGATTTTGGTGTTTGGTCAATTTCTTTTAAATAAATTTGGTCACTTTCCTTATATAAATTAATATTCTGGGGGATAGTTTCCTATATTAGTTTCTGGCAGTGTGAACTTTTGTTGACATTTTCTTCATGATTTATACTATTCTCTAACAGTAAATCAGAATCAAACTCCAGAACAATTTTAAGGCGTGTTTCTATTTTAACATTATTTTTTCACATTTTTAAGTTGGGGGTAGTCACTATTTGAAATCCATCTTAAGACATACTTCCATGTATATCAGAAAAACACTCAACTATGGACTACTACAGAATATCTTACATACAGCAGATTAGTAAACTAATAAAATTGATATGCAGGATTTTATTATACATAGCATCTTCCCATACAGTTATTTTAGGAAAGGGAGAGAACCTTCATCTAGGAAAAAAAAACAAACAAAACAACCACAAAGTCTTGCAGTTTTATGGTGTGATTTCTCTTACCCCTTTCCCACCTTCCCAACCAACATAATAAAATTTTTACCCACAACATTCCATTTTCTTATCACAGTGGTGAGTGTTTTCCTTCTGTCTGATTTTATTTTTGACACGGGCTACAAGCCTTAGTGGTTTCCTCAATACAAATATTAGTTTTATAAATTTTAATGGATGTTTCATAATCTGTAGTCATAGTCATGCCTTTTTCATATTGTTTTTAGAAATTCGTATCTTGGTAACTGTGACAAAAATTTTGTTTTCTACCAAGGGTTTTGCCCAGAGTCCATGAAGGGCTTGGCCTTCATGTTTTACCTTAGCAGATGAAAATTTATTGCCAGCCATCTTTAGATAATTGTTCTTCTCCTTAGTAATACTGGCAGTAAGAGTTCTGTTTCATGTGAAACCACATTTTTTATGGATTTTGCTCAACTCAGTTGGTCCTGAAATTCTGAAGAATTGTGACTGCCAGATCTTTCCATACTGATTTCTGGTCACTTGTACCTCAGATGAAAACACCTACTTTGATATTTGTGTCTCTCTTATTGAATCCTATTAACGTATGGTAGCACTTTCATTACACCCAAAATACAGAAGCTGTTGGCTTTTAAACTCCTGCAGGTGGACAGTTTTTCAGTACTCTCCAAGATGCCATGTGACCATTTTTGTTATGTTTATTCCAGAATGCTTAGAAAATGGAGATTGTTTTGCTAAATAATTTCTTATCTTTTTACTCCGTGTTCAGAGTTGCTGGTTTTGTAGTTTAGACAGGAGCAGTCACCACTGATTGCTCTAGATGCCCAGGTGGGATGGAGTGGGATTTTGTTACTGTTCTCTATCCCAAGGCACTTTGGTAGCTTTCCATTTGTCTTAGGGGATGCACAACTTAGTTACTGTCTTTTTCTTACAGTGCTCTCTGTTCAATTTATTGTGTTAATCTTTCTCCTGCATTTGTTTCTTGAGTCTTAACTCAGCTCTCAGACTCTTTTGAGGAATGTTCCAAATCACTGGAGATTTGTGCAGTTTATCTAAATGTTATTGTTTTCAGCCCTATAGAAGTGGATCTTCTGGGACATACTAATGGGTGTATTGTAGCTTGGGTTGTTGTTTGCTGCAGCACTTGAGTTCCATGATCATTTTATTTAACTTCCAAACTCCTCCCGTGTGAGGTTTGGCTTCTTTATGGAGCACCTTCTTCTAGCTTCAATCCCAAGTGGATGGATTTATTCATGTGTCAAATTCAGGCTGTTTCATTGAAACTTAATACTGAATCTTCAAACAGGTTTGGTTTTTTTCCCTTGAGCATCTTCTCCTGGATGTAAATTCTAGTTTTTCTCTCTTAGATATTGTTTATTTTGCTCTATGCTGTCAATCTTCATTTAAACAGGGTAGAAAAATATAACTGAAATTTAGTTTTAGTAGCTTCATGTTTTATTTCATTTGCTTGGGTTAAATAAAAACTATTAAAAGTGTGGGAAGCTTCTGGAGATGAGTTTTGCGGGCTGTTACCTCATTGACATTTTATGGCAAGGAACCCACTTCAGAATTGTTCAGATATTCTTCTTGCACCATGGAAAGTGCTTAGTTCTGTCGGAGTCTGGTAGTGGTAGAATTAAGTATTACAGCATTTAAGACCCTAAAAAATGTCAAATAAAAATAATGAGTTCAGTTATTTCTTAGCTCAGAACAGAAGGCACAGAAAGAAAATCTGAAGCTTTCTGGTAAAACTAATACAGAAAAAAATCAACCCTTTCTAAAACATGCCATTCCTTCCTGAGGAGGAAAAATCAGTGAAAACCTTGTTATTAACTGTGTGTTCTGTCAAACTTGTTAGGTGTCTCTTCAGTGAAGTGAGGAAGAAGGTTTTGATTAGGCATTTTGGCTGCATATGTTGGCTTTGTGCATGAACAAAGACTGTGGCAAAAATTAAGTCTAGGTGCCAAAGATAAATGTCGGATATATGCTCTCTGCTTTTCCAAGGAGCTGTTCTCATAACCAGCAGCTTTCAGGCTGAAACCTACTCTGGAAATAGGATTATACAGTACCATATTTTTAAATAAAAAGGGCAATGCGGAGCAAAATTCTTAATTTCAATCACACCGTTAAGAGTGATTTCCTGCTATGCTAAAGGTAGTTTTCTGTTTGAATTTGAATGTTTCTCATTTTTGACATTGCAATATTTAATAGAACTGTTTGTACTTTTTAACATAAGAATAGCAACAGGTAAATTTAGTCTGTACTTTTTAAATAGCATATCAGACTTTGCTAGTCCACTATACAATTTGCTGGGGAAAATAAATTTGACTGCATTTAAATATTGTGGGTTTTTGCTTTGAGAGTATTATGTTGCTTTCTTCAAGTCAAACATAAATGTTTCATGAGTGTGTGAATGAGAGGAAGTAAATTAGGGATTTGGAGCAAGTGTTTTCTTTTTGTGACTTGAGTGGAAATGACACATTTTTTCAGTGGACTCCAAAAATAGATTCTGGACTCCTGATTCTATTGCACGGGTGGCTTCTGAGATTTCTGCCAACAGGTAGAGAGAGAGGAAAACATCAAAACCTTTCCCAAAGCTTAACAAAAGTAGTATTAGTAGTTTTATCCTATCTCTATGTTGGAAAATTCTTCTGTTATGGTTTATAACTTAAAATGTTTTGCTAAGTAACACAATACTGGAGAGTAAAAGCAAATTCCCATAACTGCTGAGAGTATCTGCATTGTATTGCTTCTGCCTTCAGCTTCACTTTGTGCATGATGCTGCTATTGATATCAAAGTGATTTTAGATTTTGAAAGACTGAAGTGTTTTTGAGCTGATCACTTGCCCAGACATGAAGTTTTGTATATATTTCTAGCACGATCTTTGTTCATTAATTCAATATTGGAGGGTGTAATTTCAATCATTACAAATTTCAATAGGGCCCTGTGTTTGTCCTAGGAGCTTTCAGTCCAGACAGCAGCTCACTGTCTATTTCTTTCCATTAGATAAGTGAGTGAATTAAGGTAAAACTGTCTCATAACCTGTGAGACATCTCTATTGCCTATTGTAGTCTGTAGAGTGCTTTTCATCTGGCTGACAGAAGACCCTCAGGAATTTAGTCCCTCATTTGAATGCTGAGTAGTATAAAGGCCATAAGCTTGTGACCTCTGAATTCTATAACTTCCCCATCTCCCATGATTTAAATGCTTATAGCCTGAGGTACATGGACTGGGAAGGGATGTTGTGTCCAGAGGGAAGTCTCAGTACTGCTGAGATAATGATCTTACTGTAAGAGTTATTCTGAAAGAAAAATAGTACCATTTTACAGTAACAATTTATTGGAGACCTTTAAAAAAGAGTTTTCAGGTGCCAGCTAATATCTGCTATCATAACATTATTGCTATCACTTTAAGAAAAATACCTGACAACTGCAGGGGAAAAAAGTCGAGTCTTTGATGTCCATTTGTGTTCATTCCTAAAGGGATATCTTTCAGCTGTTTACTACAACTTTACAAGCAACCAGTCATTAGAAAACATGGATATTGATGTTCAAAGTTAACTTTTGAGATTGTTCTCATGTGCCTGAATTGAGGTATAACTCATGTTGAAGTCTATTATTTCTGTGTGGAACTTCAGAAGTAACCCTGTGGTGTCAGTAAATTGCACGAACATCAGACTGAGGGATGATGCAGCACTTGCCTTTTTATGAAAACTGGGAAGACATGTTTGCAGAATAATTACTGCTAGTAAAGAAAAGAAGTTTTCTTTAGAGGCTGAAATACCTAATTTCTTTGGTTGTTGGTATCACTTCTTTTGAAGTGGTTGAATATCCCATGCCCACTGACTGGCTTTTCTGGGTGCCATCTGTTTCATGGTTCCTAACTCAATGGTCCTATTGGGTACAAAAGCCCTCTAGTGCTTTCTTCCCAGAAATTGGGTGTATGGAATCCTGTTGGTTTAGCTACATAGTGGACAGAGGGAGGGTTGGGGGAGAAAGTCATAGTACCTACTACTTACTTTATATGCACATGTGCATAATAAGTCACTCAGTCTTTTGCACCCTGTAGTGAGGATCTTGCACCCAGAAGTTCTTATTTAATATTTGCTTCCTTTTTTATTGTTCTTTTTCGTAATTCTTTTGCTTTCTCTTTTGTGAATTGTCCTATGTCGGGTGATGCCATTGTCTCCCTTGGATTACAAGCTATAGGAGGTAGATGTGAGGTGCTGTGTCAGTACATGGTGGTAGTACATATTAATGTTTTTACCATTTGTTGTTTGTCAGGAAACTGATCACTGCAAAACACAGTTGCCTGTAAATGCCATCATTGAGCCTTGGATTCTGTCCTGGAGATGCCTCCTACCCAAGTGTCACTGTTCATGTTATCTTCTCATTCAAAGTTTCAGTTCAGTTGATCTCTTCTCTGTGGAGATATCCATGAGTGTACTTTTCCTAGGCCATCTCTAATAGGTTTGTTTGTTTTGGTAACCTTTAGTCTTTTCCAGTTAAGTACTGAACCTATGATTTCTCCAACCTTTCTCTCAGTTAATTTATTTAGAAGTTCTTGATTTTCTCCGCAAGTGTAGCAGCCAATAACCCATGCATCCTGTCCTGGATAGGAAGGCCTTCCTGCCCTCACAACAGGGTCTAGACTGCTCTGTTCTTTGTTTTGCAAAACAATCCAGTTGTTCTTAATGTACCTGTTACAACAACACTGTCATCTTCTTCTAGGTATTTCTTTTTCTTAAATAGCAAGCTGCATCTGCCGCCTTCTGATTTTATTCTATTTTTTGTGTACCCACACATGCTATTCTGATTTCAACAGATGTCAAACACATTAAGTTGTAAAGCATGTATCTTATTCATTCTTTTCATCATTTGTCTTGCTTATATTTCCAGACATGAGATAATGGTAACCACCTGCATGTTTATCAAATGCACTTTTTAAAAAGCAGCATCCTGTGGTTTTTTGGGTTGAACACAAACTGATATATTTGCCTTATTAATTTACACAGTTACAGCAAAGAAAACTGATAATGGATTGGAAGGATAGTAGCAAAAGAAGGGAGAATGCTGGGCTGGATATTGTTAGTTTGCTTTTTAGGAAACAAAAATCTTTGTGCGGAGGAAACCAGCATGTGTCTTGGGCACCAGAGCTTAGTTGAGTGGATTCCTTGAAGAGCAAGTAAGTCCGTGTGAATTGAATTGTGTGAATGAGCACTGTTTAAAGAAAAAAATCTTCAAAACCTCAAACTTCCTGATTGGTCATTGCCTGAGTTATCATTAAACAGCTACTAAAGGTTGAGATAGTAGAGGAGACAACGTGAGAGAGATCGGACACAAGCTAGAAAATTAAGTTTGAAATAACTGGAAAGGAAGCAAGTGTAAGAGTACAGGCATGAAGGAAGTAAAAACAATACAGCATGTAGCTGGAATAAATAACAAGAGAAAAAGTGAGAACAGATGAGAAAGTTGAGGAACAGGGAAGGAGGGGTCTTCATATGGCTGTTAGCAATCATAAAAGGCTGCAGAAGATTTTGCAGCAGCAAAGTTCAAGGACAAAACCAGGCTTTCAGTAAGGTCAGAGAAGTAAGGAAGTGATTACATGTGTATTGTACTGTAATGCATTGGAAAAATGAAGGAAGGGACCCATGCTGGAGCAGTTTCTGAGAACTGCAGCCTGTGGGAAGAACTCACTTTAGGAAAGTTTGTGTAGGATTGTCTCTCATGGGAGGGACCCCGTGCTGGAGCAGGGGAAGTGGGTGAGGAGTCCTTCCCCTGAAGAGGAAAAAGTGGCAGAGTCAATGTGTGATGAACCAGCCTCAGTCCCTGGCACCTCCAATGGGGCAACAAGGGAGAGAATCAGGAATAAAGTTTTTAAAAAATGCCCCTGNCCTGGGCTTTTATCCTGCCGCAGTCCAAGCACAGGAAGGTCTGGAGCCCTCGGCTCCTGCCGTGTCTTTGAGTGACCTCTCCCCTGGCCGGGCCACAGGCGCCCAGGCCCTTTGTTGGGCAAGGGGTCAGCGATTCCTGGCCTCTTGCTTTGGGCTCCCAAGGCTCAACCACTGCAGCTGCTCACCGAGACACCAGCCCTGAATGGATTCCTCAAAAAAAATTGATACTGAGAGGAAGGGAGCAGTAGGAGGGGGAAGATGATTTTAAGGTTTGGTTTTATTGCTCATTATCCTTCTCTGATTTAATTGGTAATAAATTCACTTAATTTCCCAAAGTCAAGTCTCTTTTGTTGGTGTCAATAAATAGTGAGTGGATGCCTCCCTTCCCTTATCTCAACCTAGGAGCTGTTTGCTGCATTTTCTCTCCCCTATCCAGCTGAGGAGGGCAGTGATAGAGCAGCACTGGTGGTCGACCCAACACAGCTCATCCATTTCAGTCCAGTAATGTGGATTCAGCTAGCAGCCTCCTTTGAAATATATTGTTAGCTCTTGATTTCCTGCGTTGTAATTTCTTCTAATCCTGAGTAGCTTTGTTAGTTGTATTAACGTATTCTTTGTCATTCTCTTTTTTTATATAGTGTCTGGTCTTACCTTGAAATGAAACCTGCGAGCGACTTGCCTTTTTTTTTTAAGGAGAAAAAAATTTTCATCAGTGTGTGTTTGTATCAGCTAAAGGCTGTCTAGTTACCATGGTTGGTGTAGGGTATATACTGCTTTCTCTTGTAGCAAGGCTACATACGGTGTTACATTGATTCACTGTTGTTGTGGAGCCAAGAATTAGCAGTAAGCAAAACACAAGCAGAACATTAACCTTTTGGAATAATAAGGGAGTATGGAAGATTTGCAGACAACATACTTGCTCAAAGAATAAGCAGATTAAAATGGGATACCTACTAATAAAATTCTGCTATTGCAGTACTATAAAGTTGTTTCTTTTTAACAAGAGTGTGCAGAAATGTTGGGCAGCTGAGTTTGGGACGTGGTAAGCATCACAGAAGCAAAGGGAATGAAATGAGATGTTAGCAATTATAATACTGTTCTGGAACAGCATCTTAGGGATTGAATTCCGAGAGACCTGTGCACCACTTTATACACTCTCAAGAGGGTGTTCCTTACTTGTGGACTACTGCAAGTCTTCAGACTGAATAAAGCATTACTGCCTCTAACATGTGCCATTTAGGACTCTCATACTAATATAGATAGATAGATAGGTAGGTGGATTCAGAAAGGGAACGGTGTAAGCTTTACCAAGAACCCAGGCGGCTGCACATTGTTTTTCCTGCTCAGATAATAAACCATGCTGCAGAAGTGAGCGCCCCACTTTGCTGAGTACACGTTGTGGATGTCTGCTTTGTGGGATCTTTGCTCTCCTCCAGCATATAATTTTCTGCTTAGAATGAGATCAGTGTTGTTCAATTCTGTTGATTTGACACCACAACTTGGTCTCTAGGTTCAGCAATGCTAAATGTTAACCTAGTGCAGCAGCTTGAAAAATAGTTTTTTATTAAAACTAATGCAGGTTGGAGTTCAATTAATGTCTAGTGATGATCCTGTTTGCCAGCTGTGTGCCTGTTCCTGTTTGGCATATGACACTTCATATTCAGTTTCTTTTTATTTTTTGTTTTTATTTTTCCTGACAGTATCTTGACTTCTTTACCCTGGAGTTCTTCCTTGCAGGAAGCAGGCTAGCATTTCATCTTAGAGTTTTATTTTAAAAATGTATTATGTCTCTTAAGGCATGATGGACTGCAGGAAGTGTTTAAACTGCCACTTGCCAAGTCATGTTTTGTTTATCACTTATACATTTAGATCATAATAAATTTGCTAGTGAAAGTTCTTCCAGGCAACAGAGAAAGTCAAATGAAGTTATCTCAATGACACTAATAAATATGAGTTCCTTGACCTGAGCTTTTATTCAGCTGGTATATTCTTGGTAATCTAAAAGATAATTGCATTTTCAATAAGTCAAATCTCAGTCTTATGTTTTAAAAACTGTACTAGTAAAGTTCTATTTGATCTTCAGCCTGAAAAATTCCCATTACATAATCTCTAAGTGAACCAAAACAGTGGAAAATTACAATTCTGAGATTATATTATAAGGAATTAAGAAAAAAAGAATTTGAAAGTATGAATCTTTAAATTTTATATTCCTATTGCACAGTCTTCTTTCAGATGTAAGTGTGGTACAGCTTGATGGGCTGCCTAAAAATTCTGGGTGTGCATGCAGTTTCATCTTAAAATGTGGGTATATTATTGACAGGACTCTTACACAGCTAAACAAAATAAACTCCTGGCTCTTCTTATGGGGTTTATTTGTCTCATTTTTGATGCATTGCTCTAAGGTCAGTTTTGTTAAACTGCTCCTTGGGTTTTACCAATTAAAAAAATTATCTGCAGTTTTTATAGAAGGAATGTATTTTGCTAACATCTTCCCAGATATCTCATTGAAAGCCTGACATACCATAAACCTTCTAGAGTACTGGTGCAAGGAGGATTTTTATGTTCAGTGGAAATGAACATTGTTCATCTATATGATACTTGGTTTAAAAAACCAAAGGTTTAAAAAAAAAAGTTTAAGTATTTTCAGAGGTCTTTAGAAATTTGTTTGTTGCAAAAGCAGATACGTCATGATTTGTAGTAAGTCTGAGTTATCAATTATTTTGTATCTTTCTAATGTTTAGAGATACTCTATTAATTTCTACTAATAATGTTCAGCCAGTCTGAGAACTAAAAACTGATTGATCTAAGTAGTATTTAACCTAAAACTATTCCAAGATCTTTCATGTTTTAAGACTACCTAGCTGTATTAATAATTTTGTTTTTTTAACAAAGGGTGCAAGAAAAGAGGCACTCATTAACTCTGAGTTTCTTGATACCTGTTATTATCTTTAACATCCTTCTGTACTAGTCAGAAATGTACTTAATAGTGTTTCCTTTAATTCCAGCTTAATCTGAAAGTGTGACTTGGCTTTTGGTAAAAAGCAGTGAATAGCACCATTTCTGAAACACATTGCTAGTAAATCTAAATTTACTTTGTAAGGACAAAAATATGCCTGTGAATTATTTGGTTTTGTTAGTTATATTCTTCTAAGGTATCATCATTCATGCATTTTAAACCACAAAATTCCAGTATAACGGAGAAGAAAAATTATAGTATTGGTCTAATATAGATGAAGTATTAATTTTAAATGATTTTTCTACCCAAATACAACTACTGTATTCTACAAACACATTTGTTTTAAAATTTTGAGAGTAGTGATGACTCGTGAAAATTAGTGTTATCAAAATAACTGAAATAGATAAAACAGATAATACTTCTCTCTTCCACCTGCTTTTCAATGCCAGAGAAGGTTTCCTTTCTTATTCCTAACTCTGTTGCCAGAACTTCACCAGCTCAGGCAGGCATTCAGTTCTGCAGTGCTTGAGCCCAGCTGGTGTTTGTCCGTGTGTGTTCTCCACATGGCCAACTACTGCTGGTTTTCTTACACTTAATGTTTCTTAAGAAAGCCAATTATTTTCTAATTTTAATTTTCTCCCAGGTTTTTTTTTTTTTTTCCTGGAAATAGTGTGAGGATACAAAAAAACCATAAAAAATGGAGAAACAATAGTTAGCCAAATGACTCCCAAAAACCCCACAGTAAATGAGTTCTGTATAAAGGTAGCACAGCAGATGGTGTAAACTGGGCTAGTGCAGTTCAGCAGTCAGTCACCAGCAAAAAATGTAAAGTCTGCTTCCAGAGAGCAGTGGCATCTTGGCATCACTATGCAGATATTGTAGCTCTTTGCTCCTAAACAGTTCCTCCCCAGGAGTCACACACATGCATTCGTTTGCTTGGAGGTAAAACTGCCAGCTCGTTCCTCTTCTGTGCTGCTTCAGCTCATTTTCCCCCCACTAGCATTTCCAAAAATGACTGCCAGAGAAGGCCACTATTTCCTAATCTTCCAGGACCTGCAGAGGCATTTTGCCGCTGCTCCAATCCACTTTCTTTTATGTCAATAGGCCAGAGAGATGCCACTGAGGCGAAAAAGCAACTAACCAACCAAAAGAATGCTGGAATGCTACCTCTGTCCCTTAGCTCATCAAGCACTTGTGAAAATAAGGTCTGAGCATGAGCTTCATGTTTTCTAAGAAGGAATCAGTGCCAGTTGTGAGCCTGATATTTGAATTGCACATGGGAAATCTGCATGATACTGTACTGAGCAAACAGTTTTGAGAGTGTATTTTGATGTGGATGATCTCATTTGCAACACAGTAGCTCAAGATTGGCTATTAGTATATATGCTTTCCTTTTTGTTTTAATTAATTCCCTAATCTTTCAGAAACTAATTATCAGTCTTCCATTTTATGGAAGCTTGTATATGTATGGAAGCTTGGATGGTATAACTATATATGTATATATGTATGCACGCTCTGTCTAGTTATACACGTATGCATACATGTATAATACATATTTCTAGTTGTATATGACTTTTTTTCACTTTCACTTTGTGTTTCTCTAAACTGAGAATCAAAAGTATTATTTCATAAAACATCTGACTGAATCAAATATTATTTCTCTCGGTAGAAATATCCATATGAAATAAAGCAGAACTGAATTAGATCTGGATAATATTTCTCTAAATAGCCTTATTTAGTAGATTATAAATTTCACAGAACAGACTTGACCTGTTAAACGTATCTATGAAATGTTACATATATTTAGAGCTTTATGCATATTTTAAATACTCTGAATCAAACCATTTATGAAAATGGAAAACTGGTAGAGCACACTATATTTCCAATCAGTAACTGTTAAAGAAGACTGTATTGTCAGTACTGTGATACTGTCCTTATGGGAGAAAGCAGGAGATAGTGAGTTACAGTCTAGGAGGTTTTTTGACAGTTTTGGGTAAGGTGAAGATGATAATTAAAGTCCGAGTTGCATGTTTGTATAGTGTGATGGGGGAAAAGTATCAGAATTTCTCTAAGGAAGAGTGTTCTTTTTCAGTCTGTCAGAGTTCTTTGAAAAAAAAGTAGGTAAAGTACATAAAGGTTACCTGACAGACATAATGTTCTAGGATTTTCACAAAGCCTTTGATAAGATTCTTCATAGTAGGCTGCAAAGAAAATTAATAATGACAGAGGAAGTAGCATAATTTAGGTATGGTTTAAAAACTGATTATGCTGAAAACAGCTGGGAAAGTAGTTTGATTCTGAAATAGCAGTATGACCAGAGTTAACACTGTTGATTGTGATAAAAAGGAAGGCGCATGAGAGCAGAATTTCCTTATATGTGTAATTTCTGATTAGGTAGAGCTGTCTAGATCTGTATGAAGCTCCAGATTATAAATGTGGTGCAGTAAGATGCACCTAGATTTGGGTAACTAGCTTAATGGGTAAGGCTTTTTGGACAGGAGCCAATCCTTTTATGTGGTACTTAGGGCAGGATGAAGTACTACAACTGTGTTTATGTAACTAACTGCTAACGGAAAATAATGATAATGTCAGAATATTTTACTTGGCAAGGATGAGGAATGAAAATTAATTTTATGGGAAGCAATTGGTGTGTTTCGTCCTTTTACTTTAAAG
The DNA here is from genome assembly GCA_013400175.1 of Phainopepla nitens. Classification (NCBI taxonomy): domain Eukaryota; kingdom Metazoa; phylum Chordata; class Aves; order Passeriformes; family Bombycillidae; genus Phainopepla; species Phainopepla nitens. Next base: position 399,076 of record VXBQ01009835.1, on the reverse strand, counting down.
AATCAGGAAAGGAAAAAAATGCAGTTAACTACATCATGACTGACTTGCAACGATTTATGAAAAAGCAACTTTAATGTATTTTAAAATGGGGATTAGAGAGTCATAGAGCAGCCCAAGTCGGAAGACACCTTGAAAGATTATCTGGTTTAACTTTTTGTGGGAAAGGGAGCCTGTATGAGGTTACCTAGCACTGCAGCCAGTCATGTATGGAAAACATCCAGTGATGGGGATTTACCATATCCCTGGAAGATTATTCCAGTGGTTGAAGACAGGCTTTACTGAGGTATTCTGAAAAATTAATTGGTTGTATCTTTTTACCCTTTCCAAAAAAAAAAAAAAAAGGCAGACAGTTGTAAAATTAAGGAGTGCATTAAAAACCCATAAAATAAAATAATTATGTACTATAGTCACCCTGTGGAAGTAATTAACTCTATGGGGCATTTAATAAAAAACCAAGGTTTGACTTTCATTTTCTGTAAGTACTGCATACCTAGCAACAAATAAATCAAGGTGACTCTCTCCATTGCAGAGTGCTTTATATGTTTTTGTATAAGATTATAAGGTTGGTGGAAAAAATGCTTTCAGGTTAGAAAAATGAAACCGTTCCTTCTCTCAGCTGGAAATGAATAAGCAAATTGGTGATCAGTGGAAGTTCAGACTGCATCTGTTCAGAAGGTTGAGTATTGTCTTCCCAACTGCTGTTCTTTCAGTGTATTGTAATTTCTGAGAAGCATGGGGTTCAGTTGGTCATTTCACTGGAAGCAGTCAGATGCTGGAACACACCTGAAAGCTTACTCTTTATATCCATACTTACATTTTCATTGTAAATGAAATGATGTTGTGAAGTGATCCTGATCATTTTGTAATTCAGAAGTCCCTCACTGATATTGCAGAGGAACATAGAGACGGGGTTATTTCCCCATACCTGTACGTGAATATTAACACAAGGTCTAATGCCTGACTGAATTCATATAGTTTGAGTGTACTTTTGTGACTTTGTGTAACAGACTGAAGATGTAACACTTAATGGCCACCATTGTGCACTGGATCATGTTTGCCTGTTGTACTGGCAGAAGTGTGAGGCTTGGATGGAAGAATCTAAAAACTCATCACTTGAAAGAGAACTGGAATGGTCCTCTGCTAGGGGGAATGTAGGATGTAGAAAAGTGGTGAGAGAGTCAAAGAATGTATGTTCTGTGTGCTCTGCCCTTTCCTCTTTTAATAAACAAAAGCTGTATCCATAGTGTTAAATGAAATGGGATGGTAGTAAGGCACAAGGACTGGCACTTTTGCTCACATTGTTAGTTTTGTGGGATATTTTCTGATATGATTTTGGGGCAGTCCAACTGGAATTCTTCCAGATAGAGCCTGGGCATGGTTCAGAGCTGAGCAAAAACTTGACGTTTGCCATAGTTACTTTAGACAGACAGATGTGAGTTGTATGTGACAGCCGGTCTTGAGGCCAGAGGAAGTTTTTTGATCCTATTATATTTAGTTAGTTGGTATATATTTAGATGTTGATAATGTCCAATCCCTTTTCATTTGTTTTCTTCTGCTGTCAGGTTTCCACAACTTCACACCATGATACTGTGTTCCTCATACTCATCACAATTCCCATTCCCTCTCCATTCCCACCAGAATGACTTTCATACTACAGTTGTGACATTTTTCTGCTTTGCTCTTAAGTGCATTTCAGGTGATTCTTTCCACCCTATTTCCCTACGCTGTCATGTTTGCTGCTCCCCCCTTAAAACCTCCATTATTCTGTTTTATTTAATAAATGATTCAGAACTTCTGCAATTCAAAAGAGTGGTTTAAAAAGCAAAGCACGTATGATCACTCTCCTAATTTTCTCCCTTCTTCCTTTACATGCACACACTCAAATGTGGTTTTACTTTTGCAATATTTTAGGTTATAATTTCCTTAGGCAAGATGCATCTCTGCCTTGTTCTGGATGTTTTGAATGAGTAATGGGTAATGGTTGTAGGAAAGGTTTGCTTTTCAGAAACTTCTGCTAATCTTTGTAAAACAATGCTGCTGATGGCCACAGAGTTGTCCATACATATTATTTATGACTGCAATGAGATAAGGTCACTTATATGTTGAAAGTAGATCGCTGTTCAGTTCTGAACATAGCTTCTATCAATTTTTTGTTTGATCAGGTGATTTATAAGAAGTCAAATGGAATGCAGTATTTGATATCTTATAGTATATAAAGTGACAATTAAAATTCATCCCCAAACCTCAGATTTCTGAAAAAAGATAGCCACTTTTGTTTATATGATAAAGTTTGTTACGTAGTCTTAAAATAATTTTAAATTACAAAAACGGAAAAAGACAGCCTTTCTGTGGTAGTGTTTCTCCATATGTGATTGTATAATGCTGTATACTGTCTATTTGTATAGCATCTGGAAGACTAAACATGGCATGAGTACTTAATTTATATCTGTCTGAACTGACTAGAACACTGACAACTGTATCCAAACCAGTTGCAGGCTGTTTAGTGAGAGCTGTGCACTTCTCAGATAACTGTGCTGTATGTCAGGAAAAATCCAGAAAAGTGCTGTGAGAGCTCAGCACCTGCTCAGGCGGTTTTGTCCTGGCAACAGATGGATGTGGTGTCCATACATCCTTCTCTGTGTAGTTATCAATTGCTATAGTCACTTTGGATACAAAGTCATGCTCCAAGGAGATTTTCTGTTTTAAAGTGAATTGCTGGGGAACCCTGAGTAGACTGAGAACTGAAGCTTTGAATAAAATCTTCTTTATATTAGTACGCGAAACATAGAACATCGAGTCCTAAAAGTGGTCGAATAATTTGAACAGGCTTCTGTAAAAGCTCTGGACAATTTCTCTGTTCCTCTGAGAAGGAAAAAAAAAGTTAAATTGCAATAAATTTTACCAAAGAGTGCTGATTCTTTAGTTAACAAGTAACTTTTTGTTATTATGAGAAAAGAGATTTTTAAAAAGTTTAATTTTGAACAGTAAATATATTTGGGTTTCTTTCCTGTAGCCACTATGAACTTGCCAATTTCTTGGGGAAGGGATGGGGAGAAAATTATATTTCACTTGCAATGCATTGCTAAAATTACGTATTGATTAAGATTAAGGGCAAGCATATTTTATAAGTCTTGCATAGATTGGCCGATCTGTCTTTGAGTGTATTAAAACAGACCTGTGATAATAAATTTTAAGGCAAGGTAATGGGCTAGAAAAAAAATACAGTACATTTCATCATGACTGATGATTTAAAAATGCATGAAGAGGTATTTCCCACCAGTCTGAATGTTCTGTGTGACAGCTGGCTGGCTGGGATATTTCCCAATCCGCTTGAAGTCTGACTCTCCCCTCTATCTGTTGCTTGTGTCTGGAGTGGTTGACTTTTCTCTTTCTAAAACAGTAAAAGCGGTGCAGGAAAATAACTCGAGTTCTGTGCTACCACAATCTATTAAAATTTCATGAATTTTGAGTATCTAGGAGACCAAGGAATGGTAATGCAGCTATTCTGAGGCGTTAAGTTGGCCTGGAGAGCACTCTGCTGCTGGAGGAATGTTTTTTTGTTAGAAGAAAATGGTGTGGTGTTTCTTTGTAGTGCCAAGTGAAAGTTGAACAGGAGAATGTATATTTTGCCTCTTCTATTGCAAAGACTGTGAAGACTTCATTAAAACTGCTTTCTCTTGGCATATGAAACATAATTCAGAGCAGTGGAAAGAAATAGACTTAACAGAGAAGAGTTCATCTTAGTGCTGAATATAGCAAGAGTTTCTAGTCCCAGGAGGAGATAAGGAATTTCTGAATTTATTGGTTCCCATCTAAGGATTGGAGCTGAGGTGCCATCCAAAGTTATCTCATATACAAAGGAGACGTAATTCTCTAATGTTTTCTGAGAATGAAAACTGAACTGAAATCATCAGGCTCTCAGGGATACAGTGCTGCTTTAGAGAAGAGTGCTTAGAAGAGCTGCCCTGGAATATAGCTGAAGATTAATTGAAATGCTAGGAAACTGAGTGGGAATTTGTCTGTGGATAATAATATCTCAAAGTAAATGTTACTAATCAAAAGCTTCAGCTTGATTATGAGGACTTTCTAGATGAGATAATTTTGGAACTCTGAGTAGAAATCAGGTTTAAATAGTAACGCCAGAAAGACATCTTCCTTCTCAAATAGATATATACCACCAAAAAAGCGGTATTTTATGACTCAGTAAATGATTAAAACAAACTGGGAAGAAACTCTAATTGTTAAAATGTTTTTAATAATTGACAGCTCAGAGGTAACTAACAGATCAGTGTTTTCATAAAACAGTGAACCGTGGCACTAGGTACAATAGCCGTAAACTCCTCCATTACAGTACGTTTAAAATGGCCATTTCCTGCTGAATTAGTTGCCAGGCAGTGTCCACCTACACAATATGGGCTGTCCAGACTCTGCCTGTCTCTAGCTGGGGTAGCTGTCCTCCTTTATCATTGTTCGCTCAGATTTGAACTGGCAAACCGCTGAATTTTATATGTTACAAAGGTGTGTTTTTACCTTCCTGATATAACAATTTCAAATGCTGGGACAGTCTGCAGAGTAAGGATGACACATTGACACATTCACATTCTGCCTTGCACAGTGACTTGTTTGGGATGACACTCTTCTTGCTCTGTGTAGGGCAGTCAGTTCTTTACAAAGGCACCTATGTTTACATGCAAAACATGCTCCATGCACTCATTGTGGTTGATGGAGGTATAGTTATTGTCATCTGTGGAATGGGGAGAAATTTAGCTGAATGTCCACTTCAGTGGGCTGGGCAGTTTTCCTGGCTTCATTATCTCTGTTGGTAAGATATCTAAGGTGGGATTGGTTCAATTATCTGAATATGATCCAGTGCCATTTTTGATGTCCCATGGTATCAGAGACATCATCGAATCAAGTACAGGTATGACTGTGGGAGACTGGTCAGCTTCCGGAGTGGTAGCTGGAGACTAGATAGGCTGTCCAACATCTTGGGTATAGTAAATCACTATATTTTGGTAACTGAATCAAATCCTCTCATTTTCAGTAGACATCAAAATTTAAGTATCTTAATCTGAAGCTGAATTTCACTTAGGTCAAGACATCTGTGGAAGGATTGTAAGTAAGACATGGAAATCTGTAGATTTGTATGCTGCTGCACTGTCAGCTTCAGGACAGATGAGATGTCCTTTGGTATCTCAGATTGTGCTAGAGGCTTCAGATTAAGCAACTGAAGGAAGGGCAGAGTAGGTACTATAGTGTAATTTTCTCAGAGTTATAATAAAAATTAAAAAATACAGGAATATAAAGAGTGTCATTGGAATCAGTCAAATGTCTTGTGGTTATTCTAGTCCAGTGAAGTGTTTGCAACCAAATTATATGAATTCTGAGCAGGAGTGGAATGTTGATGGTACTTTTAATTCCAGAATTGCACCAATCTGCCCTTAAATAAAATATTTATATAGTGCAATTTACATTTAAATTTTATCTTACCTCTGAGACTCGTAATTGGAGTTACCAAGATTTTTAAGCTTTGTTTCATGTAAAATATACTTTAAAATATATATGGTGAAATCTGTATTAAAATAATTGAGAATAATGTTTGATTTGAATAATGAAAAACATCTGAAGCTTTGTTTCAAAAATGATCCTGCTAATACTGTATGTGAATATATGAGAGTGTGGATTGCTCTTTTATAACAAGTAGCAGATGTGACTTGAGTTCCTCTTTGATATTGACATGCCTGATAACTAGCAAGTATTAAGTGAGAAACTAGCAGGAAAGGAAACAGTGGGAAAGATAAAATTCCCAGGATAAACAGCTTCAAATGAATTAAGATAGCCATGTCTGCAGTTCTCTGAAAGAAATACTCATTTGGTTCTATCCAGACTGGCATGTCTTAAAATTCCCAGGGCTGGCAGCCTGGGAGCTAAGGGAATCCTAAAGCTTAAAGTGATATCTTAAGTAAACGGAAGAGTTGTTATATTTGAAACAGTCAGAGTAACAGGCTGGTATAAACAGCGTGTTGGCAGGGCAGAGTGGCCGTCCCTACAGCAATGATGAGCTGCCTTAGAGTGTTTGTGGGAGGTTTAAGTGACGCTGCCAGGGCAGGGGTGGGATGATCCTGCCTAGAGCTAATGTGATGCACTGATCCTGAAGAATCCCAGGCCTCCCAGGCCCCGTGTCCTCATTGGTATGTTAATATCATGGGTGCCCAGGCTGTATTTGGAAGGTTCACTGTTGTGGGCTCCTCTTCCCTGCTAACTGGTTCATAGTTTTAACAGTCTGATATTTAAATGGGATTTTTCCCTATGTCCGCTGTTATTTTGTTTCTCCAGTTGTGGGTCAGGCCTAAGGTATTTGTCTGACATGAGAGCTGCCTTAGCTCCTGGGTCAATCAGGAGAGGAGGGCTCTTTGAGACCTTAAAGGTAAGTAGATAACATGGCTGTGTTTTCTGTGCTGAGTTCTGTTCTAACTTATGTCACATGGGGAACTTGCTCCAGTCACTGTCTTGGGTTTTTTACCTTTGACACTTCCTTTTGCAGTGGTGAATGGTGACCCTGAGGGTTGGGGCCTTTTGTGCTGAACCTACCAGACACCACAAGTTCTTACTTTGTGCATTAAGTCTTAGGACTACCTAGAGCTCATCATTCTCCCCACAATTGATTTTGTTCTCCATTGAACACAGGTGTTCTAGCAGGTGGCCTGGATCCAGCTGGGGGAAGGGCTAGTGTGGCCAGTCTTATGGCCTGGACAGCTTTAGCATTTCTGGATTAAACACTTGCTCTCCCCCTTCCCTAACCTGTGTGTACAGGCTGTGTCCTGATTCTCCCCAGATGACAACTAGAGGCAGCCTGAGCAAGATAATAAGCAAGAGTTTGCTCTATTTGCTCCTCCTTTAATTGAAGACAGATGTCTTCATCTGTCCCTCATATCAAGACATCTGATGATGTCTTCAGATGAAGACAGATGATGACAAATGACATCAGATGAAGACTTCAGATGATGTCCCTCTGATAAAACAGATGTCTTTATCAGGCCCTCTTATTAATGCCCTGAGACACCCAGGTTTCCCATCAGGGCTGTGGAAAGTTCTCTGGGCCATGTTGGTCCATTAGTTGCAGGGAAACTGCTTTAGTAACAGTTTCTGGAATTTCGTTTGGGCATTTTGCCACTAAAGTATTAGGCTTCCCTCAGTCTCATGGGTCTGTTCCTCCTTCCTGATATGCAACTCTAAATATGTTACTGATTTTTTTACCCTCTAGTCCAGTTAGAAATAGTCTTAGACCAGAGTAGCCCTCTGGGGACAGTAGGATTCTGTCCTCCTCTCAGGCTTACTCAGCAAGTGTATTCTGCCTCAGTGTTCCCCTAAATTCTGCTCTGTTTTTCTTTTAGTTTTGCAAGTTTGCCAGGTGAAAAGCTGGGATGAATTTCCAGTGAAGAGATGGATTTCTAATGTGTTTGATTTACTTCATCACCCATAATTTTTGTGGTCTTTGTTTTGCTTATTGGTCTGACTAGTTTCTGTTTCTCCTGTTCTGATTCTTTCCATGTTCTCAGGGTTGTTTCAAGTGTCTCTGTCCTGATCTTCAGGTGAGACTATGAGTTCTAAAGGTTCTGATTGTGCTATTGTAGCTTCTGTTTTTATTTCTAACTTCCTTATTCTGTCCTTGAATTGACTATTGACTACTCCAGTCATATGTTGTTTGATTTCTGTCTTGGCCTTTTTCTTTGTGAAGTCCCTGGCAGTTACGCTGGGCAGCAGTCAGACATGCTGCAAGCACTTTACATATTACATCCTTTCCTTTTCCATCTTTTACTGATCCCTTGCATTCCCTTACGGTGCTCTTGTACCTTTCCAATAGCATCTTGTTGGGCCCAGTCCCTTCCTTTCTGTGTGGGTTTGCAGCTGTTGACTTGTAAAAGTTTGCTGAGACATCCATTTCTAATTTGTATGAATACATGTATTTCCTTCCAAAGGGAATGGCCAAACTGCTGTGCTTGATACGCCTAAAAGGATTACTCTGCTCTTTGCACTAGTTTTAATGTGTGAGAATAGTTTAGAGAAGGTGCTCAGCAGTGTATGACAAGTGGGACACGGTGATTGTGCGGATGATTATGTTTAGATTTATTGCTAATACAATATCTAAACATTGTCAATGCAGTGTCTAAATAAAAACCCTATGATCTATTACAGTGGTTTGTATAATCAGATTGTGGTCTCTCCTGTTGAGTCATGAGGATTCGTGTGAGACAAATGTACTCTGTAAATTTCTCTGGGAAGTCTAGGTGCAGCTGGGTCCACTTAGTCTCAGAACTGACCAACAGATTTGTCAGGTTCCACTAGAAAAGTATAGGTTTACAATCTCTGACCTTGTAGAATTCAAAATTACAAGGAAACTTTGTAGCTTCATTAGGATTTCATCTCCTCATTTGAACAGATACTAGTGTTTTTTGCTCAGCTTTCCAAAAATGAGTGTTCCTTGTCTTTGGGCTGGATGTACCCTGCAGGCATCTCTGCCAGGGTAGGATGCCCCCTCCTCAGGAGCTGCCTAGAGTGTCGGGAGACCTGTTTGCCCTGTTGGCCCAATCTCCAGCAGCATTTTAAGACCAGGAAACCTTAGGGCAGGCTTTTATCTCAAAATACTTCTCCAGCCCTAACCATTCACTGCTGCTTATTTTGGTAAACTTACTAATGTGGGACAGACTTTACAGAAGTTTGTCATTATAAAATTTAGTTAGCATGAAGGATAACACAAATGGCATATATTCCAGAACATAAAATGCAGTTAACTTGGAAAATATAACAGTGGTCATGATAGAAGTGAAAATCGCTTTATTATTTGATGAAGAAGTTTGTTCAAATATAATCCATAAGGAGAAGCATACATGAGTTTTTCTAAAATATCAAGTCAGTCACTTGACTCTTCAGGTAAAGGTTTTCTCAGTGTCTGCTTCTGTTAACTCAGGTTGTCTAAAGGTAGATTGTACATACTGCTGGGACCTATTGCTTGCTGTTGATGCTTTCAAAAAGTGTATGAATATATGTAATTCATCTCTCCAACTAACTCTAAATATACCATGTTTTATCTTTAGACTTCTTAATATCAGTGATACCCTGAGCCAGTGCTCAGATTTGACTTCAATATGTTATACAAGACCGCTTTATATTATTTATATCTCATAAACCTACTAGTGCCAAGAGGAAATGCCTCAGAGCCAATTTGATTTTCAAACAAAATGCAGGTATCCTATTTGCAACAAATTGCCCTGTGAATGTTTATCATTGCAAAGATCAAATTAAAGAAAGATGTCATTTTCCAGTTTTATGGGATAGAATGGGAAGGACCTGAGCTTGTCACAGGATTAGAGAAATTGCATATTTGTCTTCTACTTCATAAGCGCTACAGCTTTGCAAGAAATACTGATAGCTTGTTGATGAACCCTTAAGAATTCATAGAAATAACAGAAATAGAATTAAAGAAATAATAGTAACTGTAGATCTTTCTAGGGAAAAAGATTACTTCCTGAGTAGTCAAACTGGAATCATTTTGATATTACCCACATTGCTGCTGTCTTGTACTGAAAGAAACAGTACTGGTATTTCCAACACATTTATCTTTATAACAAGAATGTTTGGCCTCAAAGCAGTTACTGAAGTTAGATGTGGTATAACATGAATGGCACCACATAATGTACACAGATACTGAGTCTGTCCCTCTGAGACATCTTCCCAATTCACCTGACCTTACACATTGAAATCAGCTGCATTCTCAGGACAGTAGTCCTGTTAAACAGTTGTGAGGTTTACTTACTTTCCAAAATCTTCAACAGGTCTTTCTTCATCATGAAATGCATTTTGGAAAAAATTACGGTAATTTACTTAAATATTTCTATTGGTCTGATTGGTCGAAGAGTTTGATATGTAGGCCTTAGTCTGTGAGGTTCTGTATTTGCTTAAGTTCATGAATTAGAATAGTTGCAGTGAGTCATGAGAAAGAACCTAAAAAGTGCTATTTTCCCTAAATTGTGACAGCTCAGTTGTGAAGCTAAGTCTAGTAAGAAAAAGGTGCTTGAAAGGCTGAAGGTCACTGAGGATCACAGGGAATCTTGGGCAATTATTCATTCCTGTGGTTGAAGGATACCAAATGTGCATTTCAGATTAGACAATTTATTCATTCATTTTTTTATTATTTAATGTAGAAGCTAGTTGTCTCAGTTAATCAGTATGAAGAGATGAGCTCTCCATTTTTTTCTTCCCAGAGATTTAATATTTTTAATAACAAATCCAGGTTTTGATGATGTAGTAATCTTGTTTCTTTCAATCAACCTGTTGTTCAGCCAGCTGCAGTTCTGGGTAATTACTTAGTGCCAAAAGAGCTACAACTACTTGCTTTTCTTCTAAGAGGATATGAATCCCTCAGGGATGACATTAATCTGTAACCCGGGCAAAACAATATGGTTTAACATATTTTAGGTAATTAGTAGAGATACCAATTAGTGATAAGTATTGTAGTCTTTTGACAGTCAATTGAAGTTGGGAATTGAGAAATCAACCTCTGTTAGAATGACAGTGTTGGGGTTTTTTGTTTGTTTCTTTGTTTTGTTCATTTATTTATTTATCGTGACTGCTTTGTATTTTCTGTCTTAATGTCAATGCATAGTGTTGTAAATTATCACATTGCAAAAAGACATAAAGAATTCCATGGTTAGCTTTCTCATTGGGTTTATCCAGACTTCAGTTACAGCCATGAAATCCATCATTAAACCCTGCTGTTACCATGCGGAGAGAGTTGATGTGCTGGTCCAGCGCTTTGTTCATGCGTGTGTTGGTCAAGTTGTTTGGTCTCTGCTGCTTTATTTATTGCAGGTAACACTGGCTAATTGTGCTGGGGGCTTTTTGTGGAAACAGAATCACAAGGAAGTCCAGTCTGAATGAAACAGCAGAATGTTTAAGTATGAGCCTTATCAGCATGGATAGTATATGATAGAGCTATCATTTAACATTCCTTGAACACTTACTGTAAAATAAACATCCAGGAAACTAAGAGTAGATTTGGAAGTGATTTGTTTGGAGCATTTTTGTGGTCAATTGTGAGTCAGAACAATTTCAAAAGAAATTCTTTATCACTTACTTGAATACGGTGCGGTTTTAATAGAAATTTCCTTGTAGCTTTGGCTGACTTAGGCAATCTCAGAGATGTTTAAAAGAAGCACCTACAAGGTCTGTGTTGTTCTTGGGATTTATTTCAGATTGATTATTGCCAGAGGACATGTTTAAATTAGAGCTACCTTTAATAAAACTTCAGAATTACCAATGTATAGTCTATAGTTCCAGTAATACAGTAGTTCTAGTAAAAGTATAGTTCTAGTAATACAATAGAGCTCCTTGTTAAAACAAGAGGTAGATAGTTGTTTTTTATTATTCTGACAGTCAGTGGTATGAGTTTTAGGTAGCTGGATGTCTAATATACAGGGAATCTAATAATTTTAAATATAACCCTGTATGATGGCATGATTTCATAGTTCTACCCAAGAAAGATCTGTAGTCTTTTTCTCTCTTTACTATCTCTTTCTTTTTCTTTTTACATTCATTACAGTGTCTCATTTTTAGTAAAAAAAGCTTTTGAAGAAGAAAAAAGTACCAATTTTCCGGATATTTGGAAAGGATTCAGCATCTTGGCTCTTCCCCAGGTCGTATTTCATACCATATTAGTTGTGTATTCTTCCTTCTTTTAGAGGGAAATTGTATAATGCCATGCTGTGACTTCTTTAGAAGACGTTAAGAAACACCATTTGCTCTTCTAAAGTAGCTTCTGTTCAGAATCTGTACATGTCTCTGTGTGTATCCTTTCAGATTGAAGAGAGAGCTACTCAGTGAATTAAGCTGTCTGCCTAAAAGCCTCCTAAGTCCCAAATGGCAACCAAGTTTTACCTCTTCTAGCACTGCCTGACTCCAGCCTGGGGCCCTTCCCTACTAAGTCTGAAAGCTTTCTGTCAATGTTAATGCACTCATCCATAAGTGCTCAGAAAAATGACATTAAAGACTACCACTGCTGTCATACCCTGTAATTCTATCCTGTGGTATATTTAGCATTATTTTCTTGGGTGCTCAGCAGGGAGAAGTGGGCATGGAAATTCAGTGGATCAGGTTCTGTCTTGTTCTACACAGCAGGAATAGAATGACTAGAAGAAGAGGGTTGTCTCGCTTGCATGGGCTGCCCAGCTTTGCACACACTCCATTGCATGTGCTGCTTCTTCCACCAACTAGAGGGGAGACTTACGATACCTATTCTAGGACAGTCACTTGCAGACCTACTTAACCAAAGCTTAGACAAAATAAGGCAGCCTGCATTTAAGGAAGTGGACCCTGTTTCATAATTTCTGTATCTCATGCTGTAATTGTGATTGTTAGTTAGAAGAACAGCAGTTGATTTTACTGCATACACTACCTTTTGCTTCCCTAGACTTTAGCAACAATGAAGAGTTAATCCACACACAATTCAGTCTTAGATTTGAAATGTATAGACCTTTGACCATGACTAAAAAATAAGTAAATGAATGCTACAATCTCTTCAGAGGATAGACTGCTGGGGTGGATATCATAAGTCATGTGGACTTCTGGGCATTGCTTCATGATAGTTTTGAGTTCATAGTGGTGTAGTAATTAGTAAAGCTGCTAATTCCTGCAGTGCCAACAGCAGGACCCTGTTCTAGATTTGGCAATAGCATTATTGGAGCCTGAAACACTTCAACAGGCTACCTCACAGTTTTATCTAATACAGCCAAAGAGTGCTGAATAGTTCTTACTACACTTCTTCACTTATTAAGTGCAAAATAATAATAGCTTCAGAAAATATATGAAAAATGAGTACTACTTTTAGATTTTTGTGAGAAAAAAGTAACTTCTGAACATTTCATAATTGTATTGCTGTTAGTTGTTTATGCTCAAATCCATTTGCCTTTATTAAGTTTCTGTGAACACTTTAAATTGCATTTATTATTGTGCACAGTGAATGCTTTTGGTTCTCTATTGCTTTTTTTTTCTTTGCATATTCTGCCACTCAGGGAGGGATGGTACTCTTTTCACTATATTTTAATAATTTTTCATGGGAAAGTGTTTTTGTATGTTGCACAAATGCATTTGTGATTTTTAAGGAAATGCTAATTAACTTCCAGGATACTTATAGCACTACAAGGTAAGCACTGGAGGCAATTCAGCAGAGGCCTGCCTGTCAGTGAATTCCTGGAGGAGAACCTGTGGGGTGGCTCAGGAGCTGGGCATGAGAGGGTCAGTTCCCTCATGCAGTATATTGCTTCAGAAAGTTTGGGTGCCACTCTTACTTTAGCCTGTTAAGCTGTTAAAAGTTACTCTGCCTCTCTAAATGGGCACCCAATGATAGTACTTTATTGTCCAGGTTTTTACTGACATCTTAGATGTTCCAAATTTTTACCAAGTTCTGCATTTTTTCTCTGTAGAACAGCTAGCTGACTTCTGTCTTCACAGACATTAATGTTTCAGGTTGATATTTCTCAAGTCCATATTTTATGAATGTGTTGATTTATCAAAGATGTGTAAACCAGCATTAACTTATTTCCAGTCCAGTGAAGGTACACACAATGTATTATATTAAAGCAAGCCCAGTGCTAACTTTGGCTAATAAAAATGTCTCAGTGGCATAAAATATTAATAATATGTTGAATTACAGAAAAATAAGGCTCTTTGAAAGCTCACATGGTCTATATTGCCGTGCCTTTAACTGAATCAGTTATGTTTTTATAAGATCTCTCTGTCCAGATGGATGTTGAAAATGCCAGGTGATGGAAACTGCATGTGTTTCCCTGGTTGCTCTGTGCCACTGCTGTTTTGGAGAAATACTTATTCTCCAGTAGTAGCATTTTTGCAAATACCTTTCTGTAGTTTAAGCTTCTGTCATTTCATTCAGTTTTTCCTTCTTAGATCTGCACATTTGATTCCTTGTGTTCAACCCCCTCAGGGCAGTTTGAAGAGCAGTTCAGTAAACAAATTCTGTAAACCTTGTGTGGTCAGCTTAATGGTTGTTTTTTTCCAGCTTTATGTGGGTTAATGTGTATGTGCGTTCTCTTTGTATCGTACTCTGTGACTGTGAACACATTAAAAAGATGGTTGGGCATCTGTATTTTCATCTGAATATCTGTTGATGAAAATGTTCTATTGCAAACATCCGTCAAAAATTATGTGGATTAGGGACAGTCTTGGGAGAATTTTATGTCCATGAGATAAATTGATACTTTGTGGTGTATATGATCTTTCTTCTGTAATTTTTAAGTAACTTTAAATGAATTCCCAATTAATTGCAGCATGATGAAATTCCGTTGTGGTGTATATAAAAATGAACTTGACAGCATCCTAGAAAATTTATTGCAAGACTGTTCCTGGTCAGAGATGGCTCAGATTTAGCTGCTGAGAATCTCAAGAGGAGCTCCTTCACTAGAGATGTGGTTGTATACATCTGTGTGAGTGTAATGCAGCAGGAAGAGAAAAAAAATATTCAGAATAAGAACAGCACGGGCTTTTCATTGTCCAGATGATCATAACAAAATGAGACTATTTAGTGTTATAAATTAGAGGTCAAAAAAATGTCTGTTGTCTTAAAAATGACTTTGTGCCTGTCTCCTATATGTCCTCTGGTTACCTTAATAGTAGTATTTCAGAGATACTTTACTGTTTTTAAGTAGTGAAAATTAATAGAGCAGTTGTTAAATTAGGTACTTATTTTCTAGATATATAAATCTACAAATTATGTATTAGAATTTATTTTAATAATTAAATACACACTCTTTCATGAGTTGTTAGCAACTATTATATAGTATTTCATGCCATTGCTATGATTGCACTGAATGTAAAGGAGCTTGGGAAATGAGAATAACCCCTTCATTACAACCACTAAAAATATCAGTTCAAAATCTTTCATCATATCCTTTTCAAAGTCTTTTCATCATATCATATGTGCTTGTGACCTTTTCATAGGCTGGCACTCTCTTTTGCTCCTCACCAGTCTTTTTAGTGTCGAAAAGCTGGAAGGGTGAAACACTGGGGGGGAGCTTGTACAAGTTAGAAGAGAGTGGGACAGCTTGAGTAGGATCTCTTCAGGTATCCAGTGATAGGAGTTGTGGGAATGGTTCAAGGCTGTGCTGGGGGAGGCTCGGACCAGACATCAGGAAGCATTTCTTCTCCCAGAAGGGTGATCAGACTCTGGAACAGGCTTCTGGAGTGGAGGTCAGTACCCCAAGCCTGTCAGTGAGAGGCATTGGGAAATTTTCCTTAATAATATACCTTAGCTTTTTGGTCAGACACGAAGTGGTCAGATTTGGATGAAGAGAGCATTGTAGGTCCCTTCCAACTGGAACAGTCTGTTGTATTCTACGCTCCATTCTGTAGGAATGGGAAGGGAGCTGAAAGCATGTGTCGATTGAAGCTGGGAGATGAATGCCCCAGAGGAGTGGCAGGGAGACGCGCTGTAGGTTGCCAATCCTTTGGCTGTATTTCCTTTCCAGGGCTTCCTCCTCCCCATCTGTGCTATACTCCATTGCTGTCCTCCCTCACATGCCTTTCTCCTGCCTCGTCTGCCTCCTGGTTCTTGCAGCAAGTTTCCTTGCAGCTGTGCCCTGAAAAGCACATAAGTAATGTGAAAACATATGTCTTCAAAAATGGCTTCCATTTGAGGTGGTAGATGCTTCATTCATTCAATTGTGTCAGTTTTTCCTGCTGTTAAAGATGGAGAACCTCAGTAGTGAATTGCTGTAATTTGGGTTGAAGGGATTACATCTAAGGGTGGCTTTAGCACTATTCCTCTGAGCATGTTTGAGTGCTGGTGTTTGTTAATAAGGACCATATGGCTGTCATCTCCATTGTCTTTAATTCACTGAAAAGTCCTAGGATTTTCCTATCTTCTGTCATTGTGTTTTGATGTCTTTTTATCTTCACACGTGGCATATGCCCACATTTAATTCTTCCAATGTATTTTCTCCTTGTTAATAAATGACCCACCAGTTACTCTGCTCATTTTACTTTGACATTTACATTAAGGTCCTGTATTGTTTTTTTGTGTAAATGTTTCTTCAGAACACCTGCTGTCAATGAAAAATATGCTCAAACAAATGAAAGCCATTCTGATTGTATACTTCTGCAGTAGGTACAAAGATTTACATATAATTCCTGAAAAACTGATTTAAAATCAGTAAGAGAACATATTTCTGCAACTTCCCTGATGTTATATATGCCTGAGATGATCAGATTCATAATTTTTCCAAGGATAACAAACATGTTGAAGTTTTAGTAACTTAACACGCTTCAGCATTGGATTGCATTGGACAAGGAAAAGGTGTTAAAATACATTAATGTATTTAACAATGCCTGTATTCTTTATGAAAAATACCATATTGATGTCTATAAGAAATATTTCTAAAATTATAGTATAAAGTTTTCATCATCATTTAGTCAAGACAAATTAGTTGTTGAGGAGTACATAAAAATAGCAGTGAAATTTATTTTAACCTTCTCACAATAAACATAAGTAAATGCTTTTTCAGTAAAGTGTAGACCTACTGTCATTGGGAAAGAGAAAACATACAATAGTTATATTATATTTCTTTGTGTGATCATGAGAATTGGAGAGTGATTTGTGTGACCAGAGCTGTAGATTGCCCAGATGGATACTTTATTTATGGCTGTTATTATGCCTATGATACCATGAGGTCTGTGCACACAGATGTAGTGGATTTTAACCTGCTTACTCATCACTTTGTGCTGATACTTTGGTAGTGCTTTGTGCTGGTCTTATAATTGTTTTGGTTTTTCATTTTTTGTTTGGAGAATAATGTTATTGTATGAAATATCGACTGTATACATACCCCTTTCAAAATAAATTTAGTTACCCTTATGTATCTGCTGAGATCCTATGCACTCTGAGAAACCGTCTTCTAAACACAGTCTGTGCCCGAAACTGCTGCTAAAATTCACTCTTTCAGCTTACCCTCGTGTTGGTGCACAAAGACTGGTACAATCCTTAGTCATGGGACTCTTCTTTAAGGATTGGACTGTTCCTAGATTTATTTATACCTGTGTTGTGATGTGAGGTCGGTTGTCATAGCCTGGTAAAAGCATGATAATTATACTGCCTGAAATTGCAGTTTTTAGAATCTGTCAAATAGTCCCAGACTCTCTGGAGATGAAATGGTATATTAAAATCTAGCTTTTTTAATCAAAACATCTCTGTATCAGGTTTTCCATGAAGCCAAATTATAGATAATGTGGGCAGTGAATGTCTCGTTTGACAAATACTTCTCTAAATACTGTGGGGGTATTTTTTGAAAGTATAGATTAAAGTATAGATTAAAAGTATAGATTAAAGGAGAGTACTTTATACCAGAAGGTTTTAATTCAGTGATTAGAAAACAGATCTATTAGTAGGAGCGTTCTGTTAAGTAACATATCTTGCCATTCTTCACTTCTTTGCCTTGTGTCTTCATATTTTGTATTGGCATTCCAGCTGCCTTGGCTGTTTTCAGTGACACTGGTGTTAAAATACAGACAGATAGATTGCTCTATCAGTATAATTGCAGACTGTATAGAAAACATACATTGGAATATTTGGAATAATTTAGATTTTACTTAAGGACTTCTGAAAGTGTATAATATAGTATACAGATAGCTGCCAAATGTCAGCCTTCAATGAGGTTGTCATGGTTTTTGCTGAAAATAAGGTAGCACTGAGCATGCAAACACCTCTTACCTTTTTTAGAGCATCTGGTATTCAGTAGAGTAGAAAATCAGACTCATGATCCTTAGCAGGATTGAAGTGATGTATGTGGAGCCAGTAAGGTGAAGTGAGCATGTTTTGAGGGTGGTAACAGGGAGTAATCAGAATCTCATGTGTATGAACTAGAGACCCATGGTGAAACTTGGGATCCACAGAGAGCAAGCAGAAAGCTTTGCAGAGTCAGAATCCAGTGAACTGCTCAGCAGTGCTACTTTTATGGTAGGAATAACATGAGCAAAACAAGAATAAAATGATCTCCATAAAAATTGTGCTGATCTTTTGAGGATTCAGAATTCAGAAGATGTACTTTTTTCAAGATCAATCTTAAGGCAACCCAAGATCTTTGAATTTTTGTGTCATTGATTCATTCAATACCATTGCATACAATGGAAAAAAGGGAACATATTTGAATTAGAAGGAAAAATAACCAAAATACAGAAGATATTTCTGTTTAGGTTGACAGCCAGTTTTTGTCACACAATTGTTTTGGCTGTCTTGAGAAGTAAGTGCTGTTATGCCTAGTTTATTTTATGCCTCCTTCCACTGCACACTCTTCCTCTTATTAAGGGACTAACATCTACTGTGAGGTCCTTGTCTTTCTTCTGCACTACCCATGACTTAATCAATTTTGGACTATGCTGAACACAACACAGTGCAGAATAATTCATAATATTTGCTATACTTGACAGCTATAAGGTTTATATTATTGGTTTTGTAATTTATTTACACATCTCACCTAGCTAATAGCAAGAGTGGACTATTAAGATGTTTACCAATACTTTATTCAGCTTGTTTTTGTGCAGTTGCAATTCTAACACAATTACTACAAATAAATATGTCTTTAAACAAAAAAAAAAAAAGGTAATGATTACCATATTAGTTTATTTTCCAGTTGAATCTTGAATTCAAAATTAATTTAGCTGGAACAGATAGTACTCATATATCCTCCTTCTGTTCAGTACGAATTCATGCAAAATGAGCAGCTGAATTTACTTATATTGCTTAACAACCTTTATACAAAACTACTGGCATTATTTAAGACCACTCTAGGTGAAAGATTTGACTGCATAGTAGAAGTACATCAGAAGATTGGACACTTTGTTAAAGAATACTTCTGTTTATGAAACAAAAATTCCATTGTGCACAATGACCTTTTGCATATAAAAAAACCTCTGAACATACAGTAGAAAGTGTCCTGATAGCATAAGGAATGATGTGATGTACTTCAGAATTTCACTGGTACTGTGCCCACAATACTTTATGTTCCATAAAATAGTTCTAGAACTGATTCACCATGAAGATTGTAGAGTTGTACCTACACTACTAGCTTTTCACAGAGAACAGTGGAGCTCTGGAAAAAAAAAAAGAAAAAGGATGATTTCTTCATCATGTCTCTTTGTCTTTCTTAGGTATATTGAAGATATATATCTGCTAGCAGGTGAAGGAGTAAAGCATTCTAAAGTGTTCCTGAAGTTTAAATAAAACCAGTGACTTTACTATTAGAATATATTTATTAACATTTGCTATGAAAAAGTTTAATTTTTAACCATCTGTATTTATGACATTTCATATACATGAGAAACTTTCTAAAATTAGGAAAAGCTCCTGCTTGTAGTGTAAAAAGCAATGCAAGATGAATATTTAAGGGTGAGTTTGATCTCAGGTTCTCTCTAGGGAATATCACATTACCTGCAGTGCCAAATATTTACAAGACACTTCTGGGCGATACCCACACCCAGGGGTATCAGGTTCTCTTCCCTTTTGCTTGAAACAAGCATACAAGAAAGCAGTGAAAGGTCAGTCTGTCTATTTATCTAGCCTATCTATCCAACTAATTTTTCATGTTTGCCTCTCTTGTTGCTTCTACAACCTTCTCTCAGGATGTCAGCTTAAATCTGCCTGATTTGTCTCCCTTCAGAACATTTCTGATTGTCCTTTCTTAGAGTTTGACCTGTGATTTTTATCTTCCTATAACAAGCAGGTTATGTTTCTTTCTTCAGATCTCTTCATAGCATTTTCTCCATTCTGCCACCCATCCAGTCATTCATCATTTGTTTCTGAGATGCCATCTCCCAGCTAAGATCTGCCTGCTGAGCCAACCCTCATCACTCCTCTTGCGGATCCTCAAGGAGAAACATCTTTACTCTTATGTTGTTGTCCTCCATGATCGCACCTGTGAACTGCATTGGTTTGTCAGTGTCATACTACAAAACAACTCTTACAAATCAGAGTGTTTCTTTAAAATTCATCACTTTCCTGATGCTTAATATCGAAGGTTTAGTTGGAGAAACAATGTATAAACTGGCACAGAAATGAAAGCTGGTAATGTTTGCTAGAGCCAGCTGGGATTGGCTCTCTTGGACATGGGGGGAGCTTCTGGCAGCTTCTCACAGAAGTCACCCCTGCAGCCCCCCTGCTACCCAAACCTGGCCATGCAGACCCAATAAATACTGTAATAAGTATATAAACATAGTAAGACTAGACCTCTCCTTTCTTTAAATTGTAGTACTGAAAAGTGTAGTAGGTGTATGTTGATTGCCTCAATACCATTTTTTTGGTTGGGATTTTGCATTACAGGAAAAACAGGCAAGGAAAACCAGTGGATGGATTAGTTCATGTTCACTGAAAAGTCATGCATTTTTCTCGTCTTATTCCCACTGATTTCCTCATTCTGTATTTATAGATCTAAGCATATTTAGTGGAATCTGAATCTCAGAAGAGCCCTTTCATCCTACAAATGAAATGTGTTGGCACAATGCTGTGATTCATGGGCAGGTTTCATAGTGTTGGATCTAGTGCTGTACTTGGCTGTAGAGAACTTCATGATCCAGTCCTGGCCTTATTTGGAAGCATTAATGATGTGGCTTCAAAAGATACCTGCTCATCTGAATGCTTAATTTCAGGATAAATCAGGAACTTAAACATCTTTAAAATCCAGGGATAGGTTAATTTTTCCTTAAACATGTCAGTTTTAGAACATATCTCTGTTGTTTTTATATTTCTCTTTAATTCAGGGTTTTCGCAGCACGTTTTGTGCTGATCACATGGAATACAATTGTTAGAGCTGCTGACACACAAGTAAAAAATTCCATTTCAGTTTCATGTTTTTTTGTTTAACCCATTCTGCACTGCTGCTGATTTGTGTTAGCTAAACGTTATTATGAACGTCTTACACAAAGCTTTCTCAAGTGTTCCTCCTTTAATAAAAACATCATAATTTCTCCTGAAACATTTATTTTCAAATTCATAGAATTTGTGTATATGAAATGATTTTCATATGGCAGGAGAGAGAGAGATGTTTAATAGGGGACAATAGCCAATAGACAAAATATAGTATAGATCACAAAGGTGAATCTGCATATTTTCTGTTTTCCTTTGGCAGATAGCCAACCAGACACTTACTAGATTTTTTTTCCAAGATTTTCAGTCAAGTACATTAATAATTGCTCCATTTTTGGCTTGCACATATTGGAATCTGTCTTCATATCATAATGACAGCCTAGCCTTTAATATGTATACAGAAGTTTTAATTGGTAGAGATGTTTTCTATGCCAGCATGCATCTTCTGAAATAGAGCAGCACACATATTTTGATTAATGCAGGCTAAGTCACTGGAGTGTTCATGGTGGCAGCATCAGTTTTGAGGCAGAAAAGCTAGAAAAGAATGCAGAAAGAATAGCAAACCTGTTATTATCCCACGTCACTTTATTTGTATATTAATGTTACAAAATCTAGATTTTTGCGTGCCAATATGCTATTGAAATACTATTTTCTGTTAGGAAGTTGTTGATTTTCTTCTTTTTGGTTTGATTAAAGAATGATGTTTTTTCCTTCACTTCTCTAAAATACTGGTAGATAGATGCATGTATTCAAATGTACATGCCTTTTTTTTTCCCCTACAAAAATTGAAATAAATCAATTTTATGGAAAATTCCTTTCATGTCTGTGGTGTAATTGCAATTGTAGAAGTATTTTTAAAGTAGGATGCTTACTGTGTGTATTGCTTGACCTTACTTGACTTGGACATCTTGGACTTTCTAGAATACCCTAGCAAATAATAAGGGGGCATTTAACATATTAACATAACATTTATATGGAGTTCATTTTCCCATTAACTTGTTTTTTTTAAACCTTGATGTATAAAGTCGCTAAGAAGAGACTGTTACGTATTTAGGTAGATAGCAAAATTTATATTTAACATTAAGATTTCAAAGTATGCCTAGTCAGGGAGATGGTCTATCTCTTTTAGCTACCATTCAGGAACAATTCTGTTCTTCATCGCTGATAGCCCTTCTTGTTCTGCACCTAAGTGTAGTCTTCAGATTTGTCTCCTTGGTTTCTGGTGTCATCCTGGTAACTTGTTGCTGATGATTGATGAAGTATTACATGAACTTTTGCGCTTCTTCTCCTTTGTATTTTTGTTTGTTACTTTGGTTGATCCTGTCATCTCCTTGTTTTTCTGCTTCGTATTTCTGTGAGTGTCTCCTGGCCATCTCTTGACACCTTTTCTCTCCACATTTCCAGCTTCCTCACCTTCTGTCTTCATTCTGGCTTACTCCTTTTCTAGAAAATATTTTGTAATGGAAAACAAGCTAGATCTGTTGTGTCTATTGCCATGTCTTGTACAATATTTTGGAAGTAGTCACAATACTTTATTTTGCTTTCTGTAGTTTAAGAAAATGTTTTTCAGCCATGAAAAGAGTATAATCCATTATAGGTTTCAGAAAAAAATGGAAGAAAATAGAAGTGCAGATGAAAGTTTCTGTTTCTTGTCTATTCTTTCCCTCTTTTTTGTTTGTTTAATATTTTAATTTTCTTTTTAATTTCTCACACCTGCTGTTTTTGTAGCTGCATGAAAAGATCTGTATCCTTCCTTGAAGCATCCTTTTAAACAAATTCTTTTAAAACTACATTAATATTCTCAGCTGGGTAGCCATGAAGCTATGTGTGGGCAAGAACTGACATGCCCCGGTGATGATCAACAGTTTCACCTCTCTTACAAAAGCATGTAGTGACGGGACAAGGGGCGATGGCTTCAAACTGAAAGAGTAGGTTTAAATAATGTATTAGGAAGGAAATCTTTACTGAGGGTTAGGGTGGGGAGGCACTGGCTCAGGTTATCCAGAGAAGTTGTGGATGCTCCATCCCTGGAAATGTTCAAGGCCAGGCTGGATGGGGCTATGAGCAACCTGGTCTTGTGGAAGGTGTCCCTGCCCATGGCAGGGGTGTTGGAACAACATGATGATTAGGGTCCCTTCCAACCTTTAACGTTCTGTGATTCTCTCCAGTAGTAGGAGTGGTGTGTATTTTCTGACTGAAACAAAAATCTATCTTGCATTTTCATTACTCCCTAAAATTGAAATGGTGAACATGCGAGTACCATTGATGGCATCCATCCTAAAACAGAGAAAGCTATGGGATTTTTATCCGCGTTAAAGAGCCTCAGCATTAAAAACACCCCAGCATTATACGTACCAAGACCTGAAGGAGTATTTTTTGTATGAAGTCGTTAAAATTTATTGAGAAAATAAACATTTCCACAAAAATATTAAATTCCTTATTAGCTCAGCATCAAGTTGCAGTTCTTGTGTTGGGTTGAGCCTGAGCAAACCTGTTTTGCAATGAACAGATTGTCTTGCAACACGGTGTACTCCTGGAAATTTTCTTCTTCAAGAATGAGCCTGTGGCATTTTCTGAACTTTAGAGGCTGTTTCCTGTGCTAATCAAGGCAGCTGACAAACCCTTCAGCATGCTTGAATCAGTGTGGGTTTGTCCAAGTTCTTTCTTTGCCCTGTACACCCTTAGGCACATATTGACAGATTTTTATTTTTTTCTTAACCAGCTGCTGAGACAGTTGGCAAGGGACATGTTACCAGATGAAAAGGCTTGTTAGTCAGAGGCATGAAATTCAGACAAACTGAGAAATTTCCTTTAACCTTTCTATTGTGAATTGTATTTTTGCCTGTTTTTTAAATAATTTGTGATACCTAATCTGCAGCAGCATAAGCACTTTCATCTGGACGTGATTAATTGGGATGCTTGTTGTGAAGCAGGACAGTTATCAAATGTAGGTGGTCTTAGAGATCGCATTACTGTTTCACCAGAGCTGGGAAAAAAAAAGCTCCTTAAGAGAAGAAGTTTTTTTGTATTCCTGTTAGTGAACAGTGAGGTAAATTGTGAAGGTGATGTATGAAGTGGGAGACAGGAAGGAAGTAAAAGGTGTTCCCAGATACATGAGGGTATAATGGGCATTTTCATTTGCTTGATGAATCTAAGTAAGGCAGTCTTTGCTCTTTTTCACACTCAGAATCAAGGCCTGCCTGCCTTTTTGGAAGGAACAAATTGCTCCTAAAGAAAAGCAGGGCATACTCGAAATTTGTATGGCTTTCTGGGTAGTAAGATTAACCAGCATTCAAATTGGTGAACCAAACAAACAGAAAAGTACTTATATTTTCTAGATGAAATCTAATGTCTTTGTTTACTTAGAATCATAAAGGCCTTTCCAGCCTTAGTTACTCTGTGATTCTGAGATTGAGTTCATTAACCAGCACTGCCAAGTCCACCATTACACCATGTCCCCAGGTACCACAGACTACATGTTTTTTGGACACTTCAGGGATGGTGACTTCGCCACTTCCCCTGGGCAACCTGTTCGAATGCTTCACACCACCCTTTCAGTGAAGACATTTTTCCTAATATTCAAACTAAACCTCCCCTGGCACAATGTCATCTCGTCCTATCTGTTGTTACATGGGGAAAAAGATGGACACACACCTGTGTACACCCTCTTTTCAGATAGTAGGGGAGAGCAGTAAAGTCTTCCCTGATTCTTCTTTTCTCTAGGCTAAACTACCCCAGATGCCTCAGATGCTCCTCTGGTGCTCCAAATTAATTTCCAGAAGTATATTGTAGTTCTTTATCCTGTTCTGTACAAGTATTATTGAGTTCATAGTGCTTTACTGGGCTGCAGTACATTATTCCCTAAACAGTTTAGTGATAGATCTGCTAGTAAGGAGGAGGGTAGTGAAGAGCCTGCATAGTGGCAGCTGTGGGCTCCTATGTCAAAAAAAAAAATACTATATTCCCTCTCAGTCATGTAATTTGTGCTTCTGCATTTTTCAGGTGTTAGTATGTTTGGAGAAGAGTCATAATACTCCTTAGTCTTCTGGAAATGCTAGTTCCTGGAAAAACTGTTGTGTCCCATGGAACTGATCCTGATCTTTTCTCACACTGATAATACAGAGAGGTGCACTGGGTCTGAGAAGTGAACTCTTGAGTGTGGCACAGACTTTTATGCCAGTTTTTCTATCTCCTGGACTAGGAACTGCCTTGAAAGTGAGTGCCATTGCTTTGACTTCTAATGATGAAAAACCAGCCATGGGAGCTGAGAATATATTTGGTTTTATGATATGTTGCTGTTACAACTCTAGGACTTCGGCATAAAGAAAAAGAAATGCATCTTTTTGACAGTGTGAAAAAATGATACTTGGCCATTTAGGCCAGTGTGTACTCTTCTACCCAGCTGGAGTTAGGAATATAATGCCTAGATATCATTTATGGATATCCACTTGTGTAAGGGCTAAACAGGAATTCAGTCTTACTCCTGGACTGTAACAAGCAGCTGTGTAGATTCTTTACAAGCAGGTTTCACTGTTACTGGCAGCTTCTCAGGTTGCTTGTTTCCTGGCAGCACTCCTGCTTACTCTAGATTCAGTTTCTTGTAGCTGATATTTGTTAGTGATCCCACTGTGGTACTTTTTTTTTTTTTTTTTAATTGAGTAAGAAGCAAAGGATCTGGTGGAGGAAAAAAAGGCATGCTTCTCATTACTAATTTTTAGATATATGCCAGGAGCATATACTGTACTCATACTATTTGAAAACATTATCCTGGGCTCCTTTTTTCCCCCTTGACAAGATAACAGGCTTTGATGAAGTGGGTTGCAGACAGGTTCAAACGTGTCTTCTTCACCTTTTAAAATTGATTTCTAGAAAGGTTGTTGAAGGAATTGAAGGATATTTGCAGGAAATGAAACAAGTCTCCTTGACATAAGTATGGTTTAATTTGGTGCTATGGACTGGAAAAGGAAAACAAGTATTCTTAAGGCAACGTGACAAATCTGTGAAAAACATGCATCTTGTTTGTCATGGTATCAGTTGTGGTACCATTCTGGGATGAGTTTCTATTCCTTATGTCAAGTAATGACATCATGTTACCTGATGTTAGTGTGCTTTCTTTCTTATGCATACAAGTTCACTTGAAATTTCCTTGGTTGTCATAGAGTATCCTATTTCCAGGCAGGACTGAGGTTTCCTGCTTTTTGTTGAATAATTTGCTGATATGTGGTTTATATTGAGTTGTAAGAATATCCCCAGTCTTGCGTTGGTTGCCAAAGCCCTTTCTTGCATAAATAAATCGTAGCCAAGAACACAATATGTAGCTGGTTCCTACTTCTGGCACACTTACTGGATGGGTTTCTGTATCCCTGTGTTATGGCTGTTTCATTAAATGGAACAGGCCCAAGTGTTGGTACCTTGTTCACATGTCATGTCTGCAGATCAGTAGGTGAGCAGCCATACTTAAACATGGCCTGAAATGAAGTGTGGGTGAGGAAAACGTACTGAGTCTGGTGTAAGCATGAGTGTGTTCTGTCAAATTCATTGAAAAATCAAATGCAGAAAAATCCACAGGAGGCTCTGCAATAAAACCTCCTCAAATTATTAAAATTGAAGAAATTTTACACATTTTTTAAATTTCAGCTTCTTTTGTTTTCACTGCATGTTTACAGGTGTGTTAATTCAGGTTGCTGCATGAGCCATATATTTTTAGATATGGCTGACAGTTTATCCTTAAGAGGCAGTACAGGAAGGTTGATCATCTTTATAGTGTGCACTGCTGATCCTCTGGAGCAAGGATCTGGTTGTGAAGACTTCCAAGTGGAGGCTTAAAGCAATGATGTGCTTTCCAGTGGGTTTGTGAGTGAAGGCTTACATACCTTTCTGCTGTTCAGATATCACTAGTTTAGTCCTTCAGTTTATATATCAGTTTGTCAAAAAGTTCTTCTTTTGCAGCTGTTGCTCTCAGTCTCAAGTAAGATAAATTAAAATGTATTGCAGCTGAAGCAGATGAGTCATTTTCCATTGTGATAGGAAATGGTGTGATCGTTGGATGAACTAGGAAATCCTGATGACATACAGTAGATCTCTGAACACCAATTAAACTTGACATTTGGCTTAATATTCAGAGTCTTAATGAGCACATGGATGCAACTTTTCTGTAAATTAGGTCTTTGATGAAACAGCGGATGTTTAAGAGAATGTCATTGTAGACAGTTGGACGTAATCGTTCTTATCAGCTCTGAATGCTCTGTGGTGCGGCCACCGGAGCCCGGGCTAGCTCAGAGAGGCACACGGGTGCCACACCAGGGGTGGGGAACTGCCTCAGTTTGGGGATTACTGACGGCAGAACCTTCTGAGCCACTTGCTCAACAGTGCAATATCTCTTACCAGCATCAGGAATCGGATAAAGGAGAAGGAGGAGGCCCCCTGCCGCGAGGTTTCAACAACATGGGCTTATTAAACTTGGAGCTTCACAGCAGGAGAGGCCCCTGTGCACAGGATTAAAAACTACCAAAAACCGATGGGAGGACACAAACAGGTGACCAATTAGAAATTTCTTGGGGAGGCATGAAGGAATTTGTTTATAACTTTAGGGCCAATTGGGGTAGGGGGAGGTCACATGGACCAAGGGGACATGGAAGGTTAGGGGAATCCCCAGCAGGTATTCTGATTAGGGATTGGTTCAGGGTGAGACTAGCAGGGAAGGTTTGGGAATAAGGGTGGGGTTAAAATGACACATAGGGAAGGAGCTAGAATAAAGGATGGGGATATAGTGAGGGATAGCTAGGGGGAAGACATAACTTAGGGACAAAACAATTTTAGGGAAAACGTGGGGGAACATAGGAGCGAACCATTAAACATTGAACTGTAAAATATAAAATAAAACACATCCACTGCAACAGTTTTGTTTCCTTCTTTTGTGCTTTTTTTACCAATTATGAACAAAAAGTTTGGTTTTTATATATAACTATTTGTTTAATATACATGAATACACTCAGTATTTTCCTGTCTGTATAGCAGTCAGAGCCATTCTTTCCTGACAGAGCTCACTAGGAAGCAAAGGTCACACTCTCAGGCTCTAAAATCTCTCCCACCTGTCAGCTGCAAATTCCCTGCATTTACCTGGGGTTTCATCATCATCTCTTCTGAACTTCAGTTCTCGATGACTTTCTGAGCCCAAGATCTGAACTCACATCTTAAATGAAACTACGGTTTTGATGGTTTGTAGACTCGTTTCAAATACTTTGAAAACTGTCTGAGCGTTATCTCTCTAATGAAAGATTATCAGCTCATTAGTGATATTGCTAACTGGAAAACCAGGAGAGGTCAGTGACAAGCCTGAACTTCAAGCAAAATTTTATACTGGTTTTTAACTTCAGTATATAGTATCTTTTCATAGTTTTCGATATTGTAAACTTCTAGACATCAGTCTTATTCTGCAGCTGTTGTACCTCACAGTACAGAAAAATCTGACAATGGCTAAATAAGAGCAGAAAGGAAAAAATGCCTGCTATTTCATATCTCTCTCTTGCTCTGAGGACAGAATAGCAGATATTATTATCACTAATAAGTTCTAGGACTGAAGAGAGTGAAAGAAACTTCCCAGAAACTGTGAAGAGACAGAAGAGCTTTCTTTTGGCTGGTTACTCCAGTTGGGTAGAGCAGTCCACTCAAGAATACCAGCAGCTTTATAGTCAGGGATAGGCAATGAATATGTCACTGGTGGACTTACCTGTGAACTTCATTGATCAATTCATCTTTCACCTCAACACACCTGTTCCACACCACACACTATGTAGGACAGCACTGATGTTTTCTCTTCAGATTAATCTGTGAGAATGCTTCAGTGTGTCCTGAAATGTTTTGTTGAATGGACTTTGACACAGTAGAAACTACAAAAATCTTTAGCAAAAAGCTGGTTTCCTTTTCTTACATGTCATAGCAACACAGTTTTTGGAGTGTTAAATTCAAGGACACCTAGAGATATGTTCACAAATAAATGCACTTGTGATGTTTTTGTTGGCTTGTGGTTTTTTTTTACTTATCTGAGTAAATCTTCGTGCTCTCTATTTCTTCTTTTTATGAGTAGTCTCATTCTCAGATGAAAGAAACCCAAGATTAAATAAAAAATATTCCAACAACTTTCAGGTTTGCCTTTCATCCAACTGGTGACATATTCATAATACTGTCTAAGCTGCTCTGAAGGTAAGAGGTAAGAAGAGAGAACTGTACTGGGAACAGCTATTTAGTGAACTGCACACTATAGTTAAAACAATGCTGCTGCCAACAACAGACTTCCAAACGCAGCCTATGCAGGTTAACTCCCCAAAGGTATGTTTGACCTCATAGACACTTTTGAAACAACTTTAGTCTTTAAAATCGTAGCCAATGGCTTGCTCTCTTTTTAACTATTTGATAAAAAATATATTTAATCAATGTTATAATTGTTCAGACCCTTTAATAATCCTTCTATAATCCTAATAATATTTTTTCCCCAAAGCAAGAAAAAAACCTCACCTAAATCTTGAAGCTAACATTGTTGTCACTCTTTAAATGTTATCAGCAACTTTATTTAGTAAGTCATCACATTCAAAAATGCATCCCAGATCTTTTCTTTATACTGCACTTGCTGATGCTGACCTTTAGATTGCTGTTGCTTATTTTTACTGAAGTGAGAAAGACTCCATCAATTTCCTGCAGCAAATTTCATCGTAAATGAAATAAGTTTTTCTAGGGGGGATCACAGTTGCTGTGTATCTAGAATTACATGGGATAGTGCATCTGTGTTAGTGGGAGTGTATTCAGCGACTGAACTAGGATTATATAGACTACTGTCTTGAGGAACTTCTTGGCAATCAGACTTAAAACACTCCATGGAAAGGTGTGCATCTGAGCAGATGTTGTTCATAAATTTAGTAAGAACTAATATTTCCATTTCAGGACTTTTCTATTTATTTAACACCACTAGTATCCTCTTTATAGCTTTTTTAATCTGTACTGATCTCTAGGCATAGGTCAGTCGATGGATACATTAGGTAATTATTTTTCTATCAGTAGTATAATATGGGCATGAAACTACCCTGTGGCATACCTTTGCAAGCAGCTGATTACACAATGGGTAGAGCCAAAGTAATGACCAAGCAGTAAAAATCAATTGTCAGTATAGAGAGGGGATAGAAATGCAGGTTTTTGCACACTTGGATTTTCTCCTTTGTTTTCTTGTTAATTCTCTTTGGCTTTCATTTAATTAGAAATATGAAGTTCTTTAGATATTTTATTACTTTTCTACCTATATCAGTATGTTTTGTTAAAATAAGTTTACTAAGGATATAGGGCTTATGCAATCATGCTGTTTCTGTCTTGTAACTTTTTCAGCAGTAACATTTAAATCTTTTGGCTAAGTTCCAGAAATTTGACCGACAAGGATAAGTCTGAAATTTATTGCTTTTATAGAATCCTTGGATAGCTCACATGTCAAGGGGCCTCTACTGCAACCTCCTTCTTTGAGCAGGGCCAGCCAGGGGTTCAGACCCAGGTTATTCGGGGATTTGTCCAGGTGAAATCCAGGAGATGGTATATCAGGGCAGCCTGCAGCACTGCTGGACTGTGTTGAGAAAACTTTTCCTTAGACACAGGCCAAACCTTTCTATTTTCACCTTTCTGTCATCGCTGTTTCACAGTCCTGTGAAGAGCATGGCTCTGGGAGCATCAGCATTGCTGAGCTGCTGTTAGATCCCTCAGAGCTGTCTCTAAAGCACAATAAACAGGCCCAGTTCTCTTAGCCTCTTCTCACAGGGCAAGTGCTCCAGCTCTGACCACCACAAGTGGCCTCCACTGACCTTGCTCCACTTTGTTGATGTCTGTCCTGTTCTGGGGAGGAGAGGGCAAATCTGGCCCCAGTGTTACACATGCATGCAGTCTACTGAGTACCTGCTAAAGGATACCGTCACTTTCCTACATTTTCTCTATGTTCTGTGCAATAAGCAGCCTGATAGATGATAATGGCCATAAAGTCCAACAATTAAAAAATACCTGCATTATGAATTAAACTTTTAATGGATGCTGTATTTTCAGACATACCCAAATTGAAAAGACCTTCAGTGCCATATGGGACAAAATCTAATCATAACGGAAGAATCTGTAAAAGACTTGATTTTATCAATATGGATGCTTTCAGCAGTTCCCTTGTGTAATAAC
This sequence comes from Phainopepla nitens, assembly GCA_013400175.1. NCBI lineage: Eukaryota > Metazoa > Chordata > Aves > Passeriformes > Bombycillidae > Phainopepla > Phainopepla nitens. Next base: position 367,962 of record VXBQ01009835.1, on the reverse strand, counting down.
ATCCTATACATAAAAGTATTTTTTTCAATCTGCAACATGACAAATAGATGCTTTCCCCTCTTGAGAAACACTAAATACCCATTTTTGTTCCTTCTCATATTGTGCCTGATTTTGTGTCTATCATTCCTTTTTGACTTGTCTTACAGAATTCTTTCTGAACATTATTTTACTAGCCCCTTGTCTTTCTTGAGAGTGAAGGTGATTCAGCTCGAGTTAATACAGTTACAAAACTTCAATTTGTATTTGTCTACAGCGGATGTAGATCTGACCCACAATTATCTAACAGGTATTAACTTCATCACTGGCAGAGGTATTGCCTTACTTGTGTCTGATTTAATAAGAATTATTCCCTTATCCTCCCTGAATCATCTCAACTATAGCTGTGTTACTTAATGAGTATGTGTACATAAAGTAAAGGAATGTTGTTATTAGAGTACATGAATGTGTTTCTGGGTGAATACAATGCTCGTGGCTGATTGTACTGTCCTTATAACCCCTCCCAACTACTGTTAGATACTCAAGGTTTTTACTTTTAAATTACCAGTTCTTAGGGCTTTGGGTGTCGTTTTCCTTACTGGAAGCCTCTTAGGATGTTCCCTTCTCATGAATTAACTTCATTTTAATTTGTTCAACTATTGAGCCATTTGCTTTATTTTTTTTCCTGACTCAAAATCCAATAGCCCTGCTTTCAATTAAAATGTAATGCCTTGGACAGAAAATGAGCCTTCATGTATGTTTTTAGTATTTTCTCTTTCTAAAAATATGCTGGGATTTTTTGTTAACACTGTTCTAGGTATTCAGAGTTCCAACTGTGTAATTTTTTAATGAACCTTAAATTAAAAATGCTCTCTCTAAATTAGAGCTGTCAGTGATTTAGTGATTGTTACTTTTCACTGGCATTGTCTCATTCTTCCTCTCGCAGTTCAAACATTCTTTCATTAACCTGCAGAAAAAGTGTTCTTCTTTGAGCACTAGATAAGCTTCACATATGTAATAGTACAGGCATGCAAGAAGTTGGTGATGTTCCCATCTTGGAAATCATTCCCATTAATAGAACCATATGATTGTTTCAGAGGGCTTGACCTTGTTAACAGCAGCCCATGATTCTTCATTGAAGCAATGTCAGTACTGCAAATGCAAAGGCAAGAAAAACCAGATAGGCTGCAGAATTCCTTTAAGTGGGAGGCAAATGTTGACAGCAGAAAGGATTGTGTAGATTTAATTTTTTTGGTGGGTTGGACAGACTGACAAGAAGAACATTATTTTTTGAAGAGTTTTGACATGACTCTTTAAGTGTAACAAAAGGATGTTTTTACTCTGGGATTCCTAATTTTACAGAAAAAATATATTCATTAGAGAAGTTCTGTAATAGGTGTCAAAGACTTTGAAGAGAAATGTAATTAACATCATTTTATTGGTGCTGTAAGAGTAAAGCAGAGAATACTGAAAAAGAGCTGCTGTCTTAGCTTTCCATTTTATAAATCTATTAAGGAAAAAGAAGCTACTCCCCTCTAAAAAAATCCACATAAACAGTCTGACAGTATTTCCAGAATTTTGCAGCTCAAAGTCTGGAGGTAGCGCAGGATAAATTTTCATACGGAATAATATCTCTAAAAAGATATAGCCAGAAATGTCTTTTTGTCTCTGATACCTCTCTAATGGGGGCCTCTTTTTGTGTGACTGAAATATGCATATTTTCTTTCAATTGAGAAGGAGATGTGTATTATACAAAAGCAAGTGTAAGATTACTGTGTTAATGATAAAAGGCAAAAATGAGGCATGTTTGAGGATTGATGCTGGAGGAGGTAGTTGAATAGCTCTGTCTCTCCCTGGTTTAATTTGGTTAGCTCAGAGCAAAAATGAATGGAAAATACATGAAGTGTCTTCTTGAAATGCTTTATTTTCGCTTTTTATGTAAGATCAGTGGTGCAGAAAAAGTACCGTTGAGATCCTCGTTTGTGCTCTGTGCAGGAATGCTGTTGATTATGGACATTCTGTTTCCACTGGTGTAGTTGGTTGACACTGGCTGGATGCCAGGCACCCAGGAAAGCCACTCACTCACTCCCCTCTGCAGCTGGACAGAGGAGAGAAAATTTAGTGAAGGGGTCATGGGTTGAGATAAGGACTAGAGGAAAACACCCATCAGTTACCACTGAAGGCAAAACAGGCTCAACTTAGAAATATAAAGTGAATTTATTGCTAACAAAATCAGTCCAGGATAATAAGTAAAATAAAACCCTAAAAACATCTTCCCCACACCCGGCCCCCTCTCTTTCCCAGCTCTAACTCCTACCCCAGTGGCACAAGGAGACAGGGAATGGGAGTTATAGTCAGTTCATCACCCGTAGTTCTTCCCGCTGCTCAGGGACAGGAGTCCTTCCCCTGCTGCACCATGGGTCCCTCCCGTGGGAGACAGTTCTCCCAAACTTCTTCAGCGTCAGTCCGTCTCACAAGAAGCAGCTCCCTGTGAACTGCTGCAGTGTGAGTCCATCCCACAGGCAAGAGTCCCCCTCAAACTGCTGCTGAGTGGGTCACTCTTCCACGAGGTGCAGTCCTTCAAGTAAAGGCTACGGCAGCATAGGTCCCTCTCACCTTGGGTCTTCCATGTCCCCCTTCTCAAGGTCCCCCTGCTCCAGCATGGAGCTCCTGCATGAGCTATGGGTGAATCTCTGCGTCCCCCGTGGATCATCATAGGCTGCAGGGGCACAGCTGCTTTACCAGCACCTTCACCACAGGCTGCAGAGGAATCGTGGCTCTGGTGCCTGGAGCATGTCCTCCCCTTCCTTCTTCACTGACCTTGGTGTCTGCCTAGTATTTTTCTCACATGTTCTCACTCTGCACTTCTCTGGCTGCAATTACAACTGCCCCACCATTTTTGTTTTGTTTCTTCTTAAAATGTTATCACAGAGGCGTTAGCACCATTTATAATTGGCCCAACCTTGGCCAGTGGCATATCCATCTTGGGAGCTACTGGGAATTGGCTCTGCCAGACACTGTGGAAGCTTCTGGCAGCTTCTTAAAGGAGCCACCCCTGTAGTTTCCTCCACTTCCAAAGCCAGGTCATGCAGACCTAATATAGCTGGTTGCAAAATCCTACACTGCCTTTCTGTAAGCAGCAGCAAACATATCCCTGCACTAGCCAGCAGCAAAGCTACCGAGGCCGAGCATTAAAGAACTGCCTGCTCTGTCTTGGGACAGCACTTGGGCTACCACTGTTGCCAGGGACCATCCTGGTGCAGATGAGGGACACTGGAGTGTGTTGGCGTGTTCCAGCTCTCAGGGCAGGATGCCGACTGACCTTTCTGACACGTGCAGGAGTGTACTCAAAAGCTGTGTGGCTGTGGTCCTGGGCCACCATCTCTTAGTGGCTCTGCTTGAGCAGGGGAGGTTGGGCTATATGGCCTCTGGAGGTCCTTTCCTGCCTCCACTGTTCTGTGGTTCTGTGACTCAAAACATTCAAGCTAGGAAAGCTCCTCCAGATTTCATGATATGGGAAGGTTTGAATGATTCCATATGCCCATGAAGAGCCAGGTTTGTCTCCCAGAAGTCCTTTGTCACTGTGGCAGCTGCCTCTTTTCCTTTGGGGGATTTATCAGTGACTGCGCAGAAAACTAACAAGTTAAATACCAGCCATGAGGGGTGCAGTGCGTGCAACATCTCACTAAAGGCATTGGTTCTGTTTTTATAGCATGTGTTGTAGGTGACCATAGCTTTTGCAGTTTGCAAATGAAAATTTACAGCTGAAGCAACTAGGTGCATGTCAGTGCTGTGAGGCAGCACATTGGCAGCTTGATCCTGGCCTGGATTCCTTCATGGGACTGTCTTAATGCTTCTTTTCTGGGGTGGTACTCGTAATGGAGTGACACGAGGAGTGTACACGGTAGAGGCAGACTGTAGTTCAATACAAAAATTGAATACAGTTTGTCTTGCTCCAGTAATTAATGTATTGCCTCTGTCTTTTTAGAAGACTTTTCTTTTTGCTCCAGTCTTACTTGAAAGTAACAGTTCTTGGCACAGCACTGTTTTTGATAACTTTGGTAGTCTTTAGCCATGGTCTGAAGAGCCTGTAGCCTTTACTGCCACTCTGGGCATTGAATGTGAGTCTTTGTACAGGGCATAGTACTGGGGCAAATTTCTCTACGAAACCTTTGGGGGTTATTTTAAAAGTCTTTAAAGAAGAAGGAGAAGGAAAAGCTTTTCAGAGGTGCTTTCTACCAGGCATTAGATTTGGGTTGGCATTATAGGCAGTGCCTTTGAGACAGAGTAGTTGTAAATCCACTTGCTCTTCACTGCTACATTGTGAGAAGAGTGATAACAGAAGTTACTCTGGGGGATGTTTGGGATAAAGCAGAAGAAAACAAGTGTGGAAGGACAAGAGACTTCCTAATAACTCATTAGTGTCCTTGGTACCAGGGCAAAAAGGAGAAAAAGTTGACATAGGAGAAAAGGCACCCCCATACAAATTGTTCAGTACCCTATTTTATACACAAGTGGGTACCATAGAACAGAATGACAAAAGGAGCCCTGAAGTTTCATGCCTGTTATCCTCCTAACCTGAAAAAGCCTTGCAAGGTTGTCTTTAGATTTTTAGATGCATTTTGTGATGGAGAATAGATCCTTGGCCCCAGGCTTGAGCATTGGATTTGACTTTATTTTTGCAATTGTTAGTAGAGGCTGCTTTTGTCTGAAGTTGTATCATTCCTGACACTGGTAACAGGGCACGCAGTAGCTCCCTGGTTGGTAGGGTGCACTACCAGGCTTGTGCCCAGCATGGCTGCGGGACTTCCGTGCGGATCAGTTCCTTGCCACCTGTGGTTCAATGAAAGAAATCCGGCGTCCCCGCTGATGGCTCTCACTCCACTCCGAGGAGGTTGGGATGGCCTGTTCGGGTCTTAGAACTTGTACCCTGTCAAGTTCCATCCTCCTTAGATTCTCCCGCAGTGTTTTGTACTGCGTGCCGCGGGACCTCCCCCGGGATTGGCTCCTTGTCACTTGTGGTTCAACAAAAGAAACTTGGTGTCCTTGCTGACGGCGCTCATTCCTCCTTGAGGAGGCATGGATGCCCTGTTCAGTCCTTAAAGGCTGGCTCTCATACCGTTCCATCCTCCTTGGATTCTTCTTCAGGGGCAGGGTGCTGCGCAACCTCCCTGGAGTTCGGCTCCTCGTCACCTGCGGTTCTCTGTAAAAAACCCGGCGCCCTTGCTGTTGGCTCCTGCTCCTCCCTGAAGAGGCACGGATGTACCAGACATCCCTTAGAGCTTGTCCCTCATCGCGTTCCATCTCCCTTAGATACTCCCTCAAAGTTTGGCTGTCAGAGCTACGTGGCCTCTGCCGGGATCGACTCCTTATTGCCCTCGGTTCTCGGAAAGAAACCTGGTTTTCTTCCTGACGGCCCTTACGCTTCCTTGAGACAGCACGGACGTGCCGTTGGGTCCTTGGAGCTTGGCCCTTGTTACTAGCAGTGTTCTGAGCCCTGCTCTGCCGCCGTCTGCTGCTGCTTGAGTGGTTGTAGCCCTGGGCCTGCTGGACCCGGGCGTGGCCATCGTGATGCCTCCTTGGATACCTGCTTCGGCCCTTCTCTTGGGCCTTGCCACGGCTGCCACCGCGGCTGCCACTGCGGCTGCCACTGCGGCTGCCAGCACGGCTGCCAGCACGGCTACCACCAGAGCTTCTGTTGTAAGACTTGCCGTGCTGGCGTCCTGAGGAATGATGCTGACGTGTTTCCGCAGAGTGGGGCCCAGCTTGCTCTCCTTGAGTATGGCTGACAGAGCTGATGGACACCCCAGTGGACTGCACCTCATAGCTGCTGTCTCCCACCATATAGAATGCATGTGGGGAAGGTGACTGGCACATCAGGCTCTCCATTCTTGTGTGGAACCACTCCACCATGCAGTAAAAACAGAAGGGGTGCCGACGCCAGCTCACGGAGTTTCGGTCATTCACGGCGACCCGGCAGATTGGGCACCTTAGGTTCTCCGAAGCACCTGGACGTGCAGCCCGAGACACCTGGCTGGTGCTGGTGGCAAGGGGAAAGGTGCTGCTTTCTGCCAAGTCTTCCTCTGAGGCCATTTTGCCCTGCAAACCAAAGAGATAAGCTGATGTGTTCCACGGTGCTGGGGACACAGTCTGCAGCCAGCAGCAAAGCTACCAAAATTGAGCATTAAAGAACTGCCCACTCTGTGTCAGGACAGTGCTTGGGCTGCCACCAATGCCAGGGACCATCCTGGGGCAGGTGAGTGACACTGGGGTGTCTTGGCATATTCCTGCTCTTGAGGCAGGATGGTGACTGACCTCTCTGATACGTGCAGGCAGGAGGTGGGAAGCTGGGAAAGGGATTCCTGGCCTCTCAGCAACTGCAGCCAGAGCCTGAGTGCATGGCAGATTGGGACCAGCACCCCAGGCCCTGTCGGTGTCCTTGTCCAGAAAATCTTCTCTGTGCCCTAAGAAAGCACACAATGGGATGGGGGTCCTTTTTCCCCCCACCTGCCGGTGTCTGTCCCCAATGGAGGAGGCCAGACACTGTGGCCTTTCGGGGCTTCCGCAAACATCCAAAAGGCTTGTTGTCACACCTGTCACAGTGACTCCCTAGTGACATCATGGGGCTTTCAGGGACCACACCCAGAAGACACAGACTCCAAGATGGCTCACCTCAGATGATTGCTCCACTGTCATCCAAAATCCTAATGCCATATTTTTCATATAAATTCACAGGTTTCACTGATCATACCCAGCCCTGTGTTCTGTTTTAGAAATAAACCATCCCAAGTCATTTCTTAATCCTCAGTCAACTTTGCAGGTCAAAGGAGCTGATACTCCACTGGAGCAGTCTGTCCAGTGTGTGGCTCCCCAGCATAAGTAGAGATGGACACACTGGAGACTGTCAAGTAAGGGTTCACAGGGATGATGAGAGGTCTAGAGCATCTCTCCTACAAGGAAAGGGCTAAGAGTGCTGCCTCCACACTGTTCAATCGGGAGAACACTCCATAGGGGATCTTTTCCAGTGTATACCAGTGACTGAAGGGAAGGTACAAAGAAGACAGAGCCAAGCTCTTTTCAGGGGTGCTCAGAACCCAGACCTTCCCCTCTGAATATTGGAGAACTTTTTTTTTTTTTTTTTGCTGCTAGGATGACCAAACACTGTCAGGGTGCTTGTGGTGTCTTCCTCCTTGGAGATGACAACTCAAAAGCTGTCTGGCTGTGGTCATGGGCTAGTTGCCACTGCTCCCTGGCAGAAACATGATGTCCCCAGTGTCCCTGCTGCTTTCTGCTGTAGTTCTGGGCTTATAGCCTGGCCCTCATCACGATCTCTTCTCACTTGCTTCTCTCTCTGTGTTTGACCTTAAGTCAAACTGTGGGACCTCCCTTGAAAGAGGCTCTCTGTTGCCTTTCATTCTCTGGAGGAAACTCAACTCCCCGCTGGTGTTTCTTGTGCCTCCCGTAATAAGCTGGGACTGGCTCATCCGGGTTTAGAGCTCTGCCCTCGTCATGGAGTGAAACCAATCAAAGTGCCGCAGCTTGTCTCAGTCTTGGTAGATCAACAAACTCTTGTTCACGTAAGTCTGATAAGCCCAGCTGAAGTAGTCTTTCATTAACTTCAGCAAAGACATCATTTCATTTGTTCCAAAACTTCCATGTACTCTCAGTAAAAACCAAAGCACAATACTGGGACTGGTTGTGAGACAATTCAAAGGGGAGCATTTTGTCCTAACCTTTAGTACCCATTCCTATTGACCATAGAAACTTTAAAATATCTTCAGCTTTCCATGAGAAAGAGTTAACTTGTTTATAAAGCCAATGGCATCCTGGCCTGTACCAGCAATAGTGTGGCCAGCAGGACCAGGGCAGTGATTGTTCCCCTGTACTCAGGACTGGTGAGGCTGCACTTCGAGTGCTGTGTCCAGTTCTGGGCCTCTCACGAAGACATTGAAGGGCTGGAGTGTATCCGGAGAACAGCAAAAGAGCTGGGGAAGGGTTTGGTGTGCACATCTGGTGAGGAACAGCTGATGAAGTTGTGGTTGTTTGGCATGGAGAAAAGGAGGTTCGAGGGGGACTTCAGTGATCTCTTCAAGTGCCTGAAAGGAGGTTGTAGTCAAGTGGAGGTTGGTTTCTTCTCTCAAGCAAGCAGTGACAGGGTGAGAAGACATAGCCTCAGGCTGTGTCGGGGGAGGTTCAGGTTGGACAGCAGGAACTGTGTCTTCACAAAAACAGTTATCAAGCATTGGAATGGATTACCCAGGGATGTGGTGAAATGACTGTCCCTGGAAGTATTTAAAAGACGTGTAGGTGTGGCACTTAGGGATGTGGTTTAGTGGTGGACTTGGCAGAGCTCAATTAACAGGTGGACTTGATGACCTTAAAGGTCTTTTCCAACTTAAACTTCCGTAGTTCTAGTGTAGAACATGTAGATTGACTTTCCTCACGTGCCTTTTAGAATTATCTAATTTTGTGCTGTGTTCACAGTACTTTTGGGAAATTCCTTAATTTGATTTAGTACTTACTGTGCTTGTAACACTTTTCCCTCTTTATGCGCCTTTGTCTCTCCCCTCTGTACCCCCACAGCACAACCCTTTGTATAATTGCATTAGATCAATTATCAAAGAACTTTTTATCTATTTAACCTGCCCAAAACGAGTATTTTACTTAATTGATGCTTGCTGCTTTCCAGATTAATCTTCCACTGCGTGCAACATACCACATTTTTTTACATGTATTCTAGTATTCTGCGATAATGAAATGCTCTTCTGATGCTTTTAGTGATTGTAAATAACTTTTTAGTCCTAAATTATTGAATATATATCCTATCTTTTAGGTGTGTTCTCTGAGAGGTTTTAAAAGAGCTTACGATTGTAACATTAGAGAACTGTCTGCTAGCACAGGCTTCAAATAAATTATTTGATCTCATAAAAGCGGTATAAACATTTATTAAAAAATCATGAAGTGGGCTGTTCTTTTCAACACATTTTTTCTTTATGCTTGTTGGAAGTCAAAGAAACTTGTATATGGATGTTAGAGCGTGCTGTGGCTGTATTCCTCCTTCCCACTCTTGCTTTCCAGTCCTTGAAGCAGCATGTTTCTGAGACCCACAGCTGTCCCTTTTCAGCTATAATTCAGTTATAATTAGCTCATTATAAGCACTGCCATTTTCTGTGCTGTCAACAATGTCACTGCTGCAAAAGCAGCTTTTTCAATAGTACCTGTGCTATCAGGGAGCTCTCATGCACTATATAAGATGTTTTTTTGCAGGATGATAAATTCAATTATTTGTTGTTATCCATTGATTATAGAGCTTTAGAGAATGAAGAATTCAAAACCTTTCTACTTGAATATGTTTTTTGGTTTTGTTTTTTTTTTTTTTTGTAGAGTGTTCTACAAATTAGCAGTTATATATATATATGTGTGTGTGTATATATATATCATATCACATTTTTTTGCTGCATTTCTTACTTGAAAAACAAGAAGTTAACTTTATTTCTTATCTTATTTTGTATAATCATTAATTAACTCAGAAGTGTTTGAATAGAAACTCAGTAACAACATGTTCCTTCAGTTTTTTAGTATTTATACTCAAAGTTAGCCCTTGCAGTTAGAATCCAGCTTAGTTCTGGCAGGTCACATTTACAAACAGCATCAAGCTGTGATGATGTTATTCCCTTTAAAAGACTGATAGCTGGAATTGTAAGCCTCATCTGTTCCTGCTCCTGCTGAGATCATTTGGCTTCCTTTCAGCTGGGGAAGAATTAGTTGTAGAGTGTGACCTGTGGACTGTCACCTCTGCCTCCCAGCACTGCCAGGAGTCCAGGTGCTCCTAAAGACAGCAGTCCCAGTCACGTTGGTGCAAAGAGCACAGGCATTGGGTGCACAGTCTGCATAGGAATGTGTGAGTTTAAACTTCCTAAGGATGACAAATATCATGTCACTGATTGTTCTGTTTCGTGATATTTTTCAGAAATGGAAAAATTTCAGGGTTCGGAAGGCAAGAAGGAAGATGAAGAAAAGAAATACCTTGATGTTATCAGCAACAAAAACATAAAGCTGTCAGAGAGAGTTCTGATCCCTGTCAAGCAATATCCAAAGGTACTGTAAATCTAGTCACTTGTTTAATATTTATTCATATAATGATGAAGAAATTATGCACTTAACCATTTTTATTGGTTTGTAATATACAGGCTTTGTGATAGTGAAAAAAAAAAGAAATTAAGCCCCTATTTAAATGTATCTGTTAGCTGTTATGTATTTTAGCTTCTGTCTCAGGGCCTTTCAGAAAAGCAGTTGAAGTGAATGAGATTTTTGTCAAATTCAGGTACATTTTGTCCTTTAGCAAACTGCTGAGGTTTTTTCTTAGTTGTGGTTTTTTTTTTTCACATATATCATCCTTTTATAAAAAAATACCAGTTGCCAAAGAAAAAGATGTTCCAGTAGTTCTGAAAAGCTTCCTCATAGAAGAGTTGTGAGATTTTCTCTGGTGTAGTAAGTTTTAAAAGATGAAATGTCAGGATTACTGCAGGCTGTGACTGACAATGTTCATTGCTGTTTATAAAAATCAAATATTTTAGCATCTCAGACTTTTTTATTAGTTCTCATTGTTACATACTCTAATGCAGAAAAAGGATTCTATTTCTTGCAAAATTTAGCTGCTTGTTGGAAGTTTTGGGTTTTTTTTTTATGAGAGAATATTGATTTTTTTGGAACTTGGGTGTTTGTTTGGTTTTTTGTAGTTTTTTATTTTACATAAACAATTGTTCTAATAGTATTCATACTGAAATGATAAACATCTCCATTTTTCTCTGGAGTATTTTTTCCTTGCTGATGTATTATTACGTGGTCTTTGGTTCACCATTACCCTTGGTGACACTCTGAGCTTTTTGCTTTATACTTTCATCAGAGCAATAAATTACAATTGGTAAAAAGCTCATCAAACAAAATGAAAGGTGTAAAAAAATTGAGATTCAATGATTCCAGCTGACATTTATCTCCTGACTAGTGAATATAAAACTGTGATAATGTAATAGTCCAAATGGTAAAGACCTTAGAAACACATACAGTCCTATAAGGAATTATTTTCTTGCTGCATAGCCTGAGGTGCTTTGCCTTGATTTGTGGTATTTTGTGTAAATGCTGTAGGTGACCTGAAGTTCTTAGTCAGGATGTAATAGTGCTGTAACTTCACAGCAGCAGTGTGATAATTATTCAGAATACTGTTTGATGAAGATAGCAGAATAAAAGACAAACTATTTAAAAGACAAAATGCTATCATCTAGCCAATATAGCACCTGAATATGATTAAATTAGCTTCATTTACTTTAATGAACGTGTCGTATTAATGGACAGTAAAAGATATAAGGCATTTTTTACAGCTTTTGAGTGGTGGAGCAAAAGAAATCAGTGTGATGGAAATTAAATACTTATTCAGTAATGTAGAATAATCGCTTGCAAGGTTTCTATAGTTGATTTGCTAGCAATATTCTGTGCTTGGCATGGAACCATTCCCAGAACTGCAGGTTTCCTGATACTGTCTCTAGGAACCGTCTTTCAAAGATTGCATTTACACTTTGTATCAAACTGCTGATTGCTGTGATCCAGTGTCTTGTCTTTTCTTGACAATTGTATACATTAGTCAAATCAGTACTCAGCGGTTGCTTCAACTTGCTTTATAAATAATGAAAAAAAGTAGAAAATAATTAAAAGAGGATTAGTTTTATATATGTGGTAGAAGATGTTAATAGGAGCAGTTGATCAGACTTGCATTTATAAGCAGTTTAGATAATTACCTTATGATTTCACTTAAGAGTCATTTATATTTGAAAGAACTTTATTTTCATTCATCCACTGTTTGCTGATCAGCATTTTTGGGCAGTTCTGGGTAAGCAGGGTTCTGTAAATCTGCAGAAAGTGTCCAAGTGTACAAAATTGTGGAAAAAAAAATCTGCCCAGTTAAAAACTATCTAAAACAACAGTTTACAGGCTCTCTGTTTAGGAATGAGAGAAGCTCTTGGAAGACATTTGCGCTTACTTTAACTTCATGTAAAAATACAAATTGCTCCAAGGGAACCCTTGGCCTTAAAATTTATCATGGTCTGTAGTCTAAGCCTCAATGACAGCTGTAGAGTCAGCAGCAGCATTTTAAGGTTTGAGCAAAAGTTAACACAAAAGGCTTCTAGTGGCTAAATACCTCTTGAAGTTGCAGAATAAATATTATGAAATTGTCTCTACTGAGGTGTCCAGAGTCTGGTGCAGACAACAGGAGAAGAATGTGAAAGGCTGTGATTAGCAGCAACTGTTGTACGTTACCAGCTCTGGTAAAGACACAGGCCTCTTTCCTCTGCTCTAAAACAGGGATCTAAAATAGAGAGGGGGTGTTGGTTGATACTTCAGCAATGATCTTTTCTGAGATTAATTATCTTAAATACCAGCAGCCCAGGTATAAAGAGCATCTCATTTACACGTACTCCACTATGCAGCAGATATTTTTAATGCAGTCAAAATTTCTCTTGAAACAGTGATGCAGTGTCTTTGTTGATCCTTCTTTCTGTCCCCTAATGCCTTTTTCTTTTTCTTTTTTTTTCATGATATGTGAATTCCATCTAAGACTTGCACAAAAATACCTCAGGGTTTGTTTAAGAAGACTTCAGCACAGATCACTTTGAACTACGTTAGATATGGGAAAAGCATGGGTTATTAAAAAAAATAAAGGAAAGTAACAAAAATCTGAAATTATGTTGTTGCTGAAAAAGGAAAGTGACAGTTTAGATGCTTGGTGGGCAGCTTGGTCATTTGCATGGCAATACAGATTTTTGCCATATACTTACCTGGAGTTTGGCTTCTGTTGTTTTCTATGGTTCCTGCCTTTCTGTGATAACTTGTTTAGAAAGCATCTAAACTGGGCTTCGCAAATTTGTTCCTTTGCACAGTTTAAGAATTTGAGAGCTTGTTTAAAGCCTCAGCTTTATGTAGCACATAAAATACAAAGTTTTTGTTTGCAAACTCTTCCAGCACACATTTTAAGTTAAAATGTTGCTGACTTTGGTGAAACTCTGCCCCTATTATCCCTGACATCAGCTTAGCTGGGTTTCAGCCATTAAGGAATGGGTCAGTTTGTTAATTTCTTTTGCTTTCTGAGAGTGCAGATATATGAAATAGCTGACAAGTCAAAAATAAACAGTATGAGTATAAAAGTCTTGAATATTTCAGTGCATTTGTCTTGGTTTGACCTCAACCAGCAACCAAGCCCCATGCAGATACTCACTCACTCCTACACCAGTGGGATGGGAGAGAGGTGGAATGGTGACAATGGGTTGAGACAAGAGACTTTAACAGCTAAAACAAAAGTCATGCGTGGAAGCAAAGCAAAATCAGGAATGTCTTCTCTGCTTCCCATGGATAGGCAGGTGTTCAGCCATCTCCAGAGAGCAAGGCTCCATCATGTTTTATGGTGACTTGGGAAGACAAATACTGTGACTCCAAATGTCTCCTCCTTCTCCCACCTTTATATGCTGGGCATGACACTGTATGGTTTGGGATATCCCGTTGGTATTTGGGGTCGGCTGTGCCTCCTCCCAAATCCTTGGGAACCCCTAGCCTCCCCACAGGACAGGTGTCACGAGGAGCAGAAAAGCCTTGACACTCTAAGTGCTGCTCAGCAATATCAAAAACATCTGTATTTTATCAACATTGTTTTCGGCACAAATCCAAAACACAGCCTCGGACTTCGAAGAAAGTGATCCTTACCCCAGCCAAAACCAGCACACATCTGTTACTATTTAAAAGATTCAATGCCAAATATTACTAGTTTATATTGATTTATGCTTCATAAACTCATGACTTTAAGCAAGTAACTCAGACAGACTCAGCAGTGCTAAAGAGTTCATTGTGAAGGGTGAAGTTTTCTGTTACTATTCTGTCTTTAACATCTAACTCAGACAAATAATACGATTTTTAGCTAGCATTCTCATTCTTTCACGTTTTGTTTTTCTCAAACCTGATGGTTGCTGCTGTGCTTTCAAAGCAGCTGTTGTCATATTAATCATCTGCAGGTGATTTGTGCATTTAGTTCACTTTTAAGTAAGATAGGAAGAATGGGATATACTAATATGTCCATTAAATGGAATGACAAGAAAATAGAAAATTTCTAAGGGAAGTGGGACCTGGGCTGTTACTGAGCTGATTGAGTAGCCATGACTTCTCTCTGTGATTTATATTGTTTTAATGAAATAAGTACCTTGTTGTTGCATAAGGCAGAAGGAACATTTGATCTGTCACTAATCCTGTAGATGTTTCTGGAGACTAAAAAAACTCCAACACTTTTGTAAGAGGAAAAAGAGCCAAGATTCTAACTACAGAATGGAGATTTTTACTTGCCCTGCCAGTATTTTTTTTCTCCTGTGTAAGATAAGAAAAGCCTTTACGCTTGGCAAGATACTAGAATTTAGACTGATGCCAAACTAAATATAAAGATTTCACTGGTTCTGTATTTCAGCTGAGTTCTTTAAAGAGAACCCTGAACGTTGGAAGGCAGAAAATTAGTAATGTGTGTTGTACTGAAATTGATCCTGCAAATAGTTGTATAAATAAAGAATGCTTTCTTATATATCTTGAAAGATTTCTGTCCTTACCTGGTCTTAATGAATAAACCGAACATGCATCTTTGTATGCATGCTTTTTGCTTTATAAATATGTGGGGAAGTCTCAAATTTCCTTTTTAGTTGAAGCCAATTCAGTTTTCATATTGAAGTGTAATTGTCACTCAGAATCTCTGATTTACGCAACACCAGAAATAGGGGCAAAAACTTCTTTAGGTACTGTGTTTAATCTGGAATTTATTAGTATTTGATTTTTTCATTAAATTTCAATTTCTGGAGTCACTGATATACAGAAAATTATTCCAGAAAATTATATAAAGTGTTTTAGTCCTTAGGGTTCATAAAAATCTAACGAAAAGATACTTAAATAAATACTATTCAGTGGTGAACCTCCGGGCCCTATTAAGCACTCAGATATTAGAAGAAGAAGTTTTCTAATATCTCATTTCTGCTTCTTACCAAAATCTCTATTAATGTATAGTTTCCATTTTGATCATTAATTATATTTCAGTTAGGCTAGGAGAAATATTTCAGATTTCAAATTATAGTTTTTCAATATTGTTGACTTTTTTGCTTCAAGTAAATAGCTGTAACCAAGATATTTTCTTTAAATCACTTCTGTATGAACTGTCCAACTAATTCTGAAAAGAAAAATCAAATATGTGTACGCTTGAAGAGAGAAAAGTTGGGCAAATAGTTATCTTCCTGTACTTAAGATGAGAGAAAAGGCAAAACCTCTCAAACTTCTAATTCTCATTCTACTTCTCCAAAATTTTCTTGCAAGGGGTGCGATTCTGCTATTCAGTGCAGTTTTTCAGTAATTCTTATTGTACTCAAGGCCCAAAATAGATACGAATCTTCAGTTCCATTTAATGACAACAGGCATTTGGAAAATCCAGACAAATACTTCAGTTGTACTTTCAGTAAAATACATGAAAAAAAATCACACAATTTTTTTTCCCCCCCGACTTACTTAGGACCTGATCTTTCATCCATGTCTGTACTTAGATTTTCCAGATAAGTTGAGGAAATGAACCCTGACTCTAATGCTTCTAGGGCCAACGCCGATCTTGAAGAGCTCTGCAATGGTTACAGGAAATATCTTTTATTAGACAAAAATAATTTCTGTCCCCATTTTCATTAATGCTTTATTTGTTTTCATAACACTGCTGTTGAAATCAGCTCCCACATTAACTCCACACCATTAACTACCTTCTTTATCATGCTGAGAAATGCTGCTCTGTACGGACCTCTTCAAAAATGGTTTCATAAAGTTGTTCCTGACTGCAGAAAATAAAGTGTATTCCAGACAGAATTTAGATCTCTGCCTTTCTGATTCATTTAACTATCCATGGCTGTATAAATCTTTAGCACTGTAATTAAAACAGCATTAGCATAGTTAAAGACAGTTAGTACAAAAAATTATTCCCAATGTTAGGACTTCTTTCCCTGCCTTTGGTTGCATGATGGTGAAAGATTTCTCATGGGGTGTCTTCCCTTTGTTTATACAAGAAAATACATAGTTCAGCCTTCATCCTTTACGGTTTTCTTCCTTAAACTCGTTCTTGAAATTACGAGCAGGGACTCTAAATTGCTGCTTAGTGATTTACTGGGGTTTACTCAGTGTTGTTATAGTGGAATGTGGTATTGCCTTCCGTATTTTAAGGCAGACTTTTAGAGTAGTTAAAATTTACCATTTCATACTGCAGAACACTCAAAGGCCAAAACTAAGATGGAAACACCCTTGGTACTCAATACACTTAATGAGTACACTGGTCCTTCTCCAAGGAGCTGACAGTTTAGAAAACACAACGTTAGAAAATGGGACAAATGAAAATATGAGCAGGAGAAGGTTGGTAGCTGGTAGAAGCTGTGTGAAATACAGACAAGTCCTAGCTACTCCCCATTGGGAATATTGGTCATAAGTCATGTTTTCTAACCCCATAAAACTCTTATATTCCTCTCTATTCTTATTTATTATTCATATTTGAGGGGGCAAGAAAAATATGATTTATAACACTGCTTTAATAAAATAAGTGTGAGAGTGGGCAGGAATTCACCCTGCTTAAACCAACAGCTCTAATGAGGAGCATGATTTCATGTTAATGGTACACTGATTGTGTATGATTCATTGTGCCCAAATGTGCTCAGCCTACACCCAAAGATATTTGGGGTTTTCTTTTCAATTACAGCAGCATTGTTTCTTCTTCTGCTCTTGGTATTAATGGATGATTTGAAGGCTAAATTTTGTCTTCAGTATCATCAGTACAAGTTCCTTTTCAAAGGAATCTGCTTTTGGAATCTGAGGGGAGTTCAGCAAGCAAGTCTGTTGGTGATTCATGATAAGAAATAGAATCTACCTCATTTCCACTTATCTGTGTTACTTCTTAAGGACTAAAAAAGGTAGTGAACGGTGAAAATTAAACTCTGTGTCTCAATACACAGTGATTTATATCTACTAAAGCTTTCAAATTGGACCTATGCTTTGTGAAAACTGTAAAGCAAACTATTGGTCAGAGTGAGATTTTTCACAGTAGCCTTGACCTCAGCGGGAGCAGAACTAAGGCAGCAATGTGTACTGATCAAAAAGCTCACCTCTTTGTGATCAGGTTTGGATGACTTGTTTCTACTTTTTTTCCTTCTAGCTTTTAAGAGGATCAGTTGCCAGTTACATTAGTTAGCATTTATAACATGAACATCTTAAAGTTGCAGGGCAGTAGAAGAAAAGACTATGTGGCAAATTAGTTCTATTACATGTCTGGGCTTTTCTGTGTCCTTAAGAATTCAAGTTTAAAAAGCTCGTAATGTGTGCAAGCAATAGGTAGAACATGGTTGTGCTCTCAGCACTTCTTCTAGCACAAATCCCAAACACAGCATCTTACTGTCTGTTGTGAAGAAAATGAACTCCAGTCAGCCACATCGAATACAGCTTTTCCATCTTAAATGCTGCTATCATATAGAATGTGAGATTTTACTTATTTTAGTTGTGATACTATTTAATATACATATTTTTAATAATAATAATATTAGTAAAGCTTTTAATAAGGAAATACAGTGCAGTATAAATGTCATGCTGTTTTTTTATGTTCCGATCTTATGTGTTAGCAGAGAATGAAAGAACGTAAACTGATAACTTTAAGCAAATAGTAGGGTTTAAAGAATGTTTTGGAAGATTTTTAAAGTTGCTATTAAAATAAATATTTACTGCCTTTCAAACATTGAAAAAAGAGCCAATATTTAAAGGAAAAAATGCACATTGGATGCTTCAAAATTACTGCAACATGTAGTTACTGGTCATTTTTTCATATGCCTCCATTATTCTAGTCTTAACTGATCAAACATTTTGTAACTGCAGAAATTATATGGCCTAATGAGTTCTTGAAAGCAAGTACATTGTTTGGTCTTACACAAACACTCCTCAAGTATGTTTTTATCTCTTGAAACTGAAGATGGAATCTTTTTTTTGGTTCTTCAGGCTTTTTCCTCTGTTCAACTAGTGTTACAAGGGCACTTCAAAGTAGTCTAATGTAATTTATAATAACTCTCACCTAATTTTTGAAAATTGCTTATAAAATATTAACACAAGATATAATACTCTGCCTTGATCCTTTTGCGGTAGACCTAATGCCTAGACAGGAGATAATACAGCTCATGATAGAACAAGTCAGGTTTTGGTGGTACCAAGCTACGCAAGCAGTTCCTTGAACTTCAGACCTAAGGAAGCTTTTTGGACACAGCTGTGTCTTTTGCTTAGCTATGAGCTTTGATTTGATGTTTTGCTGATGGGTATAATGACAAAAATTTTGTCTTCTATGGATTTTCAGATCTCTTATGGTATAAGCATAAGGCAGAGCCTTTGCCTCCGTTTGAACAAGTTCTTCTATCCAGCTCTATGTGTTCTCCAAACTTCAAAGATCTTACTTATCTTTGAAATAGCCTCTTCTTTCAAACTGAGTTCAAGTCAAGCTTTGAGGTCATTAGTTAGTAGGGAACTAGACTGCACAAGGTAGATGATCACCTTGCCTTGATTCCCTATGAAAGGCTTGGAAATTACATGGCCCCATGGGTCATGTATGTCTCCTCGCACAGGAGAAGGCCACTTACAGGAACAAGGCCATACAAGCAGCCTTCTCCAGAGCCAGTCTGCCCCAAGCAGAGTGAAGGTGAATTTTCTGGACCAGTTAGTTCAGTGATAACATTTGCCTCATCTTCAGAACTGTCCTTTGAATGGTTTTATAACTCCTTTGCAACGTCATAGATTTTGATGGCTTTCTCCCTGTTTCTCAAGCTTCCCACATATCATCAGAAAACTTTAAAACATGTTGCTATATAGAGGAGTATGGTAATGAAAGAAATTTATGCTGAAAATGCTCTTACTTGCTGAGTTGCAGCTATTTAGCTTAGAGCGTGTTTGACCTCAGCCACCTTCTTTCCTGTTTTGTTTTTTACTCACATTGAGCAAACAAAATAAACAGGTGACACTTTCATGTAATGCAAATGCAAAGGATATGCTCTAATAGTAAAGAAATCTGTTTCATAAATGTATCTTTCATGTTGTTATTAGGATGCATATGTATCATACGTACATATATAAATGTGTGTGTGTATGTGTGTTTTATTAAAACTTATTAAAAATATGCCTTCCATTTTCAGCCTACATAGCTTGGTAGTAGCATCAGTATATAAACATTTTCAGGAGCATAAGAATCAATTGCAAGCATGTTCACTTGATAGGTTTAGATTTTCTGTTAACAGTAGAACCACCAATTCATCTGTGGTTACCACAGGTTATCTGTGGCTTTTTTTAACTGTTACTTTTCAGTGGTTTGGGATTGAGAGTCAGAAGAAAAATACTACAAACTGGGAGGAAACCATGCCATCCATCTTTCATTTAAAGAAATGTAGCAATTCATAGTTATGTCACTCATGTTCTTAAAAAAAAGGCAAGGAGGAGACAATTCTTCTGTCACCTTTCCTAGATATGAAGTCACAGTTTGGTTCCAACAGCATGAATTTAGAACAGGTGACAGCTATAGCAAAAATATGTTTCCATCTACCTTCCGAGATGATAATCCTGCTACTGAGGTAAGGAATGGGTAAGCACTAAGTACTGCCACCTATGACTTACTCTATTAGCAGAAATGTATACCATGGCATACAAAGCATAATTGCACACCAGTTCCTCACTAATCACTGGTTTCCAAGCTGATAGACCATCTGCTGATGAGAGAAACTCTTTATTGCCTGTGTCAGCTCAGCAAGAGAGAATTAGATCTTCTTCACCTGGTTCTTTTTACCCAAGGAAACTCCACTGAAGGAATGCTTAATGCAATATTAAAAGAAAAATTATAGAGGCTATAGAGAATTGTTCAGTAATAAAAGAATGAACATATTTCTCAGAATTTAAAGAAAACTAATGTTAGTTTTGAATAAACTATTTCTCTGTCATTTATTGAGGAAAAAAAATGATAGGTAGCAGAAAGCCAAAAAAGCCCTTTTTTTCTGAAAGAGAACAATTTATTACTGCTTTTACCAGCAATGAATTCCTGCTGTATTTTTTTTTTCCTCATATACTGGGAATATTGTTTCAAATTGTATAGCCTTAGCCTGCTCCTTATTACTTTAAATACTTATTTTTGTGATTGAGTGGAAGTAGCGTTTGGAAGAAATAGAATTTTTTCTGTGTAAGCTATGAAACTTCATCTCAGTTGCTCGCATAGGTACCAGATACTGTAAATGCATAACTTCATATATAAATAAGAAAGTGGATATAGTTAAGACCATATTTTATATCATGTCCCAGCATGAGGTAAGACAGTGCTTTTTTCTTTTGGTAATTTTCAGACCCAGGAGTCTGCATTCTCAGTGAAGCATGTCCAGTGAATTTGTTATGTTGCCTAAAATAATCAACATCCTTAAATGGGCAGGTTATCTGCAGATTTCCAAGGTATCCAAGGTTTCCAAGTACTTTGACAGATACCAGAAATCACAGCGTGTTTTTGTAGATAAATGTGTTCACGTATGAAACTTAAAACAATGATGTTTGGTAGCTTTATTGCCAAAACATCACCTGACATTTGCTGTTTATGAAACTCTTTTCTTACTCATGATAGTATTTAAATGTTTCTTTAATGGAAACCTCAGTTTTCCAGAAAACCCTAATATCATGTTTAGGTGGGAAGATAGGGCAGATGGTTATTATATACAGCAACTATAGTCTCCAAACTTTGCAAAAATAAGCACTTCAAAGTTCAAGCTATAAATCACATTTTTGATGGGTTATGTCATACTGAACAAAGCTTTTAGTTACAAGTTGCTTGTGATTTACATCTTGTAGCAGGCAAGGGAGTTACAAAATTTAAAAGTAATTTAAAATTTAAGCCATTTTTAGGAAAGTGTCACTAATGAAGCCATTAACAGCTGTGCTGTGCACTCCTGTAAGAGTAGCTGACTAACGTAGAGCAGAATTAGAAACCCTGGAAGGAGGAGTTCATAATGTAAGAGCTGACACTGACAGAACTGTAGCGCAGGAGTAGTGTCACTGTAATTAGCTTAGTGCTGGTACAAATCAAATTTTATTATTCTTTCAGCCTCTGCAAGAAGAGATGGTTTATTTCTTTCAGGTATAATTGCATCTGTCATATTTTTTGATATTGCAGAAATGATACAAGCATGAAAATATTAATATCATGTTGTTTGGAATTTAATTAGTGGACGAAATGATGGGGGGAAGAAGTGGAAAACAAAACCAAAGCTTTCAAGTTTTCAGATATTTTCCGTCTTTTTTTTTTTTTTTTTGGTAAGGATTCCTTTTCAGAAGAAAAGGATAAGATGATGGGTACAGAAAAAGTGTTCTTTCGTGGATGTTCGTGTGTTCTTTTGGAAGGATGGCACACAGGGAGGAGGGAATCTCTACAAATCGTCTCATGGTTGTTCCCTCAATGAAGAGAGAAAATTCTATTTTTTTTCCCCTGGAGCAATTACCAGAACATGCCATGTTTCTGCAAGGATGTGTTTGGTTAGGCTCAGGCTCAAGTTTACAGACCAAGTGCATGGAGTCAGTTGTGTCTGCAGGAGTGCATTAGTGCCCCACAATGCTGAATTTGTCTTCTTAGTCCCAAAGCTGCCTCAGACTGCTCCAGAGTGAAACTGCAGACATTTTCTTCACATTCATGATAAGGGATGTGTAAGCTGGGAAAGGAATGATGATGGGGCAACCAGTGTTTTCATCTGCTGCCAGTAGAAAATGATTGCCTGCATTTCTGTGTCTAATTGCAGTTTTCCAAAGATAAGGAAGACACAGACAAACGAGTTCAGAGGAGGACTGCTGGGATCACCAGTGGCTGGAGCACGTGCTCTGTGGGGAGAGGCTGAGGGAGCTGCACCCTGAGGTCTCCCGAGGAGGACCTAAGAGCTGCCTCCCTACTGTCTGCAGGGAATGTGTTGAGGAGACACTTCACAGTGGTGCATCTTGGGGAAATAAGGGGGAGCAAGTGTAGCTTGAAACAAGAGGTGTTCGGACTGGATAAAAGGAAAAGCTTTATCAGCATGGGAACAGTGAAGCCAAGGAGCAGGATGCCTAGGGAGGCTTTACAGATTGAGGGCATTCAAATCCTGCTTGGCTGTAGGCCATTAAAACATAGTATCTTTAAACCGGCTTGCGGGGCTTTTTAGCAAGTTTTCGTGGTTTTAATCTCTAGTAATCTAGTTGCAATAGCTCTGAGTTCAATAAGGGATTGCCAGCTGAAGACTCAGATTTCTGAGTGGGTTGAATAACTTCAGTGCTCTTACATGTCTTTTGTTATTAGCACAACGCAAGTCGTGAATTTAGAAGTGATTTAGGTATAACAGGAAGCGCTCACAGGTGTAGAAATACTCTTAGTTCTGTCTCGGATACCCTGTTACTAGGGTTTTAGATTATACAGAAACACAGCATTTGAATCTAAGAAATTAACAAAAGGGGAAAACCCCCCATTCTATTTCTCCACTATCAAAAAGTGGCATTCAAAACAGAGAGAGGAATTAATAAAAGTGATACCCTTATAAAGAGCTATTTATATAGCATAGACTTGGTTTCTTTCATGTAAGAGCTAGCAAGAGAAAACTGCCAAACAAATCACTTTTAATAGCAGATATTCATTGCAATGAAGGAAAAAGAATATTTTTAAATAATATATGATTTATTTGCATTTTTTAGTTATTAGGAATGCTGTAATCTCAAAACACTTTTTTAGTCAGACAAGGAAATGAATGCAAATAACAGGAGACATCTGTTCATGTGAACTTTCTATTGCAAATGGTATTACAAGAGATGAATTAACTGCTACCAGAAACATTAATAGCTATGTTCTGGGGGAGGAGACTCAAAAATAATTTCTGAGAAAACAGTTTGACTTTTTATTTGTCACTGAAGAATGTGATCAATCATTGAAGTACTTTGGAAACTAAAATATTCTGTGAATGCATTGCCCTTTCGTGCGTGTCATGTTTGGCTAAAGGTACTGCTGAACAACAGTTGGACAAGTTCCTTTGTTCCAGTCAGAGAGGGATGGAAAAGGAGAGAAGGGATTCTCCTAGAAAGGATTCCCACTCAGCTGTGACCCCTGCATTCCCCCAAAACCCACACGTGAGCAGACTGTAAGGTACAGTTTTAGAGGGAGGCACTCAGTAAAAGAGCGTTTTTTTTAACTGAGAACATTTAACATTGCTTGTAGATTGGCATTAAAATGTTCCCCCATCCTTCTAAGACCAGAAACTTTCTTAAAGAATCAGAAAAAAGGCTTTTCTAGGGTAAATAATTTAATCCTAAATGTTCGCATGTAAAATAGGTTCCCTAAAAGCACCGTTTTGTCTATTTTTTTATTAGTAAGCTGACAGCTTCTACTGTGAAGTTAGTGAAATGGAAATATCTGAGAAAAGGTAGTTATTGCACTTTTGGGACTACCATCTAAATTAAGAACCTTGTCAAAAACATTGAAAGCCATTGGAAAAGCCTCTCTAGCACAGCTGTTTCTCTGACGGTATTTGTTTAAAGATGCTAGCTCTTTTACCTACGTATCTCCTTACACCTTGGAAACAGGGGTTTTATTCTCTGGTATTTGCACATTTTCTGGAAGCAGAGTCTCACATGTCCACTTTTCTTTCCAAATTTCTGTGTAGAATTAAAGAAAGTCGCTATGGAATAAAAGATACTCAAAACCAGATGTTTGTTGCATAAAGACTGCACATATGTGCACGGATGTAGGAGGACCTTTTAAGATGAGCAGTTCACATGACATAGCAACTGACAAAATATGTCTAATTTTACCAGCATCTGCATGGGAAAGATTTGTGTTGCATAGAGACAGTATGCAAAGCTTGCACACACTGCCAAACAGATCATCATAAAAAAACTAGTTTATTAATGTGTGGTACTGTCCTGTACAAAAACAAACAAACAAAATCACACAAGACTGTGTGTAACTTTAGGCTTTTATAAAAGATAACTTTTTTCCCAATGGAAATAGGCTCCTAAGTTTTTGTTGTAAACTGTGTCCTTATGTTTAGAAAGCTGCATTGCTATCGGCTCCCCTGTCTTATCTCCACCTCCTCCCCCCAAGAAAGGTGTATATATATATATATATATATATATGGCTTTTTCCTGTGAAAGAAAATAAAAATGAGTTTTGCTTACTAGGTTAATTTCTTGTAAAGGATGGTGGGGATGTACTAACGAGTTATAGAACAAGCTACTTGATGCATTTAAGAAAGGCATCTGAGGCATATTACAACTGCTACATCCAAGGCTTGGAACAGACTAAAGAGAGTTGTAGAGATTATTTTAATTCATGTTACTGGTGTTACACCAGGAGCACTTATGCTTGGTCTTTTCTGGCAGTCACTGTTAACTTCAGTTGTTACTTGAAAAATTCTTTAGTACTTCTGTAGTAGTGGCTTCAGTGTTGCTAAGGGTCAAGCTTCAGTTTCAAATAGCTTGGGGTTTTTTTTTCCCCAGTGTGCTAGTTTGACTGCTCTCAGTGTCTGCTGTTGTAAAGGTGGTGTTTGTATGTATAAACTGGAACAAAAAATATTTTTGGAAGTTACTTTGAGATTTAATTTAATCTTCTTTGCTAACTGTGTAGTGTTTGGGTTTTTTTTATCAGTGTGATTAAATAGATATAGCAATGCAAAATGTAGTCTTTTTCTACCTCTCTTCCTCTCCCCTTTCTTGAAATGTTGCTCTTGAGCTGTGTTTTTGCAGCTGTGAGAGACACATCCAGTACACAGTACATTCATGATATCTACATCTTGGATGTAACATCCCAAAACCAGACTCCAGTTTTTACAGGAGAACAAGACTGGGCAGTTTTGAAGTACATTGAGGAAGTTATTCTTAAATCAGAAATTCTATTGCCAGCTGACCATAATCAGGTGTCCTGTAGTCATCACTGCTCTTTATTTTTAACAGGAAGTGATTACATCTGTAATAGTTCATATTATTACTTACATTTGGATAAGTAGCCCGCAGGAACTTTCTTCTCATTTATCACATTTCTATGTTTAAAATATATGATGTCTAAAGAAAAGAAATACTAACACTCTAGTGTTACCTATTTTATAGTACTGTTTGTATATGAAGACTGCATTTATGTCATGAAGTGAACAAATGAGTCACCGAGGACACTAACCACAACAAAGTTTGTTGGGTTTTGGGGATGTGCTTTTTTTATTCAAATGGAACCTCTTTGGAAGCAGGTACTAGTCTGAAGTGACATTAAAAATAAATAGTTCTCAAGTATAATAGCTTGAGATTAATGCCATATTAGGAATTTGATGATGGCATTGCAAAGATTTGCATATATTTTAGATTTTTATGTGATCTGTTTAGTTTTACTGAAGAAACTGGGAGCATTCTTCAGATGCATAGGTGCTTTTCTTCTAGAATAAAGACTTCACTTACAGCAAGGAAAGTGAAAAAAGAAAAAAAGGGGTACTGTAGATTCTGCTGTGAGTTACTGTTCAAGCTTATTGTGAACACCTTCTCTTCAGCAGTTAATTTCTGCCTGAAAGAAATAATTGTAGCATCAAGGCCTTATTCTCCTAACTAAAGTAACCTGAAATCTGTTGAAAAATAGAATGTCAAACATGAATGAGTGAATTATAAGTAATTGTTTTCTTCTTCTGTAAGTACACTGTTTCTCATTTTCTGAATAATTGCATACTTTTTTAACTAGGGAAATTAGGAGAAAACGCAGGCTATTTCAGCCTGGTGCTATATCTGTATGTAAGAAATGTGTCAGAAATATCAAATACTTCATTCAGGGCTTGAATGCTGAAAATAGGTAGACTTTGATTCACCAATGTATAACTCCACTTTCTTTTCAAGTTTCTTGTTTTTGCGGCCACTGTAGTCTGTTAATTATGTGAGAAATGAGCTGAGTTGAAGGTGGTGGTTTATCAGCCAGTGGGTTACAATGAAAACCAGCACGTGCAGGACCCAGAAGATACTGTGATACACCTATTAACTGCTCACCTTAATTTTTAGGCAATTTTTAATTGTAATATTTCTGCAATACTCATTTATTACTGTTATATAACTTAGAGGGAAAATGAGGTACTCTGTTTTGGTGGGGAACTGATCATGGCCACATCCTAAATTTTTCCTGGATGACAGGGGGAATATTCTCAGAAATTTACAGAGGAATACCAATAAAAGAACATTTAAAAAGTTAAAAGATGATGAGAAAGCAAAGAATTGTACAGTTTTTCTTTGCAGGCAACAGAGAGGCCAATGGCCATTTTGAAGCTTTAAGGGTTTTTTTTGAGGAGTGTGCTTAGAAGAGGGAGTAGATTTCATGGGAATTGTTATTACTTTTTTATTCTGGCATCCACTGAAATATGTGTCAAGTTTTAAATGAAATTTTCAACTCAGGAAGTTTAAGGTCATCATTTGACATACATCTTGTGTTAATTCAGAAAACAGTGAAAAGTAGTTGTTATTGTATCCATCTGTAGCAATGGAAAGCAATTTTAGTAGGCTTTGGAATAAATACATAGAAGATGATACACATTTTTCAACTGTGTCTGACATCTGACTTCATGAATAAAAAAGACCCTATTAATCATGAGGTGATAGAGTCACATACATTGTATTTATCATTCTTGTTGTAGAGTAAGTTGTCTCTTGTTAATTTTTTGAGGAAATGCATAGTAATTATACAAAACAAATAAGAAAGTAAAAAATACAGTTAACTTCAGCGGAAGCTTAAGTGTTGGTCTCTAACTTCTATGTTACTACTTTGCAAATGATAGTGTGTGCATGTAGGGAATGTAATTTCTTCATCTATAATTGAGCAATATGCGTATAAGACTTTGTATGTGAATAATACTTAATTCCATGACCTGAAAACAACTTAAGCAACTATACATAGATTATATCCAGCATCACATGTGCTCATGCAATCTAGAGAAAGTATGCAAGGACTCTGCAGCAAGGATACAGAAATAGTGTTTTCAAATAACCTTTAACAGTATAAATGCACAACAGTTCAATATCCCAATATTTATTCCCTGAAGTCGACACAGCACATTGGCATGTATAACCAGAGTACATGGGGAGGGATCTAGTGTCATTCTAGCTGGGAGCACAAGACTGTAGATATTTATTGAAATACTCATTTTTGATCAATACCGGATAATTTTTGGGGAAAAAAAGAACCTTTACTTCTGGGTAGCCGTGCAAATACCACCTGGCTCATATTCCCCTTGAAGCAAGCAGAATTCATGACTACTGGGTGTCTGTTCTGATATGCTAGTGAAGTGATTTGATTATTTCAGTTGATTTGTAATAATGGTTTAGAACTTCCACTCTGTCCAACCTCATTTTGTACATATTATGCATAGCTCTTGGTGATTCCTGAATGGTTTACCTATGCCATTAGTGTCTTCAAGGAAAGGAAAGATTCACGTATGTACTTCATAATGATGAGTTGATTGCATAAATAACCTTCTACTCTTTCTTGTGTAAGACAATTTTCTTTTCTTCTCCCCTTTCTTCTCCCTCTTCTATCATTTTCCTTTGACATTCATTTGCATTCAGTGCATTATATTAAGGGATGAAGCTTTTTTGTAAGTATTAGAAATAATGTTATAACGAATATTGAAAAATTGGGATTTTCATCTTACCAGGCTGAACAGTCTAGTCCGAGTTAGAGGATCACAGACTGGACTCCTTTGATGAAGTTTGAAGGAACAGAGAACACTGAAACAGGAAGCTCTAAGTGTTTAACAAACCAATGCATCCTTAAGTCTTACAGGTCTTAGGTTCTTTTTTAAAGCTTCCCACCTCTTGTTGAGGTATTCTCTTAGTAATGCTTTAGTGTTACTCCGCATTTCTCTTCTTTTGTCTTAAAAGTTTTGAAGTATGTTGGTGTCTCTTCTTAGGTGTGTAACAGGACATTCTTGAAAACCACATTCCTTAAAAATGGCTTAATTCATAACAAGGTGGGCCAGTAACCAAGGACAATAGCTATTTTTCCTTTTCATTATTTTAAAATAACAATGTATGGGCCCTACGTGCTATAGAAGTAGTCTTGCCAGCTCTGAGTTGTAAGATAGAAGTTACCAATATGTACAAAATGGAGAGCTAAAATGACACGAAACAGGGCTGGCAGCATCATTTCCATAATCCTTTTACAATATTTTGGAAGATTTTTCTAACGGTTGTATTTTTCTGAGAGCTGCTGTTTTCTTCTTTCTCTTGTGCATGCTGTGTTTTCTGTGAAAACTCCCCACATATTTTCATATCACTGCTTAGGGAAATCTAGAACTGGAAATGGAAAATCACCCCTTTCTATCCCTCAAGCCCATCACTGCCTCCACGTGCAGGCAGCTGCAGGCAGCAGACCTGAATGGATTTTGGCAGGGGGAAGAGGCACAGGTGACTGCCTTGCAGTACTCCTGAGCAGGCAGTCACAGCTGTCCATCTGCTTAGGGTTAGCAGGACATCTTCACCTACCACTGGCCACTGCTAATGCCAGTTATTTGCCCAGTAAGACATAAACTATGAGAGCAATTTTTGAGGCCATAAACTAGAATTCAGTGGAAGGTGAAATTATAAATAATATATAATTTGTAATACATAATGATGAGTAATACATAATGAATTACAATTTCATCAGCTGTCCTGGGTTCTGGGACACCAGAACCAAAGCAGCAATTGTCCCCTCAGCAATAAAATAGCTGATAATTATCTCTGCAGGTTCTCTTGTCCTTTGCAGACCTTTCTATACTCTTGCTTAGCATTGCTTTGTGCAGTTCTAAAGGCTGTTTGCTGATGCTCTTGCTGGAAAGTAGCTACCATGGATGATTGGTTTTCCAAGCTGTTAGGACACTGTAGGTAAGTGTCTGATGGGTTTTTAGGTGTGTGAAGTAATCTACACACAGGTTTCTTTCTCCTAGTTTAAAGGACGTTCATTCCTTGCTTTTTCAGATATATTTAAAAATATTACAAGACTTCTGCCTATACCTATGCGTAGCAAATTGCAAGTGTGAAATGCACAGTCTTAAGCAGTGCCTTCCATGTGAAGTGCCAAGTAATCACCAGATGCAGTCCCAGTAATTTCCAGGGCACAGTTGTTCTCTTGGCTTCTTGCTAGTTGTAAAACTTTATAGATGCCAGACTGCCTAACAGGTGTTGCCCTTTTACTTTCTGTATTCATTATATAGCAGACACCTGATTATGTGTTTGTTTTGTCCATCCTTTAGTTAGTTATCCTTCACACACTCTTGTCTTCCCATCTGTCTATCTCAGATAGACCAGTTTGTCTCATTATGATACCTAGCCCTTCTTTTATGTTTTCCTAACAGCAGATGATATGGATTCTTGTAATATAGTAGTATTCTATATGTAGTACTCCATGGTATTCTTCCTGACTAAATATTTGTAGCATTTCTATGCATGACCCACACATACATACATATATATACATATATATATATGACCCCTTCATTCTTTTCTGGTGCACTTTTGTCCTTACAGAAATTAAAAAAAAAAAAACCCAAACAAAAAACCCCTTGATTTTTGTATTTTAAGGCCTCAATAATGTATTGTAAGAGGAAGAAGAAATGGGTATTTCAAGGATTCTTATGTATAGGGGCTAATATTGCAGAATTTGTGGATGGTTTGGGGTATTTAGCTACACATGGTAAATTACAGTGTGAAGAATCCAGTAGTCCATGGATATAGCTGTTCATTTATGCATTTAACAATAGTCTTAACCCATACATATTTTCTTCTGACTCTGCTCCAGTGTTATTTCCTACAGTATTTTATCCATTCTCTGTTTTGTCATTCTTTGTCATTCTTTGTCATTGCGACACTTTAGTGACCTCCAAAATTCTGTCTGTCATGGGTTTCTCGTTCTCAGACCCCTGAGAGATGCATGGGTTCTTTCCTTTAGTCCATGTGTAACTGACATATTTTCACTTAAAGCACAAAAACCTCGCATGCACTTAACCATGCACATAATTAGTGTGATTAAATATGTTTCTTCAGGATTATTAGTGGAAAATTATTTTAAAAAACTGTGAAAAGCATTATCAAATGCAAACAGCATATACTTGTGTAAGAGTGCAGTTGTCAAATCTGTCTGTTTCATAAATATACAAGAAAGTATTGACTTCTCCGATTTTCTCTGTAAGTTCTATGTATATTTTTTTTTGGTGGAAATGACTGTTGCTTTATTGTTAAATATATAACTAATCAAAAGAATCCAAATGCTAAATAGTCTGTATGTTATGCTGGTGCAGATCACAATAGGTATTTTATTATTTCTTTATTGGCTAGTATATTTAAATTTATCTTATATAGTACAGTGCATGCAATGACTATAGGTTTTCTGTATATGAGTCTCTCTAATGCACTTCAGGTTTTAAGTTGTTACAGAAATGTTTTCATATTGCAGAATGATATACTAGCATGTCTTCATCCAAGATTCAGAGGGATTTTTTTTTTTTCTGGCATCTCAACATTTGTTGTCCAAGTGAGTTACACATTCACAGAAGGAAAAGACCAGACATCCATTTTGTCACTGCAGGATAGCCCTCAAACTCTAGTAGATGACTTAGGAGCTATGTTTCTGCAACATCACTAGAACAGTTTGTTTAGGGAAATGTGGATTAAAAACTGAATCCGTTTAGTATTAACAAAAGGTAACTTAACACATCAACTTGGGCAGAGTGTGGTGAATATGATATTAAGATATCTTTCTAATATTAATGATAGATAGATAGAGTGATATTAAGATACCACTCTACCCACTTCTCCATTTTTAAATCAGCCTGGATTTTTCCCTTCTTTCTCTACTTAGTTTATTTCCCTTTTTAAGTTCATAATGATTTAAACAAGGGTTCTTTGGCAGATAAATATTGCTCTCTGAGGTGAGAGGGACAACATTTGATATTGTTTCTTTATGCATAAGAAAGAAGGCAAAAAAAAAAGTTAATATTTCTCTCCAAGAGCTTTATGTGATTTATTATTCATAAGTTTTTATAGTTCTGGAAAAAAGTAATCTTTATATTGCTTCAATGGAAAGTAATTTGTGGGTTGGAGATTAGACCAGTGGTATATTTCTTTCAATCAAATTTTGCAGATTTATAAACATCAATATGTTTAAGACCTCATACAGAGTTAGCAATGTCTTTTAAAGATTTATTGTTGCAGTAGCAGCATATTTGTGGAAATAATAAGAGACCATATGTCACTTCTGAACTGCACCAGCAGTTTTCACTGATGTCTGTTCAAGAAGCATCTGAATAGGTTTAGTCTATATGCCCTCTGAAACTGAGGTCAGACAAAAATTGCCTGTCCATTTCAGTGCCCCATAAAGGTTTGGTGACTTAAAAGTTCCTGTCTTTCTAAGTACGGCAGATCAGAGAAAATGACAGTGTTGCTAAAGAAATATTATACTTAGTGGATAGAAGCCATTAGCAGGAATTTCCTATCCTCTGGGTAGTTTCATGACTCTTGGTCTCAGAGCTTGTGAGTCCTGCTTTTTAAGCCATGCTAAAATAATTTTCTTCCAAGCAAACTGATCCCCCAAGTAGTTACTAATCTTGAAAGTAATATCTTTTTTTTTTTTATTATTATATTTTTAGGAACCTCTTACAGCTTGACATACTTTTTATTCTCTTCTTGATTATAGCAAATGAGATATACTTTTCATTTTGGAGAAATAAAGATACAGTTTTCAGCACTTGGTACATTCAACTGACACAGTAAGAATGAGCTGTCCTCATTCCATTTTGAACCTAGAAAGATTTGTTGACAAGTAGTCTGTCACATTATGTCATATCCCAGAAATTTCCATCTTGTATAATGATCTCCTGTTATGACAGGAGGATGAATGTAGCACCAGGACGTTCCTACGTAATATTTAGTTCTGTGAATATTTAGTCCCTCTCTATAAACTTTTAGAACTCTTTTCCACCATTTTTTTTTTAAATTTTAATTGCTCATACCTTCAGTGCCTTCTTAACAGGGTTTGTTTCAGTGGATGTTATAATTGAGAGAAGCTAAGCTAAAGCCACCATTTGTCTTTAAGGCAGGATAACCACTTATGCAACTTTCAGTTGAATTGTGGTCACTGAAGCATTTTGCTGCTTCTGATTAGTCCCACAGAGTGTGAGCATCCTCATCTTGTCAGTTCAGAGGAGTCATTAAAGCCTGGGAAAGCTGTGATGATGTACGAGCTATGGGTATGTAAATTCCCTGTTAGCAAATGCATTCTTCATCTTGTCAATTTTTTGCTACCTGCTGCTAGCTCTGTAGGTAACCCTGGGCAGCTGATTGAGGAAAAAATATGGAAAGTAGATTGCTCATAAAGAAATAGTAGAGGTAATCCCTACATGTTCATAATTAGGCTTCTTTGGAAGACCTCCTATTAAAACTGATCTTCATGTTACTTGGGTAGAATAGCAATGCAACATAATGTCTGCTCTTTTGTCTCTACCTAACTACAGAGAAATCTATGATTCTACCTAATATCAAGGCAGTTTTAGAATAGAATAAATAACATTGAACTGGCAAGTTTGAGTGCACATTATATTTTTTTTGTATTGATGTATATTCACAAAATTTCAGAGTAAATTCTCAGATGTTGTGAAGTATTTCACATAGTTTCGTGTTAATTACTAACTCACAATCTAGCTGAGACTTTTCCGCTGGATCATGTTGATTTCTCTGTAGAAGTTCAGTAGCATAAAAATACTCCTGCTATACTTAGTAGTGACCTTCTGTATCAGTCATTTGTTTTCCAGCTGATGGAAATAGGTTTTCTTCTTAGCCATAATGATGCTCTCACGCACACAGAGTGAGTGTACAGCGATACTACTAATGCAGAGCCATGCAATCAGCACTTTTTTTGAGCATCATCATAATGACAGCATAGCAAAGGGTTTTTCCTGTCAGAATTACACCTTTAAAGTTCAATTCAACAGGCCAATTGAGGGTGGCTTTTTTTTTTCATTACTACAGAATCTTTTCCTTTTTGCTTGTTTCAGATTCCAAGAAAAAAAAGAAATTTTTGAGCATTTTAAAAACATTTTGGGCAAACAAATATGTAATTCTCATGACTACCACTTGCTTACTAGCCTCTAAGATTGTTTCTTGTAAAGGTAACTTTTGTGAAATTCACAGTTATTAACCAGTGAAAGTAAACAAAGCACAGTTATGTCCAGCTAGGCAAAAAATGACTATATATTGCACTCCTAATCAGACACAGTATATGCTTTTGACAGTCACTCACTAATCAGTATGTTTTATTTAATGAAATCCAGATGATTGTTTTTTTCAGCTTAACTCTGAGGCACTCTGCACACACCTGCCTGGTTGGTCATAGGAGAGTCTCAAATGGCAGGTGAATATCTTACAAGTACTCTTTATGGATAGTGAGACATTCCATACAATTATTAATGAGTCAGTAGAATTACTTCATGGCAATCAGCAGATCAATTTGAGAAGGTTTTCTTAAAATACTTATTTTGTACAGATTGTTCCAGTTACTAGTGTGAGGGGTTTTGCATTGCTGGTGATCATTTCTAGGACTATGTATGAGTGACTATCCATCAGTTACATTGCCTAATTGACAGAGACAGCTATTTTTTTCTCTGTTTGGGAAAAAAAACCTAAACCAGTTTTGAAAGCCCAAATTTTTGTTTAAAAAATCATTTAAATGAAGACTTGCCCAACTACTTTCTTTCCTTCCATTGATTGCTTTAAATTAATAACAATGCACATGTAAATTTTTCTCTCAACATCTTGACATCTGTATTGGCTGAATATGTATTTACAGCTTTTTTCATGCTAAATTAGTTGTACATTAAAAACATGTCTATCACACACTAAATATCTAATGTACAGTTTTTGAAAAAATGTTCTTTGTGGAGCTGTTAGATTCCATGACTATCTGTTGGGTGTTTTGGAAGTTTTGGTTTTTTTGTTGTTTTTTTTTTTTTAAACCAAGCTTTGTGTTGTGGAACATGAGATCTGTTAGCCACATATTAAGATTAGTGAACCTTCTTAAAATATCTGAGTAATAGATTACAAACTACTTCATAATTTAATAATTGAGTTTCACTATTTTTTTTACTTTACTCTGAGGGAAAAAAAAGGAATTTCTTAAAAGCAGAAATTACTTATTTTGAATAGTTCCATTTTAAAATTCCTTTGAATAGATTTTTAGAAAGTATTAGAATGGAAACAAATCCTAAATGTCCCAAAGTGGTGTAAAATGTGCTTAGTAAGCAATGATAAAATGACTTCATAGATAATTTGCTTTTTAAAAACATATTCATGGTAGCCTTCATTATGACATATTGACAGGTTTTGTTCCTGTTTTCATGGAGGGAGATTGTTCTTCCAGTTTAACATTTTTTCTCTAACTGTTATGAGACGTCTATTAGAAAAGAAAGCAAAAATTTATAATAATTTGCTTGGTCATGAAAATCATGCTCTTTAAGGAGTGCAGTACAGGTAACAAAGTTTTTATAGGATATGAGCTGCTTGAAAGAGAGATGGTGTATTTTTTAAGCTTAAGGTATCATAGCTATACCTCTCTGCTTCCTCATTTACTGCAAATAAATTTTTCTTCCTAAGAGTTCCATTAACGTTGCTTGGTATCCTCAGAGCATGCTTGCCTTATGGTAAAGTGTCTTCATCTCAATAATTATGTTGTTTCACTGAAGTAAGAAGTATTTATTTAAACAAAATATTTGATGTATCTGAATTTGGGAGAGGTTAAAATAGTGAATATGAAAAAGTGTTAAGGAATCTGGCTAACCCTACAGTTGATACAGCAGTGATTGCTGTAATTAATTTTTTCCCAAATATTTTCTGTTGCATAGCATAACTCCACAAAATCTACACCATCTGGCTGAAAAATTCCCCATTTAGCTCTGGTGGAAAGGTGATATTTTGTCTTTGAAATAACAGTTAATTTGTCACTCAGTACTGCAGAATAATCACCTCTACTTAATAGACAGTCTGGATTTCAGTGTCAGTAAGGGTTTAGAAGGTGTTCAGTGTCCCTGTGTGGAAAAAAAAAGGCACAAGATTTAGATTTCTACACTTGGCATTAAAGGAGCATGCTTGCTCAGGGATTCTTAGGACAATTAAGTGCAATGAATTTTGTTGTCCCAATTAGTTCCACATTTATTTGGTTCAGAAGTTAATTCAAATTAGGACCACATCAATTCTGAGTCCAAACAAGAACTAAATGTAATCAAACTTCTCCACTGTATAATTTGTTTAAAATACATTTTTAATAACACTGTAAACAAATCCTCAGTCTTTCAACTAGCACTTTCTTCCATGGCACATCTAGCAGTTGTTTGTGCTAGATTTGCTTTGCCTGTTTGCATGCAGAGAAGATGTGATGCAACACACGATCCTGAGCTGTGAGGTGGCCCCGGAATGGGTGTCTCAGGTGGGTATTTGAGTAGCACTGTGTGCAGTGAGGGCTGATACGGTGCCAGGCTGCACTGGATACAGCACCTTCATGGGCTCTGGGCTCAGCCTTCCCCCTGCAGCCTGCTGACACTTTGCTCTGCAGCTGCTGGTTCTGTGGTACCTCCCTGTGCCGTGTCTGTCTTTCCATGATTGCCCACTGTGGGTTTGTAGCACTTCTCACAGGTAATCTGATGCAGCCAGAATTTCTCTGTGTTCCCTTGGAAGTCCGGACCAAAGTTAAGCTCTTTTACTTTCCTAGGTGATTTGGAGAACACAAAATCTCTGGTGAGAGACTCAATATTGGCATGGGGCAGTCCATCTCTTAATATTTTCTTCTTCCTTAACTCTTGTCCTGGCTATAGTCCATGACAGGAAACTTAATTTTCCATCCCATGGCTTCTAAGTTTCTTTATTAATATCTTGAGAGTGACTGTACTCAGCACATATAGGAAGACAAAATATACTCCTACACAGTTTCCCCTAATAATCTACATATTTCTAGAAGGTTGATTCTGATATTTATAAGTTAAATATACATCATTCAGACATTCTGAAATATTGCTTCATTTTTTTTCCCAAAATACATTAATTAGCATTCATTTGGCCCACAGAATTCCTGGTTTTTGCCTCTATTTGTGCTTTGTACTGAAGTGCATATTTTTCATTTCACATAATCCGTGGTTTTAGTAGGGTAGTGTACTTCATTACCAAGTATTTGTAAAATGGGGTGTGCAAAACTCCTTAGGTTTGGTGATGCACTCCAGATTGCTTTTTCAATCTGCTGCTACCGGTGACATGGTGGTTGGCTTAGCTGGGTAGAAAGGGGAAGGATCATATTTTGTTCAATTACATTTGTTCGGAAATTTATCTTTTCTTAGTTTTCAAAAAGTACCTTAGGCTAAGAAATTCGTGCCCTCTCCCTTTTAGCATTATAATAGTAATCAATAGTCTTGTCTCAGCCTTACAGAGAAAGAGATTTAACTGATTAATATTTATGTGGAATACCTGAAACACTGAATGACTTTGTTTATAGGAAATTCTGTTTTAATGCAAACACGTCACAGGGTTTTAAGAGTCTTACAACATTAATCTAGTCAATACAAAACTTTAGGACAGCAGAGATGATAAATATTTTAACTCTTGGATTTTAGCTGTAACCAAAGCAGATGTGGCAAGTCCAGCAGTGCCAGTGCCTGCCAGCTCTGCAGCCTGCTGGTATGGTCTGGCCACATCCTTAGCATTGCATCTCCTGTCTCTCTAAAAAGATGACTTCATTAAAAATGCATCTTGGAAATCACTCCTGGACCAGTTAATTCCCAAGGACTGCTTGGAGACTGTTGGAGAGGCTCATTGACTGGCCCAAGGCTTGCCTGAGCAGTTGTGAGGATGCTGGCGTTACCAATGTCCAGCTGTAGCGCTGGGTTTGTCTCCTGACACCGTGTTCATGCAGATCTGCAGCCTGTGCAACCCCCTCTGCTTGGTGGCTTAATGATTTCCAAAGTCCAAGCAGAAGCAAGAGCCGCTTGACCATGGAACTGGGAGCAATTCCTCTGCCCAGCTGTGCCAGACTGGAGAAATGGAAATGAGTTCTTCAAGTCTGTGCAGACACATAATCCAAATAACAGCATGGTCATTGCATTGCAATTATTTTGAACTAAATGAGCTGTAACACATCAACTTGAATATTTGAAGCATGGAGAACAGTCCTATGTTGCATATATATTATGTGTATTTTAGTCAGCTTAAAGTTGTTAATACTCCAGTTTATGGTTCATACACTGTTTCCTTTGGGACACTGCTCCTCAGTATAATAAATCTCACAAATTCCTGGCAATTTATAACTTCCTTGTATATATCTATGTGAGCTAATTTTGATTGTGCCAAAATAGAATAAATGGATATAAACGGAAATCAATTGTTTGGCTAGGCTAGAGCAGAGTCTTTATTTCTGAAGTTTGTCGTAAATAGTATTCTGTCTTAATACTTTAAATAGGTAGTGGGCTTTTTTTTTTTTTAATGAGATTGAAAAATACCATGTCACTTGAAAGGAAGCCGATCTGATTAGATGTTTACACTCACTTAAATAAGTAAGGATTCATAGTAATTAACTAAATATTAGAATGTTAATGTTAGAGCTGCTAGTGATACAGGCCGAAGCAAGGAGGTAAGAAAGAAGACATTAAAAGGGAAAACATGCCCAATATCTTTTTAATCAATAATTTTTTTCTGGCTTGTATTTTCCAGTAGTACAGGGAAATCTCAGTTATAAGGAACCATTTTGTATAGAATGGGAAGGTATTTGTGATTCCTTACAAATTACTGTTTCTGCTTAGAGCTTGATTTGTTTTCAGTGATGCTGTACTAAATTTTGCTTGGAGACATTAGCACATTGATTACTTCTAGTTTTCAGGTCAATGGGGACTGTGCTCTGGTTATGGAAAAATGAGAGGTTACAGTAAAGAATCTTTGATGGAGTTAAGATGAAACGAATTACTCTTATGCATACAGGTCTACTGACACTGGTATTTAAAAATCTCTTTTAGTATGAAACAAAAAATATTGATTAGCTGTGAAAGTTGTCATTTAGCAGTTTACAGGAGCACTTCGAAACTATTTATATGAAAATTAGGAGAAACTAAGTACACTGAATGTTTCATTAATTTTATGTAATGACACACATTTTTTGCCAAAGTATGCAGTAGACTCAGATTGTGCAAGTTAACAGTAATTGTGATAGTAAAAGAATATTTTGCCATGCTTTCTGAAGACTTTCCATAAATCCTGTGCTGTAAACATCTCTGACTAACTTTCTTTTTGACTCATTTCTTATCTTCTCCTTATCTTATGTCTTCTAATCTCCTTCTTATCTTATGTCTTCTGATTTTACATAAACCAATTTGTTTGCTTTAATGTTAATAATATATAGTTTTTCGTTGCTTCATAACCACCTCTCAAAAATAATTATTCAAGAGTTTGCCAACTACCTCAAGCTTATGACCTATAAGTGCCCCAAAACTCTATAAAAGTAGAATAAATATTTTAAAAACATATATTTTACAGATAAACCTTGATCTCTACATCTAATAACAAACACATTTTCACTTATTCAGTCTGTCCTGGTAAATTCTGTCATATTCTAAATAAATTTGATGCTTTCCAGTGACAAAGTAAAAAAGGAATTTTAATTAATGTTACTACTTGAAAAGGCTATTTCACAATTATATGACTTCTAATTCAGCTACTAAGTCTGAATCTACACTGGAAGGCTATAAAGTGCTGTCTTTTAAAATCAAGATGGTAAGAGATGAATAATAACCTTTTTTAGATTAATTCTTATAAAGTATACATTAGATCATTAATCACTGTGTTTTTAGTAAATCAATAGGAGAAAAGAGAGAGAACCCCATTCTTCAGTCTCCTTGTTTTTTTCATCTGAAGCAGACAAAGTGTCAGTTGTATGAGAACCAGTGTTGAGCAATAATTCTGTGACATCCTTGTTAATTACATTGCATCCATTTCTTAGTCCTAAAAATATGAAAATTCCTGGACAAACAGAGGAGTAGGATTAGGCCTTCAGCCTATTTTTATAAGTTGCAGTCTGAAGAAACTCAAGGAATTAATTTATTTGTCATATTCTGTCTGGATGAAATAAAAAACACACACTGATATCTCTTCCTGAAAAGCAGAGGAAAACATGCTGCCATAGATGGATTGTAGTTAATTTTTCAGGGATGATAATTTATTTAAATGAAGAATATAATTTATTTAATTGCCATCACTGTTATAAATTGCTGTCTGCACATCTGAACAGAATCTTTGAATATGACTCCAGAGCACTGTCAAAACTGCATCTTTACAGCTTAATATTTTCAAAGTATATTTCAAAAATACATTTTTAATAATTTTCAGTCAGTTATGTTCGAACAAAAATACAAGAATTCTGTATGTGTGTCTCAAGTTTGAGAGTATAATATTATATCTCAAAATAAAATATAGCATAAAAATATAATTAATTTTCCAGTATAATACAGTATTAACAAAATTCTGGTGTGTTTTGTTTTGGTTTTTTCTAATACTTTTTTCATATTAACATTTTGGTAACAGTACACTGGATGAAGATAGCATGTGATCTATAAAAGATCATAATACTTGCTTCACTATCTCTGATTATTTCAAACTCTTGCAAAATATTGCAAATGGCATTATAATCCATTTCCTGCATGTCTAATGCTGTGGTTTAGGTCTTCCAGCAGTGACCAACCCTGGAAACTCTGACTAAAACCAGAATGGAATAGAGTCAAAGTACGCAGAGATACATCTCCAGAATGTTACCCCAACTTGCAACAAGGCTGTCCTGAGCTCAGGGTAGTTTCTTCTAGTAAATCTTCTGGTCAATCCTACTTAAAAATCAAATTAGGAGGATTCCTGTTCAGAAAACTTCCTTGTGCTGGTTCTGAGACTGCCACTTGCAAGGGTCTCCTGTTTTTCCCTGAGCTGTTACTTTTCTTGATACGATTTCCAAGGACTTAGAATCAGCACATCATTTTGTTTATAAAGATGGAATGTGTTTTAATGTATTTTACATTTATTTACATGGAATTCCAGCTGTAATTTTTTCACCAAGTGTCATAAGATGTAGTTTTTTATAGCCAGTCTAGCCGTCAGAACCTTGATTTAGCTTAACATCATCAGTAAAGTCTGTTCATTGCTCTCTCTGGCTTCAGTCTCCTACTGCATCTCTGAAAGACTCAACTAATTACTTCCTTCCAGTGTGAATACTGACAATTTACTACAAATTTTCACCAGTGTCTAAACACATTTTCTGTTTTCATGAGAGGCCCTTCCTTCTAACACCATGCCAGCCTGGTCTTTTGGAAATCAGGTATCCGGTTATCAGTTTACTTTCTTGTCCAGGTTAGTTTGTTCCTTAGAGAATGCTCAAAGATGCCTGAAAAATCTCTTTAAAATGGCCATCTCTCAGCTCTCTGCCTCTTTAATGTATTTAAATATTGTTCACTAAATGCATTGTTTATTCTGATTGTAGTAATTTAATTGGAAATTCTTAGAAAATTTTTGTTGCACTGCCTTCCTCCCAACCATCACATTTTCCTTCATTATGAACCCAGATGGAGAAAAAGTATTTTATTTTTGTATTCTGACCTAATCTTTCTTGAATCCTCCTTTTATAGCCTGTACATCTGTTAGCCCTACCAGCTCTCTGTCTGGCTTCCAAGTATCTGAATAGTATTTTATTTTCTTTTTTTTTATACTTTCTTCAAGTTGTTCTCAAAGTTTTCTCTTACTTGCTTTGTGTAAATTTGACTTTGGTTTTTTTAGGCAGATAGTTTATGGTCATTTTTGTTTTCCTTATTTGAATACAATGTTGGATTTTAAAAAGATCTTTTTCTTGAATTTGAAAATTGAGTTAAATATACCCTGCATATGCCATCTCTTTGATTTTTAGGCATATCCACAGCTGGATCCATTGTACTTCAGAGGAGGTTTTTTCTTTTTGTACAGACTCTTCCTGTCCTGGACGTGGCCTGAGTTCCAGGTGTCTCTCAGTTCTTCCTCGTGCCACCGCTGTTTCAGCCTGTGATTG
Organism: Phainopepla nitens; assembly: GCA_013400175.1. Taxonomy (NCBI): domain Eukaryota; kingdom Metazoa; phylum Chordata; class Aves; order Passeriformes; family Bombycillidae; genus Phainopepla; species Phainopepla nitens. The sequence continues at coordinate 326,798 of VXBQ01009835.1, read as the reverse complement.
GAGCTTTGCCTCAGAGCATCTTCTCTCTGGGTCTGCACATGCCCCAGTGAGAATGTGGCAAAGGCTGCTGCCTTGCAGGTCACAGCTTTTGGCTCTCAAATGACCTGCATTTTGCCTCTGGAAGTTCTGTCCTGCATCCCTTGGCTGTTTGTGTTTTTAATGTAAGGACTCCAAATTGCTGCCACTAGCGTGTCTCTGGGGTCCGCCGGATGCACGTTCTCCTCAGAGCCACCAGTGCAGCTCTCTGTCCCTGGTGTGGTTGTAAATATTCTGTGATATTATCAAGAGAATAGTCTAGGCTCAGCAGGCTTGACTGCTGTGACGCTGGAATTCATCTGCTGAAAGCCCCTTTAGGATTTGGGCATCCATGTTTATTAGCAAGCATGGAGTTCATTTCTTTTGTGTTTGCTAAAGATTAATGAGACAGCTGCTTTCATTATTGTAAGTGAGTGATGTACAGGCCTAAGTATAACCAAACATGTAATGCCCATACTCTGCATCTACATTTTTTGACAAATCTTAGTCTGGAAATTACAGATCTAGAATACACTCAGAAATATCCATTTTCTGTTGTAATTACAAAACAATGCAGAATGCCACATGCCGTAAGAAAAGACATGACAAAGGTGAAAGTCGTCATCTGAGGCAAATCTCTATGAATTTAAATGCTTTACATGAAATTTGATGTTATGCACTGATTTAATCTTCTTATAAAGCAGTTTCTCATATTAATCTAGTGATGGAAGTATATATACCACTGTGATTTTGAGGATAGTGCTGTCAATGTGAGGATGCATTTGCTCACTTGTCAGCATCATGGTATAGTGTTTTAAGTGGAGAAGATTGCATGAGTGAGTAGTCGTCCACTGACTTCATTGTTGCTGCAGGTTGAAGTGCACTGGTTTGTTCTTGTTGTGGTGCAATATTATTTACAGGTGTATTCAGTTTTAAGGGGAATAGAATAGTTTTTAAAATAAATATGCAGTGGGAAAACATTGCCAGTAAATTACATGTGGAACAAATCTTTAGTTTTTACCTTTGAGAATGCATCAGTTTGCTTCCTCTACTTTGCTATAATCTAAATGTCTGAGACATATATGATCTTTATCAAATAAAAAAAGCCTCAAAGCACTTTTGAGATTTACACAGAATATAATGCTCCACGTAAACTTGCACTTACATTTCCCCTTAGTGTCTGTTGGAAGTCAATTTTCCTTATTGTTTCACATGGTTTTGTCACATATTTGCTGTCATTGTTTTAGTTCATTTCAGTGGCTATTGCATTTTCAGATAGACAGGGAGTATAAATGCTGGGAGTTGCAAATGAAAACATTTCTTCATTTGTAACACTTAAATGCAGTGATTTCCTGAAGGAACATGAAAGAGTACTGGAAGATGCAGGTTCTCAAGAGAACTAGGAGTTGTTCTTCTGTTCATTGCAGGACCTAGACACTGAGCTTCAGACTTGGAATTTATGACTTTTGTAAATGTAAATGTGTGTGAGATCCCAAAGTTCACACAGTTAGTGAGTGAATGAGGCAGTTAAAACTGGAGATGAGCAGCAGCTCCAGGCAGAGAAGGGTGTGGAAGTGGGGCTGAGGTACTCGGAATTCAGGACATAGACACCAGTCACACAACTTGGTTCGGTGCCACTGTGAAAGTGAGTTTCAAAGCCTGAATCATCTTCCTATATACCAAGTCTTTTATTTGGTTATGGCTAACTGTGTCACTTTAACCTTTCCAGGAGAGCACTCCCAGGTCCCTTCACCAGCTGGAGCTTGGGACATGTTGTCCTGACAAGGTGAATCGAAAATGTTCACTGCCTTCATATTGGTGACTCTCTTTAATATGTATTTTGCAAACACTTTCATCCTTCTTGAAGGTTGTAGATGTGCTAAAGCAAGGTAATTATGATGGAATAAATATTAAGTTAAAACCAGATGGTTATTAAATATACCTGAGGCATTTCTAAATCTTGTGCTAGAGGAGAATTCAATATTACTTCTATAATATTCTTTTAAGTGTGAATCAGAGCTTAGCCTGGGGTGCGAAATTAAGGAAAAAAAGTGCAAGTGAAAAAAATAGCAGATAATTTAATATTTTATCAGGTAGGGGCATCCAAACCACAGCTTTGTTCACCCAGCAGTTTTTGTATGGCAATGGCAAGACTGTTGGGTATTGCAGCCTGCATTATTCAAAGCCACTCAGGCCCTCCAGCTCATGCTTTCCATCTCATTTGTCACATACTGTATGTCTTGGTCTTTCAAGGTGTTGTCCTGAAAGTACTTTTTTCCGTGTTACATTAATGAAGTCTGAAGCACAGTTCTGTTGCTCACAAGGGAATGCCATCAGCAGAATATAACAAATAAGTGTCAGGTTTTTTTGATTCTTTTGATGCTCAAATACTATAAAACTCTGTAATTTTTGTTTTTTTGTAGAGAATGAGTAGATATTCTGAATTTCGGTTAATGAGTGCTATGAACTATCAACTTGGCAAATTATGAACATTTACAAATCATAGAATCATGGACTCATAGGAGTGTTTGGGTTGGAAGGGACCTTAAAGTTCCAACCTGCCTGCTGGACAGGGACACCTTTTACTTGATCAGGTTGCTCAGAGCCCCATCCAACCTGGCCTCGGACGCTGCCAGGGGTGGAACATCCACAGCTTCTCTGAGCAACCTGTTCCATTGCCTAACCACTCTCACAGTTAAAAATTTCTTCCTTATACCTGATCTTAATCTACCCTCTTTCAGCTTAAAGCCATTCCGCCCTGTCCTGTCACTCTCTACCCCTGTAAATAGTCCCTCTCCATCTCTCTTGTAGGGTCCCTTCAGGAACTGGAAGGCTGCTCTAAGGTCTCCCCAGGGCCCTCTCTTCTCTAGGCTGGACAATCCCAGCTCTCTCAACCTGTCTTCACAGGAGATGTACTCCAGCTCCTTGATCATCTTCATGGCCTCCTCTGGAGGCCTCCACTCCTACAACCAAATACTGATAATGGGGGGAAAACGTTGTATTTGTTGTATACTTTTTTAGCACAGTGAGTGATTCTTTACAGTTGGCAAATCTGTTGCATTGTTATCAAAGTACAGAGGGATTACTCCCTACATTTTTTTAAATTTGGGCTTGCAATCAGCAGAGTTAAATGAAATGTAAAATCAGGCTGCATTGGTTACTACTGTTGCAGTTAGCCCTGTGTACTGTGGAGGAGGAGGCTTTGCAGGTCCTCTGGTCTGCATATTAAAATGCAAGTTGGGGCAGTTCCAGTTCAGAGAATGGACATGCTCTTTCTGAGCCTAGTATGTCATCTGTATAAACCAGTGGAAAGCTCTCTGCCAGATAATGGAGTTAATGCTGGCTATTTTCTTTCCATAAACTCATCACTGTGAGAAAAAAAAAAACAAGGAAGAGTCTATTCAGTTAGTGTGCAGTCTGCTCTTCTAACAGATTGCTACAAGAGGTGGCTTTTGAGAATCAGCTCATGAACAGCGGCAATTTACTTAATAGTATTTATCCTGCGTTGCCCCAGTTTGTATTCTGTCCTGTCACGTTTGATTGAATGGACAAATAGAACACAGTATCTGTTCTCTTTAAGCTTATACCATTTTCACCTGAATTATAGTTGAAATCAGACAGATGTCTTACCTGAGCTCTTTGGGAACAGAATTCAGCAGCAGTTTGAGTTCTTAAATTAAGTGAGTACTAACTTTTTCCTCCTTGTCCATGTTATTTTGGAATGCTCCTCTTCAAATATTTCTTTGCATTACTATCTCAGGTCAGCCAAGACCTCATTAAAAAAATCTTGAAGGATACTTGGTTTTCTTTTCTCAGTATAGTAGAAGATCATGAGATGGAAGGAAGAAAAAAATATTTTTTTGAATTTGCCCTTAGTGACAAAAAACCAAACCAAACAAAAAACAACAAACGAAAAAAAACACCACCAAGCAAACAAACAAAAAAAACAGTGTAGAAAATGCAGCAGGGAAAGGTGCAAGAACCAGAGTTTCATAAAATATTTTGGAGTGCTTTCACAGGCTTGTTTAATTTCCACAGAGCTATGTGAGTTTGCATATGTCAGTCACTTTAAAGTAATGCTTTGCTTTGATTATGGATGTGACTTGACAATAAAATTGTTTGCATAATGCTCAGTATATGTAAACTGATATTTAAATGCCGCTGTAAGTATAATTAATTTAATAGTAAAAGGCAAAATCAAGTTGACTGTCATAGTTTTTAATTAGATTAACATAAGCCATTTGTGATGTATTACAGTGGTGTCTACAAAATAAGATACTATATGCATGTATGTTAAATCAGTCCATTAACACACTGGGTCCAAATTAGCTGTTGTTATAATTTCCTTGACTGATCAGAAATTGTGTTTTATGCTACATTTGAGTAGTCCACTAACACCCATGGGAAAGATGCATTATTTTTGTGGTTGGCTATTCGGCCCTAACTTGTCCTGTTTCTTGTTGACTTAGAGCTTATCTTGGCAAATATATCATCTGGCAAAGAGAAATCTTTCACATAATATGAAATCATATTCAACTCAGTAAGAGTAAGATGATGTGCATGGAAGTCCCACTGTATTACTACTTCTTTAGATATTCCTTTCACATTACAAACTCTTCAATTCAGCAAAAAGTTGTTAGGTTGCTGCCAGTTAGCAAAGAGCAGATGGTGTTTATTACTGTGACCAGTAAATTGTGTATCTGTGGGAGTAATAAGCCCAATTAGCCAAATGTTGATTGTGCTTTTAAGTGTTGTAGTCTAGGTACCTATTTCCATACCTGTGAGTATACTCAGTATAAACTTCTTTGTGCACTTTGGAAAGAACTCAGTGGTGCACTTCTGCAGCCTGAATTGTTGGCATTTGTATAAATACCATTTTAGATAAATGTCTTGCAAATGAGCCAGTCTTAGACACACAATTCCAAGAATTCCTGATTACTTCCTTCATTTGTTATTTTCTTGTAAATAGTTAAAGTTCAGTACTTGAAGCTTGGCTAGAATGAATGTTAAAAGCCAGGTGGCTTTGCGTCACAGAGAAACCTCTTGCCCTTCATTGTATAAAACACAAATCCACTACAAGGGAAAGTCATGTTTAGTGCAGCATACTCTGCAGGTTTTAAAAATACTGCTCTTGCAGTGGCTGTTCTTACAGTTTCCCAGTAAGAAGCAGTGAGCCATCAAAGAACTTCTGACCTTTTAGAGGCATGGGCTGGGATCAGTCATGACCTCTGACTCATGACCAGTTTGCTGACATCTCTAACCCCTCCCTAGCACAGCCTCAAGAAGCCTGAGAACCATTCCTGGTGGCCCTCAGCCTTCACCACTGTCCCAGCTGGGCTGGACAAATAGGGACAACCTTAGGAAGAGCAGTGTAATAATCCAGGTTGCAGGAGAAAGACGAAAGCCAAAGATAAAGTGTGACATAGAATTGTAGAATTGTTTGAGTTGGAAGGGGCCTTAAAGATCACCTGGTTCCAGTTCCTCAGCCTGGCTGTGGGCAGGGGCGCCTTCCACTAGACCAGGTTGCTGAGAGCCCCATCCAGCCTTGCCTTGAACATTAGGATCCTCTTTCTCATTTCTGCGTTGCGAAAGCAGACTCTGGTGTTGTCTTTCTGTCAGCAGAAGCTGGTGCTGCTGCACTTACTCTGAGTAGTAATACCCTCTTTGATATCTGAGCCTGATGATTTTAATAGCAGTAGTTTCAGCAGCCACTTCCTCACAATCCAAACAAGCAATAGTTGGCTACATACATTCAATCAGGTTTGTTTGGGGTTTTCTAAACGTACTTGACAGCTCTTCAGGGTCCGTGTCTTCCTGCATGGCTGTGCAGTGCCTGGAACAATGAGTCTCTCTGGATACCCCTGCAACTAAATAATAAAACCTTTGCAATTAACAACTTGTTAATTGAGGATTTAATACAGATCCACAACTTTAATTTGCTCCTTGGCTTTTCCTCAATTACCTCACCTTAAATTTAAAACCAGAACCACATAAAATAAAATGCTTGGGTGTTTTACAGATTCACAGGTTTTAATAAATGACAGCGCTAATGCATGTGTTAGGGAAAGAGCCATTCAAATTTTCCTGACTTAAGAAAGTTTAACTGAATAAGGATATATCAGACACCAATTTTTTCTTTTTGTCAGAAAATTTATTTTCATTTTAGGGCTCATTTAAATTGCTTTTTTTGAATGCCACAACTTGTTACCAGAATTCTAACAGAAAACTACTAAAAGTGAAAAGTGAGGGGATATTTTTCCTATCTCAGTGTAGACTTTTATCTGGAAAATTTTTGTCTCAAGTTGCCAACCATCTGTTTCATGGAGTTATGCCAAAAATATTTTTTCACTGTAGATTTAGATGCTTTCAGTGAGCTAGTAAATAGCCAGGCAAGTATTGTGGCAACTTCTTCAAGCACACCGTAAATATGAATACCCAGCACTTCACAAGTTAAAAAAAGGTGTTATTAAAAACCCACCTATTTCTTAGGTAAATCTTCTAGTCACAGTAACTTTAATAATTCTAACTTTATTAATCAGATTTAATTTATTCTTGAAGCGATTCCACTGGTTTAAACCTGAAATTAATTTGGCCTAGAGTTTTCAAGAAGCTGTATTTTGTCTTTGAGCGTTTAATTTTTCTGTGCACAGCCTGGCATTGGGTTATTTTTCAAACACAGAGATGAGATCCAGTGAGCTCTGTAGGAAAGGGCAGCTTTCTCCTTTTCTCCTTTGGTTCTGGGACTGCTGCAGAGACATTTCTGTGATACAGGACTATAAGAAAGCAGTAGCACAGGTTCTTTGGAGTAGCTCTCCAGGGTACATTAATTTTCTACTTCTGCTGTTTGCTGTCTCCTGACATGCCCTGCTAAAGTAGAGCCCTGCAAAGATCAGTCCTACCAAATAGGTGTCTCAGAAGCTCTTCTCCAAGAGACACAAGCATCACATCCCATTGTGGTAGTAAAAAAAATAATGTTGCATGCTTATCTGGAACACTGGATTCATTTTGCTAAAGCCAAGATGCACTAGATATTGGGTGGGGTAAGCAGCTACATATAGAGGGAGACAAAGCTGGACTCTGCAGAATCTGCTGAGGAATAGAATAGAATAGTTTCAGTATGATAAGACCTACAGTGCTCAGTCCAAATGGCCTGACCAGTTCAGGGCTGACCTGAAAAAATCATGTGATTACAGGCACTGTAATACAATGCTTACAAAATGTTGAGAAAAATAATATCTGCCTTCATTCATAATGGTCCAGTACTGCCTTAACATGAAGTCCCTTGTGCATATCAAAACATGAGATGCTTTTAAAATAAATGCTGTTCTAAATTAAATGAACTATCAGAAGTCCTAAAATAGGACCTTAATTATAGGCAGGTCTCAATCAGTAAGGTTTTATTCAGGTGTGACTGTCTTTGTCTTCACCCCTTTCTTTAGAACAGGACTGAATTTAGAAAGATTCTTCCCACCCCTTACCCCCATCCTGTTCTCCATGAATAAGGTCAGGATTTCATGAGGATAAGTAGCTCTGAAAATGGAATGAGACTTTGTCTCTCCACAAAGGAACTGATAACAATGGTGAACAAAACACTGAAAATAAATAAACCTGTTTCATGTTGTCAAGCCAAGGCTATTTCTGTTTTGCTACTTCTAGAAGAAATTAATTTCTTCTCCCAGTTCAGGGCTTTGTTCTGCATTATCTTATGGCTGGAAACATTTGTCTTATCCCATTCGTTATTTATCTAGCTTTTGTTACTGCTGTGAACGCTGATTTGTGTATAAAACAGAAACAGTCACTGACACAAATGTGGTTTTTTGAATGGTAAGCATATTCCTTGATTCTGGTTATAAAATCCTATTAAATTAGATTTTATAAAGTAAGAAGTGTTACAGTTCTAGTAGAAATGTATTCAGGCTGCAGAAAACAGGGAAACAAATATTTTTATAAATGTAAACATGCGTTTTCTACCAGTCATTGTACTTAGCTTGAGGCTTGAATGCTGCTACTGTAAACTATACCTTAGATTTGTTATACCTGTGGTATGTTGTCCTGAGGTAGTTTGAACAAAAACTTAGATGAAAACTGAGGAGCCTGAGCGTTGGCTTTGGGCACCTTACTGTCTGCTTGTGTGGGGTGAAGTGTGAAAGTAATCAGGATGCAGGTAAATCTGCTGAAACTGTGTGTATATATTGGTTGGGGAAGATGTTGGAGATACTGCCTGTAGATAAAGGAAAGATCTACTGAGCTATATTCTCTGTCAGGTTTTATTTTGTAGAGGAGAAGGTTTATTGCACAGCTGTTGATACACGAAGCATCATGTGCATTTGATTATAAGTAAAGCATCCCCTGGTTTCACCTGATCATTTTCCCCTGAAGACATGCATCATCTCCCCCAGACAAAAGATAAAAAAAATCTAAGAAAATAATATACAAAATTTCTGCCATAAACCAGGAAGGGTTTCAGCAGGCAATTAGAAAGCCTAGCATATGTTCATAAACATGATTGAAAAGTTAAGCCACCTATAAAAACATCTAGTAACACAACAGTATTTTTCAAGTGGAAGTTTGTTTGTTCCCCAGCATTGAAAACTTTCTGTTAATACTCTCTCTTCTTTATGTCAGCATTTCTCAGCTATCCTCTCCTAATATGACCAGATACTATCCCAGAGACTTAGAGCTGCTATTATTTGGAGAAAATTTGTACACAGGACAGAATTGGATTGGATCTGAGATTGCAGAATAAGGTCTGCAGTTACAGCTGCTGTACCAGGAATGTGTGTTTGTGGGAAGGCTCTCCATTAGATGCAGTCCAGCTGCCTGAGTTTCCACATTTTCCTTCACTGTCTCTGTGCTCAGGTTGCGTGTGCGTGCGTGTGGCTGTAACAGGAGCCTACACTTTCCAGTATTAAAATCGGTTCTGCCCAGCATATCTTAATTTTAAAACAAGAGAAATGAAATTGTGTTTCAGATTTCCTACATTTTGTGCTGTTCACTGAAACATCCTCTTTCTTATGTGCTGCTTTTGCCTCTGTGTGACCATAAAGTATATCATTTTTCACAAGTTATTGGGTTACTCTACCAGTACTTTCAGACCTTGGAGAGTTTTGGCATTACAGATAGTGCTGAGGATATCCAGTGGCTCCAGATCTGCTGGGAAGACTGAGCACAACAGTAGGATGCCAGATACAGTGCCGTGGCTTTTCTGCAACTTCAGACAAAGCCAAACTAAGAGCAGTTCAGTTTTTTAATTGTAAATAACTGCTTCCTTCCTGATATGTGTTTTGTAGATAGTGGATGAAATGTGAGTGTCTGTCTGCTACATAATCAATAGAATTAAAATCCCCAGCCACTTATTTCCTGTGAAGTGATTAAAATCCACTTAGTGTGTAACATGGTCTGTGCTGGCCATACTGCTCCTTTGCAGCAATATGTCAAGGTAACGATTATACAGTTTATGAAGTGCTTAACTATAAACGGTCAACATAAATCTTCACAGAGTGTATTTTAATAGTTTTATTCCATTCAGAGGACAAATGTAGTCAGGCTTTGGTTGGCCTTCTTGTAGTTTCCTCCACAGTTACATTTACAGTTCTTTCACCTTTTGAGGGGTAGCTTTTCTTAATACTGAGAAACACTGAAAGGTTGCAGCAGGACATGGTTCTGGTCTGATTGGTGGTATATAAGTGTCACAAAAGATTCAGTGCTGTAACTTGTGACACCCTCCCTTCTGCAGAGGAACCAAAGCTCTGCTGTTTGCTCAGCCATCCCTAATAAACTTTTATGTACGTGGGTATATAAATGGGTGATTTTTGAAATCTTATTTCTGTCAATAGATTAAGTCTACAATCTAGTATTAAAGTTCAGTTCTTGCCATTTCTTTCTCATTGTTTGGTTTATTTTCATACAAATTTGAATGATCAGTTTGAAGCCAACATCATCTTCTAAGCCAGGTTTTCCGTGGAAGAGGCAGAGCAACAGTTTGAAGACATAAGATTGTTGATACATTGGTTGGGACATTGACTCAAAATCCTACCCTATTTTGAAGAGTTGATAACTTTTATTAAATCAGCAGATAGAGTTGGGAAAAAAAAAAAAAACACAAGCTTGAAAAATCTGGTTTTGGAGCTTCAAATCACGCTAAATTTTCTTTCAAATGTTGTCAGTTACTACTTCCCCCATAAACACATTATCTTATTGAAATCAATTATTTTGGTTTAAGTGGCAGTAGTTTTTACTGTATATATTTATTTTTCCTGTGATTGCATAGTATTTTCTTGGATAGTTTAATCAATATTTGAAGGACGTTAAAAATTATTTTTAATTAAGACAGTGGACTAAAAGCCAGCTTGGATTTTGAAGCATATGGCATGATTCAGAGTTAGGGTGTTGCTGACATGGCTGATGCATTTGTGTTGTTTTATTCTTGCTGGTTAAAGTGAAAACAAGAATATATCCCCATATTTTTCCATTTTTAAAATACAAGGTAGTGCAAAACAAAGCATATTGTAACATTTTTATAGATTTTTGTGTGTATTTTTGACAGCAACATTTTATTGATTGATATTTCTTATTGTCATGTTCTTTTTCTCTGGAATAAAACCAAGGAAGTGCTGATACAATGACATCCCTTTTGCTTTGGTGGAGGTCATTCTTTTTTGAAAGTCAGACCAGAATACTGTCTGTTCAGACTTCAACATAATTCCAAAACATCTTAACCAAGTGCTGATGATGTGCAGTCAGCTTCTGAAGACCACGTGCCATGGCATTTTCAAAAGATGTTGGAAATAATAAAAAATAATAACTTCAAGAGACTACTGATTACAGAATAAACAGATTACTTAGTAGACTACTCCCCTTTTTGCTGCTTTGTGTTGACATGATTTTAACACTTCATTTATTTATTATTCTATCTCCTGATTTTCCTTTAGACATCTCTCCATACAGAAAAAACTGTTGTACGTGTAACATGAAGTGTGCAGTGTCTAGGAATATTAGCAGTGTGGCAGACAAAGCCGTGTTCATTTTAGAAAATGCCCTTGAATATCTACCACAATCTGTTGATTGTCATTTGTTCTGGTGCTGGCAAATCTGGTATTTGAACCTGATACACAAAACACTTACTTTCAAGTCCATGTGCGAAGCATCAAATCCTAAAATTCTTATCTAAAGCTCTAACTTTGTAGGATATATTACTTGCCAGTAGAGCTGACTAACTTGGGAAAGAACCTAGGCATGCTCTGGGTATCTTGTTTAGCAGGTCACTAAACCTAGCAGCCACTGGCCCGTTAATCCTAGAGAGAAGCCTCCCTGGGTTCAAATAAGCCATGAATGCTTTTACTGTCTTTCACACTAGATGAGTGAATATCTTGGTTCTCCAGTCTTGTGTCTCTTCCAGTTAGGCTAAAGCTAAGTAGGAGTATTTCTTTTAAAGGAAAGTAAAATTTTTGTGTTTTGTCATCATGTTTAATTACTGAGTTTCTGGAAAAGTACATATGGGTCTAAAAGATTTCTTTTATTTTCATTCTAGTTCAATTTTGTTGGAAAATTGCTTGGACCAAGAGGAAACTCTTTAAAGAGGTTACAAGAAGAAACAGGTGCCAAAATGTCCATCCTGGGAAAAGGATCCATGAGGGATAAAGCTAAGGTACCGTGTCTGGAATCTGGTTGCAGTTAATGTTATGTTGTTTTAGGTGTTGCACTTAGATTGCCTGTAAGTTTATTAATGACTCAATTAAAAGGCCTATAATAGACTCTTGACTCCAAGGCTAGTTTGTTTTTTTCAAGTTACATCATTTGCTTAAGATAATTTTTTCTTGCTATGCCAACCTTGCTTAGACCTTCACAGTTGCTATAGTACCTGTCTTATTTAAATAATTTACCTACAAGAGAAACCAGTTAAAAGTACATTTGTTCTGAGAGAAGTTTTCTTTCTCCTGTGAAAGAGCTTTTATATATTACTGCTTTAATGAGTTTTCTCTTTTGTTTTCTATTTTTCTTTAATGTTGAATATTTACTCAGGGTATAGTTCTAGGAAAAGATAACAAAATAAACATTTTGTTTAGGTGTGTGTAAAAATGCACTATAGATAAATTTAAAAAAAAGGTGTTTGGAATCACAGCCTGGTCAGTGGCCCTGAGTAATTACTTACAGGTCAGTGTTACTCCTCCTCAACCAGTTCCCTGCCCAGTTTATGTACTGAACATGGTATTCTCTGGTGTGCAATGTTCCTTTGGCCAGTTTGGGTCAGCTGTCCTGGCTGTGCTCCCTCCTGGCTTCTTGTGCAGCTCCTCCCTGGCAGAGCATGAGACAGTCAAAAGTCCTTGTTTTGTGGTAACCACTAGTTAACAACAACCCAAACATTAGTGTGTTATCAGTATTATTCTCACACTAAATCCCAAACACAACAGCATACCATTTACTAGGAAGAAAATGAATCCTATCGCAGCTAAAACCAGGACGTGAAGGAAGCTTTCATGTATATTTAACCCAAAGAACAAGTACTGATTGCATTGTGATGACTTCTTTTAGAGTCTGTAGAACAGCAGTATTATGGTCAACACAGAAATAATGACGGCTAATTTCACTGTATTTTAAGTGTATATAGCCTCTATTAATGTTGTGCATTGTTCTTCTTTCCTTTCTATCACCTCTGTCATTAATCTCAGTAGCTAAAATTATGAAACAATAATATACTGAAATGAAGGATAGACCAATCAAGACTTTTTGGTTGGCATTATTTGGTCTTGGTAATGTGTATCAACAGTCACCATAGACACTATGAGGTCTGCAATTGCAATATTAAAAAAACAGACACACAAAGCAGACAAATTAGGCACACAGATTGGGTTTAATTTTTCAGAGTTTTCTTTATGACATTTTAGTCAGACATTTAGTGACACTTAGGTTATTATTATAAGATTATAAATATTGAATACATTACTGATTTTATTTCCAGGTATTGACAGGTAAAATACTTTAACTACTAATGTCTAACTTCAGGAATTACAATTATTTCCCTGGATGAGAGAATGTATGTGCGCTAAGTAGCAGTACTCTGCATCAGTACTACATACGACACCCATTCACTCCCTTCTCAGCCACCCACTCAGATTATTACTGCTGAGAACATCTGTTGCCCAGACAGGGGAGTGTAAAGATCTTTAAACACATTAATAGACAGCCTAAGACTTCTGATTTTGAGATTAATCACTCTTTTGATCATATAATTTGATTTTTGTCTGATCGTAATGAACAGTGGCGGCATGACAGGTACTACGTTCGCTCATGAGTATGTCAGCAAAATTCACGGTATTTTCTTCTCCTATTCAAAATGTTTTTAGTCCTTAAGAATAATCTGAAATTGATATGAACTTAATGGAAACTAATTCATATAAGATTGGTGTAAAAAAAATGAAGTTCTGGGGTAAATTGGCATTAAATATCGCAGTCATAAAAGCAATTTCAGTAGAGAAAGGGTCATAAGGAATTTGTCTTAATCCAGTTTAGACATTATTGACTCAAAGGAAAACAAAATCCCTGTGCAATTACAGTGAGAGAGAAATTTCCTGATCTGTGTATATCACTGTTACCAGTTCCTAAAAAATGAGTGTGAGCATGATCATGGGATGGGTAATAGTTACAATTAGCATTTCAAAGAGGCTATTCTAGGTTGTGATACGGGTAAAATGTAAAGAAAATATGTTTGACTGTAAGCATAAATAATGATGTGAATTGCTATGTTGCTAAGGAAAATACAACTTGCTCTGGTTAAAACAGTTTTCTTGTCAAAAAAAGAAAAGTGCACTACTATCATTTATGTACTACTATTTAAACTGATTTAAATACAAATTACCAAAATCTAGAGGCTTTTTACGGTTTTTTTGAACCATAAAAGAAATCAGTTTATGTATATAGGCTGATAGATCTTTGTTTTGCAGGAGTATTCAAGAAAAATCTATGTAATTTCTCTCTAGAAACTAGCATTTCCTTACAGCTGTCTGTATTATGCCCTGAGCCATAGCAGACTGTGGGCACGTGTGCTCTCCCCCTCCAGTCTGGTGCAGCTGGATGCTGAGTTGCATTAGAGAAACAGAAACAGAATTTCTGCTTAAAAATGCTAAGTACCTTTGTGCCCTAGATCCCTAGGTACTTAAATCTCCAAAAAGAGCTGATCTGCTGATTTGAGTTTTTTTAGTGCCAAATGACAACAGAGAAGTTCTTGGTTTAACAGTGAGCCACTCTGGCTGTAGTCAGTCATTTTGGTCCAACAGAGGGGCACTTTCAGTGTGTGGGAAGCAGATTGTATCAGCAGAGGTAGGTCTGTTCTTGAATTTCCTTATCTTCTTTAAAGAAACCAGTGAGTGAACTTTAGAGACTGAAGATTTTAGGCTGTTTCCTTCCAGAGCAACAGGGAACACTTACTAGGAGTGACTTGAGGTTTCTGAGTATCTGCTGTGCCTACAGTGTGGGAGCAGGATAGATTAATTTGAAAAGGGAATGCTACTTACTTGAGTGTGTATTATGAACAGCTCCAATTGTGCACAAAATACCACAGACATAATATATGTCACAGAAAGTTGTGTTAGCAGGTAGTGAAGAGATGCCCAATTATAACTGCATCAGTAGATTTTCGTTGCTTCTTAAAGAACATTTTTATTTTAAAAGTGATCTAAAGGAGTCTGTTTGGAAGAGCAGAATAACCTAAGAACAGTAGAATGTTTTAATTTTGCTTTAATAATATATTAAGTGTTAGACAAAAAGAGATTTTTGGTTACTTTTCATTTTGTTAAAAAAAAAAGGAAAAATTGATTTTTGACCTGCATATCTTTCCTGAAAGATCATTGTTCATCACCTGCAAGACATTTAGAAGATTGATCAGTTATTAAAAGTAAAGGGGGTCACATTGCCTTTGCTCCAAACATATTTTTGAACCACGTTTTACTTGCTTAGAGTAGGATTTGGAAATTAGTGTCCTGATAACAAGGTTATATATTAGATTTTAAAAGGCTAAACCATCAATTTTTACAGTAGCACATGAACTGTCAGACACACATGAAGGAAAACATAAGTCACAGTGTTTGCATTTAGTCTTCTGCATACTGATGCATAATTGCCATTTCAATTTAAAACATTTTTACCTAGAGAAATCCTGTCAACACCATTTCCTATTTTGCACACTATCTGTTTATTACCCTTTTCTCTCATCACTAAAACTTCCATTTACTTATGTCTTTTGTCCTGGCTATTGAAAGGATTCTGTTATTAAAGATTCATGGTATCTTCCTCTAAAAACATGGAAAATTAGAGAATAAACTTGCAACTGCAGCTTTGAAAAACCATATAAACTGCTTCTCTGTGACTCAGTGTTTTATCGCCTATTGAGCACTTTTAACTGCTGCCTTCTTCAAGTTTCAGTTTTTATTCAAACTAGTTCTTAAGGAAAGAGGAGGTAATTGCAGTTGAACTACATGCCTTTTATTAATATGTGGGTTAAGTGCTTTCCAAAGAATGTCCTCTGTCACTGGACAGCAGCTTTTCCTGTTAAACAGAATTTGTTTCATTGCCTTTTGTTTACAAGAAACACCAAGCATTAAGAACGTTTTGTAACTAAAAGGATCTGAAATCAGCACACAGAGAAATTGCTGAGATGCAATTATTAGCATGTTGGCTTTAAAGTGGTTTTTAGCAGCTGTGTTATGTGAGTGCCTTAAAAAGATTTTGAAAATATGGGATAGTTGCACTGTGCACTGGTCTCTTCCCTGTGAATTCTGAGTGCTGTGAGGTCAATCCTGCAACTTTTACAGAAATGTTTCAATATCTTACAGGATTAAGTCTTTATGTAATGTGAATAATGCCCAATAGCTTTTTAGTTTGAAGCACAATGTGTTTTTTCATTTGGTCATGACTACCATGGGTGTAGTGTCCTAATACTGGAAAGTTAGTTCTCTGATAGGATTCCCTTGACTTCATTCTCTTTTTAAAAAAAGTTATAAATTAATGCTCAGATAACCCAAAAGGGAAGGAAAAAAAATTGCAGGTTTTGTCTGTAGGGTGTTGTGGTCCAAGTATTGCATTATATTCTTTCCCAGTGGTATTGTTTCACTGAAATGTGAGATCAAAGGTCTTTAGTGTCCAGAGTTTTAAAAGCTTGTGAGTATCACTCCCTGTCAAAATGTTAATGTCATGCAGTATAGATATATGTGTAATATTTTTTCCAAGTGAGAGTGGCAGCATTCTCAGCAAGAATAAGAAATTACAAAAGACTTTAGAAAATTTAAAAAACAACAAACAAACAAGCAAACAAAAACCACGCAAAAAAACCAAAAACGAAATGAAAACAAAAATGACAAAAAACCCCAACAAAACAACAACAAAAAACCCAAACAAACCAAACCCAACCCAACCAAAAATCACGTAGTGGTCATTGCACCACATTTTACACTGGCCACTCCACCTTTGCTTGTAAGGTTTCTTGCTCTGGCTTATGGCAAGGGTAGTTTAGCTCAGTGTGTTGCCAGGAGTTTCAGCTCTTAGGGTTGGAGATAGAAATTTGGGAATTCCTATAAAAACTCCATTTTAGTTTTTTAAAAGGTAGCCTTCAGATTTACTTTCAGCCTGCTGGGAATTTTGATTTGGACTTTATGCAAAATCTCTGAAATGTTAATTTCTTAAGCAAGGTATTTCTGTTGCCTTGAAATACTCCTTTATCATCTTCAGCTGGAAAATCTTTAAGGGAAAGATGGAGCAATGTGTGGCATTTAATTTAGAAAACTAGCTCACAGATAGGAGCATCAGTAGTGGTTTTAAATCACGAATTGGTGCTCCCTCATTTTGTCTTTTTCTGTTAGGTTTTCTCTTTTTGTGTTTAAAAGTCGTAAGGACTTTGCATTTTTATCTCTACAGACACAGTACCTTAGAGCTTACAGCCATTTCACCCCACAAACAGGTTTATGACCAAGGGCAGGATTGGGCCCTCAGCTTGCCTTCAAGATGTGACCAAAAGTTACAACAGCACACTGCTTCTGCTACAGCACGGTTTTTTTGTCTTCCTAAATATCTCTGGCTTCCTGATATGAGCTGTTCTGGGGCTGTAAGGACCATAACAACCAACCAGCCACAAAGAAAAATGCAAGGAAAAGGAAATAAATAAGAAGCAGACCACCTTATCTTTTGAAACGGAAATCTTCAATGACCATTTGCAGAAGGATGTTAACTCTTTAAATCCTATTGTAATCTGCGTTCTCTGATTTTTCTTTAAGTGAGCATGTTAAAAGGTGCCAGAGGCTTTCACACTCTAAACCTAGTTTTTACTTGAAAAAACCACTCTAAATAAAATACTTTTTCCTTATACAGAGAAAACATTAAAATCCTGGCAGGCACAGATCAAAAGAAGAGATCATCTTTATCACTGTTTCCTACAGTGTTACTTGTATTCTAGCAACTTGCAGCTGCTCAACCACCCAGTTTCTTGGAAAATACATCTGTGTATCACCCCTAGTGAGTTGTAAAGTCCTTTTTTCCCCTGAAAGGAAAGGTAGTTTGAGGTAGATACAGATCACAACCCATATTTCTTAGAATAACTTTTATTCTATAAACTTTTACTGATTCTATTAAATATTGCAGTTGTTTAGGTTTTTACTAAAGACATATAATCATTCTTGCAACCTATTCACCTTATTGTCTCACATCTGAATTGCAGTCATATGATTACCTGGTTAGAGCAACATTTGGAAAGACAACTCTAACTCTATACTCAGAAAGCAGAGGGCATTACTGGCAGGTCAGTGGTAGGTGTTGAGAAAGTCTGTCAGAGGATCCTTTATTTCATCAGAGGCCTGTGTGACCCCAGTCTTCATCTGCGCAGAGCAGTCATCTTGGATACATCTCCAGACTCACACGGACACAAATGCGGGCTCGTTCACCAGAAGCAGTAGTCTCTAGGACTTGCCAGTACTTGGGAAGTTTTCATCCGCCACCTTCTCAGCACATGCTTTTCATTCCTTTGACTTTCTTCTTTCTTCTTCTTGAAATCATTTTTCCATCTAAACTTACAGTTGCCTGTAGAATCAATGCGTGAGAAGTTGGTGGATGAGACATTAATGAAAGATGCTGTTTCCATTGCTTCTCTTTGGTGTCTTATGTACAGGCATTGTCTGCCTTTCTTACATTTCACCAGCTCCTCAGATCTGAGCAAATCAGCTTGTTTCCAGAAGGTTGTTCCTTCTCTTTTTTTTCAGAAAGCTCTGTGTTACCCGGAATGCAACACCTAGAAAAAAATCCAGTTGTCTTCTCTGCTTCTCAGCCACATCCTTGTAACTAAATTTATATCTTTTAATATCACAGTAAATGGAGTGCTTTCAGTCATTTATCCTCCCTCTGGCACAAAAAGAATATGTTTATTCAGTGAGAATCTTTCTAGATGGGCAGTCATAAACCTCTTATTTTCTTGTTATATCCCTGCATATTTTGATTTTTGTGCCTCTTGCCTGTCTCTATGACAGACAATATGACTATTGTCTTTCCCAAGATCATTTGTAGCACCACATCCCTGGCAGAGAGGAGCATCTTCTATTTAATAGTTTTTGCAGGTTCCATTAGTTACCTATTTGTCTGGCTTGCTAGATGAAGTGGAATCAAGCTCAAGACTATGAGGCCACTGAGCCTAAAGACTTAGCTGGCCCTACTGGGATAAATCCTTCCTTTCCTGGTATTCAAATGATCCTAACTGCATACCTAATCCAGGAGATGCCTTGTGATACATAGTTCCATATATATCAGAAAGCTCATCTGTAACAACAAAAAACCCCCAGTGACAGGCATCTCCCAGTAACTTTGGGTTTGGAACCTGGCTAGAAAGAGCAATTGCCTCTTTTCCTTCAATTTATGCAGTTTCAAATTATCTGCTGCAGAGTAGTCCCTGGCTTTTTCAGTTTGTGCTATAAAGTTTTAGAAATCCATTTCTCTCAAGTTTGTTTCTTTGCAGTATGGATTTTTCCTTACAAAGGTGGTTTGTTATATTTATGTCGAAGATTTACAACGTTTTCTCTGATATCCCTCTCTGAATTTTAGAGTGGATTTAAGTACATAGTCCATCATGCTGCAGAGAAAACAGCCTTTTACCCAATTCCTTTTGGGTTAAGAATGAGTCTGCATTTTTTGAGTGGGTGGGTGACCACTTTGACCTTCCTTAGAGGAGTTAGGCTTAAGGTAAGCTTTTTGGAAGCTGTGATCTGTATGTATATATGGACAGAGAAGGAAATATGTGTGGGATATATTGCTCCAACTCACAGTTGAGCGTTAAGTGTCTCTGTGTTAGGCAGTTCCTTCTGCTTTTCCTACACAGTGACTAGGGATGTCTGTCTCTCAACCATTTTAAGTTCTCATGCTGTGTAATGTTTGACTCCTCTGTCCCCAAAAGACGCACAGTCACTTCCAAAGTCTCAAGATCAATTTGTACTCATTTCCTAAATGTTTCTACACATTGGTAGGACTTGCATTTTAAATAGAGTTGACATCACTTACATTTTAAGAGGACTATAGCTCAAGTAAAATTACTGTGCAATTATCACCAAATTAGTCAACAGTGTTCCTTTCACTTTGATATAAAACCCGCTGCCTTCTCAAGTCATAATTGAATAAGCCTCCAGGTCATTCCATGTCCTAAATGGGGATGATGTACTACCTTTTTCTTTTTCTGCTGTGTTTCATGCAGCATGTAGAGACAAAGCATCAGTACCTAACCATTCTTTGGTTTTGAAAAAGATTATCTATATTGGAAAAAGATAGCTGTATCAGAACCCATCAAATTACTGCTTCCTGCCCATGCATAAGGCAGTGCAGCTCCTTGTCTCTGCAACAGTGACTTCCACCTTGTTTGAGTCTCTCAAGTTCTAGAAAAATCTTTTCTCTAGAGATGTGGCTTGTGGTTTGTGCTACCTGTAAGCTCTGACCTGTACTTCACAATCTAGGTCTGAACATTGGGCACTGGGGCACTCTGTTGACTTCTCCACTTAGGTTCCTGTTCTGCTCTGCATTTTCTGCCTGGGCACTGTAGGAGTATGTGAACAGGACTTTTTTTGTCTCATTAGAGAAGTCATTTATGTTTCTCAGTAAGCAACCTGTTCCTGCCCTCATGACAGCTGGAAATGTTTTAGTTGCATTTTCCTAAAAAATAGTACTTGTGAGTTTGTGTCAGCAGACTTTTACAGCATTCTAATATTATAGCTAGAGTCCAATTTACTGCAGCTTATTTTTGTGTAATTAGATACTCATATGTACACCGTGTCAGTTTCTAGAAAGGGACACAGGTTGTTGCACAAAGTAGATGTTACTCCTCAGTATTGGAGTTTATTTTCAGTGGCGCAAGATCTGGACTATCATCAGATCAGGAATTAGCCGTCAGGAATTGCTGGGTCACAGGAGCATTACATTTATCTCCTAACCACATCTTATCCAGTGTCTCCCTGAGGCTACAGTAACAAAAAAGACTTTGGTGAATATTGTTCTGGTGGCATTTTGCTCAGTAAATATTCCCCAGGAGAGAAAAATCCTAAATTGAACAAATGAAAAAGAACTTCATGTTCTTTCTGTCTTTCAGAGACAGATTTTGGACTATGAACTTCGGGCTGTAAATATTGGAAACAGTCTGCCTCGTTGATTCTGTAACTTATTTGTTTGTGATTTCTTGAAAAAGGCTATAAATACCAAACAACTTGTGCAAGTTTGTGTGCTTATTAAAAGAAACTGAAGTCTCTGATCTTTTTGATATTCTTGTTTTAATGAATTTGTTTGGCATGAAATAAATAAGACTTACATTTCTTCATACACATGGAATATTGGAACACAAGTTTTATTTTAAATTTGAAAACTTAAAAATTTAAATTGGCACAAAAATTGAGATTATCCTATCTTCCTATCTTAGACCTGTATTAATTACTGACGAAAAATTAAAGTTCATAGATTGGTTACATGCCAAGACAGGTTAAAGCAACCAGGAAAATGGGACACTCATTTGAATATTTTAAATGTTTGTAATTTAAAGAAAATTTGAAAATTGTTGGAATATTCTCCTTTGATGCTTAAGGAGGACAATAAGATCTCTTAACACTTTCAGAAGTCCCAGAAGTGCATTTCTTATACTGCTGAAGCTAGTGGCAGTTTTGCCAATGATCAGTGCAAGGAATAAATCACTCTTAGTATTTAGCTGAGTGAGCAAATGAAATTCAAATTCAAACTCCATATAGTTCTCTATTAATTTTTAGACTAGATCTCCAGTCTGAAGAGAGAAGTGTTAGAGTAGTTGTAGGGATTCAACAAGATATAGCAATGCAAGTATTTCCTACTAGCACAACTCATGGAGTGATATGATGCTTCCATGTAATTAGTGATGACATTTTCAAAACAGAATAGCCAAGAGGGCAATTTAGCTCTGTGTTAAATATTTCATACTCTGAAGCTGATAGTTAAGAAGATTGCATTGTCCTCACAGAAGAATCACATCAGACCTGAAGCAGATGCTGTTTTATTACTGATGTAACACAGTGGTGATATTAAAAGTCTTTATCGCCTCCCTCGAATGTAATGTTAAGACTTATATATTTTGTAGTTCTGACAGGACATTTGTAAGACTTACACTGCTGGGTTTAAAAAGATGGGACACATTCTTTTCTTTCTGCAAAATTAGGCTGCTTCCAAAGGGCAAACATTGAGGTAGTGCTTCACCTTTATTCTTTCTGAGTTGGAGGTAATGGAAGCCCATGAAACTTTAAAGAAGGCAAGGCAAAGAAGTGGCTAGAGAGCAATATGGGAAGGGTAAAGATAGCATAGAAAAAGTTAACATGCTTTCTGTTTTTTCATCTTGTAAATGTTTAGTAAATTTTTTATCTGAAAGCAGTTTAATCTTTTTTTTTTGTTTTGTGGAATATTTTAAGGTTTTCTGAATATCCCAGCAAACTAAACAAAGCTGTGTACACATGCATTATGCATTAGAAACAAGCTGCCAAGTGACTCAGCTGCAATCTCCCCTCTGTCTGCAGTGGTGCCAATTTGACACCCAGAAGTCTGAGTCTCACATCCAGACCTGTGCCAGACTCTCTTGATTTCAGCTCACTTGTGTTTCATGGGTCAGAGAGCCAGTTGGTGCTTGTTGACAGTGTCCCATTGCTGTCCCTGTCTGTCTGCAGGGGCACTCCCGTGCCTCATGTGTCCCAAGAGGTTTGGTTGTGGGACCATGCACCCAACTGGTAGATCCCCTTGTTCTGCACGCGGCATTTGCAATCCTGAGTGGCATTGTCAGGGTGAGTCCTGGCACTAATGTCCCTGCCTGTGGAACAGGCAATAAATTTTCTTAAAAAAAAAATAAACATGGGAGGAAATAAAGCAGCACGTTCATGTGTGAGAGATAGGAAGATGAAAAAAGAGAGACAAGGAAATTAAAGTAAATTAACTCAATTGCTTACAGCAATTCGGGGGACTGAATATGTTTTCACACTGTTTTTCCCATCTATACTTTTTCAGAACAGTGACTTATATTCCAAAGTATTTTATTTATTTACATGAGCTTCATCAAGACCAGGTTTGATCTTGCTGAGTTTAGTTTTATGATTATTGTTCTTCCTGTTTTACATATAGATAAATGCAGAAAGAACTGCTTTGAATTATTTGTAGCAATTACGTGAAATCCCAGTTTTCCGTGCATAATGTTATCTATACTCTTGGGGATCGTGATAAATACTTTTAATATACTTTAATGGGCTGCTCTTACAAGGAATTTTGCATTGCCACAATAGAGGCAGCATTACAGTAAATTAAATTACAGTGCACACAATTAAATAGAATAATGAAAAAAAAATTAGGCTTAGAGCAATAGCTCTTTGGAGTCCTCTGAAATTCAATTCCACAAGAAACATAATAGAAGAAGATGGTGAGTTGAGTTTAGATAGCTAAGTTAGATATTATTTACTTTGTAATATCTCCATCAGGGATTAATGTTCTCTTATTCAGAGGCATTGATTAGTCTCTGGATCATTTCTCAGATTGATTAGTGTTGTATTGTAGCATTCCTTTTTCACTTATCTACCCAGCATCAATATAACTTTAGAGATATAACTTCATCGCAGTACAGTTGTTATGCAATCCACAATAATTTGTGGCTTCTCAATAATAGCTTTAAGGAAATATGTACAGATTTGAGTTTATAGCCATTGAGTTTATAACCACCCCATCTTCCTTTCATCTTCTCTGAGGAAAAAAAAAAGTCTCTGACAGAGAAATATTCTCTGACAAGCTTCTTTCCAAGTATGCTTGAGTGTGAGGTATGTTTCTGTTTTATCAAACATAGCTAAAGTGAGGCATATGTGCAGCTCTGACAGTTATGTTTTGAATATGCAGTGAAATCAGAAGGTATGATATTAGCATTGCAATTGATATTATTTACTTTTTTCCTAATTTTTGTAGTTTCCTAAGTTTCGTAATTTTGATTGGCAGTGAGGAAGAATTAAATCTAGTTTGGAGCTGGCACTTAGAGTCTGCAGGACTATGAAGTTTTCCTTTAGTTCCCACCATTGGGTGGCTTTGGCTTTATTTCTCAGATTCTTACTTTCCCAACAGTAAAGGATAGCAGCTCTTGTCCATCTAATTTGGAGGTGTCTACAGAGAATTAATTTATTGATAACTATTAATCTTACAAATGCAGCATGTTAATTCACTAAAGTTTTCTGAGTTCAGATGAAGGAGCTATTTTCCCTACAGAATATATCCCATACCTAAGGACATCTGTGGATGTGCTCAAGGCTTTCAGGCTCTTTTGCCTTTTTTTTTTACTGAAACAATATTGTAGCTATATGTGAACTCAGATACTCCATTGGTTTGAATCAGATCAAGTCCATTTATAGAACAGAATAACAGAATGCATTTTTTATTTTTGCAGAATTTGTAGAGGAGACGAGAGGGGTAACACTTAGTGATTAAAATCAACACAGAGCCTTACCCTGCTCCCTGCCTCCTGTCAGCTTCTTCCTTCCACAGTCTCTGAGAAATTTCTTTTAAACGAAGTCTTCAGAAGTAACCCTGGCACTTACTGGACTCTAATCTCATAAACTGTGTTTAGAAGACATAGGAACACAGCTGAGATTTTTTTTTTTGGTTTATGAATGTGCAAATGCTTTGGTGAATTTTGGCCTTACAGGCATGTCCTCCCATCCTGTGCTTACAAACCGTGCTGTGAAAGTCAATGGCTGCACTGTGTGTTTGCTCTTTGGTGCTCCAACAGATGAATGGATCAGAGGGTGTCTAAAAACACTAAAGAATTCACTTTAGAGTCATTTTTATGAGGGGAGGAGGAAAAAATAAATAAAAACTTCTCTGTTTTTCTGTCCAGCTGCATGTCTTGCTTCATCTCCTCTTATATTAAACAAGTCTCTTACCAAATGCTTTTTATCTGGCATGAGAGAGAAAGAAAAATAATGTTTTCTTTGTATTGTGTTGTGAATCTTTCTCCAGGGGTCTGTTTACAGAATGAGGGGATATAGGGAATGTCCAGCAAGTCTTACTTCCTTAATTAAAAATATAATTAGCCATCTATATAACTCTCAACTCTAGCATAACACTGGTTGTATTGAGTCTCTGGCTGTTAAGAGACTTGATCCAAAGGTACATATGTAAGTCCAAAATTCTTGTTTCACAATACTTTAAATTGATGTAGCACATGTGTACTCATGAATAGTTTGACAATAAATTATTAATTCTGTTTTACTATTTCAAGGCCAAACCCTGGGTGTCAGTGGTTGCAAACAGAATTAATATTTTAGTTTGTTCTTTTGATGATTTAGCTGCAATTGCTAAAACCTTCTCTACGGAAATGAATCGCATGCAATCATCATCCAGTTAGATATGAAAAGCTTTTTCTTCAACTACTTTTAAGTAGAAGGCTCAATTGTGATGCTGAAAAGTGTGTGGTAAAAAAATGATGTGATATTAAACCGTGAATTATTTTTTCCCCCCCTTCATGATCCAGACCCTGGATAATTTGTGAGGAGGACCTGATTTCATCTTTCCAGTAGCTGAAGGGAGCCTACAACAAAGATGGAGAGAGACTATTCACTCACAAGGGCCCATAGTGACAGGACAAAGGGTAATGGCTTCAAACTGGAAGGAGGTCTAGATTAGATATTAAGAAGAAATGATTTACTGTGAGGATGGTGAGACATGAACAGGTGGCCCAGGGTTGTTGTGGATGCCCCATCCCTGGAAGTGTTCAAGGCCTGTTTGGATGGGGCTCTGAGCAACCTGGTCTAGTGGAAGATGTCCCTGCCCATGGCAGGGGGTGGGAACTAGATGATCTTTAAGGTCCCTCCCAAACCAAACCATTCTGTGAGTCCATGACTGTGGTATGAGTCCCCCTAGTTCCTTTATTTGAAATGGCTGTCTTTGGTTTTGTGTTTTCTGCTACCTTCTCTCTTGTCTTTCCTAGTACATCAGCAGAGCAACATACTGAATCTGCAGATTTGCTTTCTCCTTTCATGATACAGGCAGCTATCACTGTTTCTTATTCTGAAGCTTTTAGGGGAAGAATTACTATTATAGATTCTAAATATAATTTTAATTTAATTAAATTTTAACATTTAAAAATTTAGTGGCTGAACTATAAAATATTGAGCTTCTTAATGAGGTTTGCATACAGTAACTGCTATGGTTTATTTCTTTGGGGTTTACCATTTATTACTTTTCTGCTTAGCTCACAAAATATACAATATACATTATGATCTATAGATACATATTCAGATAAAATAATTTTAATGCAAGTTTACTATTAAATAAAGATGGTACATTCATTTCATTGAAGTATATGATTACTATGGATTGCTAGAATAGTTTATAAAAGGTTCCAAAAGTACTTCAAGTATAGCAAAAAATGTGTTATTCTGCGTCAGGACTATATGGAATTTTGGCCGAATATATGTACAGAAATACATTTCAAATGTATACTGGCAATCTCTTAATGAAGGGAAAAGTCTATAGTTAAAAATAGATGAAAGGATTGTACATGTGTAGCACAAAAATGCAGCAAGGAAGCCTGCTATATAAAAACTTAAATTACTTTTTTCACATGGGCTTCAGTGAGAAAGGGCTTATGATAGATCATAGACAGTATTATTTGTTGTATGGGCTTTTGTTTCCAAACTGGGCTTCTTCATGTCACAGCTACAAATTTTGCTCTTATTATATAGCAATAAGGGCAAATTTTCACATTTTCTTTTATACTTTTTGTAGAATGTAGTTCAGCAGTGAAATCTAGGAGATGTCGTACTACAATGAATTATTAATTCTTCTAGTGTCATTTCCTGGCTCTGGAAATAGTATTCAGTGGCTTATAAAATTGAGAGGAGAAAGAGGAGCAAATTATATTCTTGGATAATTGAAAAAGCTAGTGTGATTGAGGAGAGAATTTGTTTCTCTCACACATAAGTTATCACTGTATACCATGAAATACAGTATCAAATAACTCTTCATAATATATTGGCTAGCACAGAAGCATATATTATGTGTCTCCATTCAACATGCCTAATTAAATTTTGCTGAGATACTTGTGCAAAGATTTTTTTGTTGCATTGTATGAAGAAATGTCATTAGAAAGAAAAAACCAAAAACGCACAAATCTTTTGTGTCTATTTTGTGTCTGGGGTGAAAGTTTGGGAGCAGTATTCTAGGCAAATATTAGAAGAGATTCCAGATACCAGAAAGGAAATCTTAAGACTCTTTTTAGATAAGAATTTCAAAAAATCCATAACAGGTGGTACCAATCTAATGAGGTTTACTATCTTGAGTTTGATTTATTTCTTTCATTTTCTGTAAGTTAAAGAAAAGGGTTTATAGACTTAAAGGAGGCATCATTGCATTAAGACTCAAATATTATGGGGCATGAAAAACTGGGATTTCTTCCATACACCATGACACATTTATGATAGTTTTTTCCTTTATTTGTGTGATTTGTGCTGTATGCTCTCATTTTAATTCATAAAAAAGTCATTCTTTATATGTTGAATTGGCCACAGTTGAGTGTTATTAAGAAGATACATGTGCTTCTGGACTAATATGAGTGTATCTGAGTGATTGGAAATGTTAGCAATAATTCTATTGCCTTTTAGCATCTCCGAGGATAAAACAAAAAATGCTGAGACTACACATAAAGTGGTAATTCTGTATTGTTTATTTTTTTATACTTCTTTTAGATGCCTTTGGTGACTGAGTTGCTGTAGTCATTAGTGGGAATTTTGGGCTGCTTGTAGTTTTTTACATGTGTTTGGGTTTCGTTGGTCTTTTTTGTTGTGGGGTTTTTTTTATGGTAAAATTTTATTTCTGTCTTGTTTATTACTTTATTCTCGGTTCAGAAGTGATGTGTTATTTAATCTGGACGATGTCTAACCCTTTAGATGGATTGTTCTTTTTGTACCTGCACAGTCCCTGGTGTGGACCTGACATGGATATGCTAAATTCTGCAAACAACATGCATTGAGTTTCAGTTTACTGAGTTTCACTAAACTCAAACATAAAAGCAGGAGAAACTTCACCCTTTTCAAGCTCTGCTATTCACGTCCCTGCAGATGCTGCATTTTGCCATCCTTTGGGCCAGGCTGTTGGGCTCTGCTGGGTAGCCCAGGAGTGATCAGTGTTCTCATTCAGCTGGCTAAGGTCCATGCCTGAGGTCGGGTGGTGCCAGTGCTGCCTCAGTCTGTGCAACACCACATTTTCATAAGAATGACCTCAGGCTGCTTCTTCAGGCCAGTAGTTGGTGATGTATCTCTGTGGAGTGCAGTGACATAGCTGGATGAAAGCTTGGATGTGAGCCGGCAATGTGCACTTGCAGAAAACCAGTCACACCCTGGGCTGCATCAAAAGCAGTGTGTCCAGCAGGGCAGTGGTGGGGGGTTCTGCCCCTGACTCCACTCTCATCAGAGCCAGCTGGGGTAATGTGTCCAGCTCTGGGCTTCCCAGGATACGAAACACGGGGACTTGGTAGAGTGGCTCCAGACCAGGTCACAGAGCTGGGTCGCCTGTCCTGTGGAGACAGGCTGAGAGAGCAGGGGCTGCTCAGCCTGGAGAGGAGAAGGCTCTGAGGAGCTCTGATTGTGTTTTTTATCTGCCTATAAAGGAGGCTTATGAATCAGACACAGAAATCCTTTTTACCTGAGCCTGCAGTGACTGTACAAGGGACAGTGTATTTAAACTGAAAAAGAGTAGATTTAGGCTGGGGTTTAGGAAGACATTTTTTATGATAGAGGTGATGAGGCACTGGAACAGGTTGCCCAGAGGAGTTCTGGGTGTCCCATCCCTGGAGGTGTTCAAGGCCAAACTGAGGTGGGGCTTTGGGCTTTGAGCAACCTGGTCTAATAGAAGATGTCCCTGCCCAATAACAGACCACTTGCAGCTATAAGATCTTGAAGGTCCCTTTCGACCCAAACCATTCTACTATTCTGTGATAAAAATGCAGATTCAATTTGAGAAGGCATAAAGGTATCTGGGTGTGCAACACCTAGGCTGAATGTTTATGTCTATCCTAATGATTAGTGAGATCATAAAGCTTGACTTTGAATTTGAAGCCATATTTAAATAAAGTCCTGATATGGTCAGGTAGATTCTTCAGTGACTTTGGAGGGGGTTCAGTAGAAGAAAATCTCAAATGTCATTTATTTACATTCTGCTTTTGCTGTTCAAATAGATACCAGTGTAGGAAATCTCTATTGTCTCAGATTTTATGTCTGGAAAAAATCAGTAGTATAGTTTTCAGTATTGCATGATTCTTACCTAGTTAGATTATTATTGTTATTTCCATATCTTCCTACTCTTTTTCCTGTACCGTAGTTTTTAATGCATTCATATGCATATCAAGATCTCATTAATAGGTTTGAGTGGGATTAATGTTTGACAGACTGTAGTGTCATCATTGCAGAGAACTTTTTTATTGCGCCTGAGAAGGACAAGGGTTTTGTAAAAATAATAATAATAAAAAAAAGCTAACTTTTTTCTTTCCTTAATCAGACATTAAGATTAATATTGCCAAGATGAGTAACAATAGTAGTTCTTAAGTAAGAATAACAGCTTCTAAGTACTAGGTTACTGTTAATAGTTTTCTAAATTTTTATTAAAGAAATAAAAAATAGGCTACTTGGCTCTCATTGATTATGAGCATGTGCAAAAGAACATAATAAATCTCAAATTACAGTTATTACATAATTATATATCATTAGCTTCTTAAATATTATTAAAATTTTGACTCTCCTACAGTAAAAAATCTTATTATGTCTCCATTTTTAATTGACTTACTGACCTTTATTTTTCTGTTCTTCCAAAATCCTTTGACTATGAATATAATTTCAAAAGCGGTTCCAGCGTTCTTTTTAGGCATTTCATAAATGCACATTTCTGGCAGACTGTTGGTTTAGGTGATCAGCCCTTAAATACTAAATACTGTATTTCAATTTAGTTTTGACATGGACAGGAATGACCTGTCAAGTAGCTTTTGTAAAAAGGACATCACCAAGTACTTTCACAACATAATATAAAAAGAATGTTGAAATATAAAGTGATGTTTTCTTAGAGAATATGTAGGTGGCAATATGATATAAAATATTCTGCAGAACAACATATAAATTTCTTTTGAATTTTTTATGTGAACTTTGAAACTAAGAATGTTTCCAAAAATAGAAAATAATAATATTTTTAATAACATCATTTTTCCATGATAAATTTTTGAAAAAAAATTAGGCATCATGAGCAACCTATTTAGTCACAGTAAAAAGTAATAATTTAATTAATATGGACATAGTGTTATTTCTCTCATGGTACATCAGAAGACACAGACTTCTACAAAAATCTAATGAAGCTAGTAAGTGTATGTGGATTTAATCCAAGAAAAAGAATATAAAAGAGATTGAATAATGTGTAATTTTGGAAAAAATACCTGCCCAGGTCATGCAAGCCTTGGAAATGTTCGGGTTTTTTAAATCAGGATACTGCTCTACTTCCACTTTCGCAATCCATCTTCTGCACTGCCACTGACCAAACAAAGTTTTGGCATCTCATCTGAATTCCTGCTGTGCATAAATACAGTTCCTGATTCAGATGCATAAATGTAGTTGGCTACGTGGAAACGAAGTGCATAAACCCTTGTTGGAACGAGTGGAGATTTAATAAGCGCCGTCATTAAGGTGCAATTATCTCTTCATGTGACAAAATACAGATATCTGTCCTAAGGCAAGCTGAATTATTCTCTGGTCAGTGTTGAGCATTGATCTGCCTAAACATGAGTGTCTAGTGGCATTTATTAAAGTGCCTGAGGGATCTCATGTGCTCTGTACTGTGAACTTTGACCTTCATGTCCCACACACCTTCCTCCCACCTTTTACATTTGTTAAACTTCTCATACCCACTGGTGTGTCCTGGCATGTTCTGTGTTCTGAGCCTTGTACTGCTTGGATACTTGACTGTCATGTCTGTAATATGGTTTTGGGCATAGGATTGTGAACCAAGTATTTAATCGAAATTGAGAGGGTTAATGTTCTTCCGAGACTACTGCTAATTTCTTAAATTATTTTTAATTTCTTCTGGCTAGGTTTTATTTGTCTCCCAGGTACCCTTACCTGGACGTTCCTTTGTTTCATGCAAT
This sequence comes from Phainopepla nitens, assembly GCA_013400175.1. Taxonomy (NCBI): domain Eukaryota; kingdom Metazoa; phylum Chordata; class Aves; order Passeriformes; family Bombycillidae; genus Phainopepla; species Phainopepla nitens. Next base: position 296,119 of record VXBQ01009835.1, on the reverse strand, counting down.
GTTCAGAAATTCCTAAATCATTCTTGTATGTCTGACATATTCCCTGAATGCCAGTTTCATCATGTCTGGATGTTTAAACAGAATTGCTGTAATATCTGGTGTTGCAGTTTCTCCGTGTTTTCACTCTCCTAGACTGAACTTCTCAGTCTTCTACACATTTTGCCAGCTATTCAGCAGTATTCATTTCATGCCACCAGCACTGCTGCTGTGCACGCAGCAGTTGTCTTACTTGCTGCATCCTCTCTTGTTGTGCTTGAAAGCCCTTTTCCCTTCTCTAATCGCTGGGCTTTGGCAGCCTGGGGCTCGGAAGAGGAGGCATGGTGCCAAGTTCTCTCACGCTGTCGGTCTTGATTTCCAGAGCAAACCCTTGAAAGGGTGCTGTGGATACCATGGCCAGTGTCAGGAAGCACAGCTCAGTGTTTTTTCACATGCACACGCTGTTCACATTACCAGAACCCACTGGGGATTGGCAGCAGCTGCTGCGGCATTGCCTGTCCTGTGCACAGCCCCAGGGGCCGTCTGCCAGAGCACGTGCAAGGAGGCAAGGCTCTGCATAGTTCACAGAGTTTGTGCTGTCATTGAGGAAATTGCCTTTTAAAGCGTAATATTCCACATGAGAATCCAGATTTTCCTCCAAGAATTTATTGCTTAAGAAAAGAGGTACAGAGTGGCATTTCCTCCTTGGTGAGGAACAAAAAGCCAGTCCACACCTGCCTGCAGCCTCCTGACCAGTTGGCAGTGCCATAAAAATCCCACTGGGAAATTCTGAGAATCCTGGAAAGGTGAAGTGGCAGAAGATGGCTTAAAGTGATGTAATTCAGTAGATATCAGGCACCATCCCACAAAACCAGAATATACAAATAAACATCAAAGCCCTGTCAGAAGTGTCTTCTCACCAGGGCTGTCCCACAGAGTAGCTCTTCTTTATTTTGAGTATCTCTTTCTTGAGACAGAAGGCACTTATTGGTTCCTGGCCACACACTCATTTGAGAAACTTTTAAGCTGTTACAGAATGCTTAATTCATTTATTTTTGCCTACATAGAATAACTATAAAGCACTAACAAAGAATACACTCAGTGCCTGAAGTCAGGAAAATATTCATGACACTTGCTTGGGAGGGTGGCTGATAAACTTCCCAGGTGCTCAGCCTTCTCCAGGAAAGCAGTGCTCCATCATATGTAAGGGTTACCTTTGAGGAAAACTGGAGAGGGGCTTGGAAGGCATGCAGTGATAGGACATGGAACAACAGTTTTAAACTGGAATAGTGTAGGTTTAGCTTGGCTGTTAGGAAGAAAGTCTTTACTGTGAGGGTGGTAAGACAATGGAATGGGTTGCCCAGAGAAGTCATGGACTCCTCATCCCTTGAATTGTTCAAGGCCAAGTTGGATGGGGCTTTGAGCAACCTGGTCTGGTGGGAAGTGTCTCCCCCATGGCAGAGGACTTGGAATTAGATGGTCTTTAGAGTCCCTTCCAAACCACACCGTTTTATGAAGACAAACATCGTAATTTCAAATGTCCCTCCCTTTTTTATTCTTCCCCCAGCTTTATATGCTGGGCATGATGCCATATGGTGTGGAATGTCTCTTGGGCCAGTTGGGATGAGCTGTGCCACTTGGGCTGTGTCTCCTCCCAACTCCCATGCACTTCCAGGCTCCTTGCTGGTGTGGTTGGGTGGTAAGCAGAAAAGGCCTTGGCTCACTGTTCAGCAATAGCAAAAACATCTCGGTATTGCCAGCACTGTTTGCAGCATGGTCCAGAACATTGCCAAAATACTTTCCACTGTGAAGAAAACTAACTCTATCCCAGCCCTCACCAGTACTGGTGGAGCAGGTGGAGGTGAGTTAATTTGTCTTCTTTTTCATCCCTTTTCTAGGAGCTGCCTCAGTATTTGAGCAATCAAATTTTGATAGAAAACTTTAGAATCACATCCAGAAATACCCCTGGTAGTCCACTTCTGCTGATTCCTTGTGCCAAAAATGCTCATCCTCTCAAGAAAGTCAAATAACATTCTGGTCAATAAACAATAGGAAAATTCAGCTGCCTGGCTGATCCCATGTAAAAGGCATTAGCATCAAAGAATCTGCTGCTATGTACTTTGGGAGAAAAAAGCAAAGGTCAGTATTCAGTAAATTAAATACTCATTGCAGATTATTTTCATAGCTCTGCTTCATACCCATAAATTAGAGACCTTTCAAACCAGAATCTGTGCCATTGCTGCCATGTTAACAAATTCATCTATGCAACTTAATATAAGCAATAAGGCCCTTTAAAAGAATAACATTACTTCAGACAAGACTAGTAATGTTATCCAGGTTTTTAGAATGATCCTGGGAAACTGAAAGGTTTAAAGCCCTTTGGTATCTAAAGGAGGTTTTACCTTTGTCCATCCTGCTCTTGGTGAACCCAGGAACATAGTACTTATATTGGAAATTGCTGCATTCATTAATTCCTGCTTGTACACCTTGGTTTGTTGTTTCGTATTTCCTTGTACTTCTAGTGACCAGATAACTTTCAGGCAATTTAAGAAATCACTTAAGAAAGGTTAGCCATCTAAGCAGCAGTTCTTTATTCTTTAGGTATTTAAATTGCTACGACCTTCTCAGCAGTTAACATATTGGACTTTCCTAAGTACTTAGAAGGTAATTGGGTTTTAGCTTTAAGAAAAAGAGGTATAATAATTTCAAAACCTATCAAGTATAGATCCATTCACTTCTCAAGAGGAGAAACTTCTCAACAAAAAGGTAATGGCTTTTATCCTCTGGAAAATAGCACCATGAAATTCAGTCTCAGATGACAGGGCCCAGAGTCTGTATGCCCACCAGCACACTGTGACACGGAGATTTTTTTCTGTTGTGTTTCTACATAGTCTACTTTTGGCATTGTGGCATTGCATCTGATTTGTACTAGATCCAGACCTACACTAGCCAGGTCTGCACTTCACAAAGTTGTCCTATGAGGTGTTAATAATTCCCCTCGCTGTCATCTTGGAGTTGGTTTGTCCAAGGAACTTATTTCCGTAGCCCACTTATTCTCTGTGATTAAGGCAAAAAGCAATAAGAGAGATGAGGAGTTGCACTGGGGCCGCTTCCTTTCACATCCATTTCTTAGGGGAGGATTTTGAGATACTTGGCGCTGTGGGACACAGAAGCTGGGCAAGGTCCCCAGAGTAGCACTTCCATGGCCCCAAAATAATTTGGTTGATTTCAGATGAGAAGGAGAATGGAGGATGAAGGATTGAGGTGGTCTATAAATTGCTTTTTAAGTCCATGGATGATGGCTGCTGTGGATAACACTATGGTCATGCTGATGCATTTTTTCCTAACTGCATCTTCCAGTTTTTCTCCCCAGAGGACTCTGTGGTTTAATGCCGAAGAAAAGCTAACACACAGGGTTGTTTGAGTGGGCAGTTGTCCATCCCCTGCCACTGCACAGTGCTCCTTCTGACTCCTCAGAGCAGGCAGTGTCTTCGTTGCCAGTCCTGGAGCTGGCAGGCTCTGTGGGCTGTGTTTGTTCCTGTGCCTGGCCCTGAGTAATGCTCCTCTCCCTGTGGGCTCAGAAGGTAGAAGTAATAATTGAATGCATGACTAATTGTTACAGGATCAATAACTGATGTATTTAGGATTGGTCTATTTCATTAATTTTCAGTGCAGAGGTTTGGCTGCATTCAGCAGTTCTACAAACTGGCTTTACTCTGCAAAGAAGCTGTCAATGATAACATTTTCTCCTAATCATCTTGGAAAAGAGGGATTCCTTAGCCAGACCATACCCAGTACTACCTAGGTTCTGCAGTAGTATGGGGAAACTCACATGTATGCATTACCAAATGCAAATATTTAGAAGGAAAGGCTTTTTAAAAAAAGCAAGCATGCATCATCTTAATGCATATAAGGTAAAGACTAAATGAGGCTTTAGGAAAGCACTCAGTACTCGAGCTCCTCTTCAATGCATCACTCTATAGAAAACAACTCTGCCATGAGAGATGCTACCCTTGTCACTGTGTGTTTCTGTCACTTTCCTGGTCTGCTGTTGGCCACTTTTCATGCTTGCTTTCCCCACTAGAGAATCCTCCGACCATCCCCAGCCAAATCTGAAAGCTCTCCTGAGTCAGAGGTGGAGGCAGTCTCATCTGGAGCAGTGCTCCAATTCATGTTTCTTTGTTTAAAGGTGAATGTGGAAGCATTCTGTGTTACACAGCATTTTCTTAGGCAATGTGTGCTTTTAAGGACTATCTATGCTTTATTTCTCCACATACAAGCAGAAAATTTTCCCATTTGCTTTCAACAAAAGACGGACTGTGCAACAGCAGTTTTCTTTCCCCTAAGGATGGCAGCTTGTCATCTCTATTAATCTTCCACACATTATTGTCACCTGCATGCTTTGTTCCAGTGTGATGATTTTTTGCACCAAATACAGAAAACTAGTCATATTTGAGAGAAAGTGATCCCTTTGACAGACAGTTGTGGCCACAAAGATGGAAGTGGACAGGGTTAAATTTGTGCCCTATGGTGAGCCCTATGGCCTGGTTTGTTTTTCTTCTTTATTGTGGTTACTGAAGGATGTTTAAAACTCAGTAACAAAATTTCCAGGGAGTCTTTCCCTTTTTTTCTTTTTGCTGGAGGTGATTGTATATACTTTATAAAGTCATCCAGTGAAATTCAAAGGGATATTTGTCCATTTAAAGTTGTAAACATTCGTTAGAGTCCACATTACTGAGGCCATTCTTAGGTTAGCACCCAATGCATTTAGTCCAAACAGGATCTCTGAGCTGTCATAAGAGTAGAAAAGGTTGAATCATGGATATTCCCATTCACATTGCTACTTTTCTTTTATAGTTTTGTTGTGGGTTTGGGTTTTTTTTACATTACTTTCAATTCAAAAGGGCCTTGATTGTTTTTGTTATTCACTTTACATTGTTGACCCATGCTGGAGGTTTGCAGTGATGCATAGCAATGAACTTTATTGTACATTACAGCACTATGTGCCGTAGTATTGAGATCATATTATTTGTTCAAGGCATTTTGTGAGATGCTGACTTAACACCATTTAAACAATGTTTATGTGGGTTGTGAATTAAATTGTCCTTGCATTTATATTAGTATTGCCTCTAACTGAAAGCTGTTAATTTTCAAAATTAACAGGAAGTATTGAAGCTGCTTTTCCCACTATGTTGTTTACTATTACATGTAATTAATAGCTACGTTAAGTATTCTAGTTAAAAATGTTTTCCTGCTTTTTTGTCCGCTCCCAGTCTTCTACCCATTATTATTAAAAATGTGGTTTGGTTAGGATTAATTTTTCTGAGGTTTCAGTTATAGTGCCCTACTGACTTTTTTTCCATGGCTCAAATTGAGTTTAATACCTATATTCCAAGGTACAGCATAGATATTTCTTAGAAGTGTCATTCTCTATAAAAATGTATTATTTTCTTGGATATTTTGCAATCTAGTGGCATAATAACAAGTTACAGAATTATTGCCTCTCTGTTCCAAGTTGGAAGAAACATTTTTTTAAAAACAGTGAAATATAAATGGTCACTTATACCTCCTGGCAGTACTGCAAACTTGAAAACTTTGGATCCAAATGATTTCTTTCAAAGTTGAACAGTTTTTCGTACCAGCTCCTGCCATTTTACGGAAGCAGGTAGGGAGACCAGAAGAGTATTTGTAAAGAAGGAAACCTTAAAATAACAAGTGAAGAGAAAATGTTCAGCTTTGATATAAATTAATCACTTAAAAATTTGTTTCTGTAATATAAAGACACAAAATTACCCTGCATAGCCCTTATTTTCCTGCCATATTGTTTAGTATTAATCCTTTGGGGTTGGAAAGCTGATGAGAACCTCTGAGGAAAAACAGCATTACCAAACTCATCAGGTTGAACATTCTCGGTCAGGAGATGGAGAGCTGCCCTGGCCCTGGACTGTGTGGCTGCAGTGGGAGGGTCCCTCTCCTTGTCTGGGGGAGGTTGTTCACCAGGGTGATGCTCCAGTGAAGCACATCTGGATTTATTACTGTTTTCTGTTTGTGGAAGGTAGCATCAAAGCAGTTCTTTGTTGGGATGGAACCTAGGGAAGGAAACTGGCTCTCAGAAGTACTGTCTGAGACAGAGCTCCTCGGGGCTGTTCTGTTACCGCAGCAGCTTATGGGGTGTTCTGTGTGCAGGCTGACAGAATCCATCACCCCTCGCTGCATGACTGGGGCAGGACCACGAGAGGAGTCCCTGCCACAGCTGAGCTTAGGGTACACATGCTCTCAGGTCTTTGTCCTACGCTCAAGGTCTGGAAAATGGTAGGAGAACAACCAGCCAACCAGACAACAACCCTACAGCCCAACAATTTTCAGCATGTTAATTTCCATAATAAATGAAGTGAAATGGAGTCAAGCAAACAAGAAAATAACACAATTTTTTTACATAAAATTCATTAGAACAGACAAGAACATGGGGGAAATAAACCACATCCATGTACAAATATAATGGAATTCTTTTTTTCCGTGTAGTACAAAATAATACTGTTAATGAAAGATATTTCACTATCGGCGTAGGAAAGGCACTTGTGGAAGCACAATTACTTTGATAGCTTAATGTGATTTAATAAGTAAAACTGAAGTAGGAGAAAGTGTATTCCATTCAAATACAGTGTTTTAAAATTCCTGTCATAATTTTTCTAATATCTTCATGGAAATCAAAATGAAACTTAGAGGCACTTGAGTCTTTTTGTTCCTACCAATTTCAATTGCTGGCAGCCAGTGCCTGTTTTCTTGGCCTATTGATTAAAAAAAATGTTAAATAAAATAAGTAGCAAAATAAGGTGGTTGGATTACTTATTTCTTAAAACTAAGATAGCCTCAATTTTAAGACTTGAGTTTTCACCCTATAGGGAGTCCATGTTTTTTTAATCAGTCTGTACAAAGCTAAGCTAAGATGAAAGGCATACTATAACATGTATTTATATACTATGTAATGCCTCTGAATCAACAAAAGTAAAATCAGGCAAACCATATCCTACTTTTAATTCTTTTCAATTTCTGAGTATTTTATATAAGTGAAAATACAATTAAAATATAAAACATATAATGCGACAATGTTATATCCTATATAACATTGTGATATCCTAATAGAATGCACTTGGAAATCTGGTTATTTTTTCATTATTGTATTTCATGTTGAAAATAGAAAAGTATTTTAAAATCAAAACAGCACTACTCTATTCTGCAAAAGAAGCAAACATTCTGCTTTTAGTTGGCTGACCTTCTGTGAATCCATAGTCCTCCCAGTTTTGGTGGTCTAAACAGTTATGAAGGACAAAGACTTCCAGTACATTGGCAGGTTACAGAAGTGGCCTCACAGTTGTTTAACTCATTTTTATGTCATATATATATGGCATGCTATATAAAATAGTAGTATTATTGTTCATCTTGATAAAACAATACTTACTGTGATCTTCTAATTGAAAGAATCATTCTTTAATGCCAGAAAGCTGTCAGCTATGCCTAATGAGGAACATAGAAAGTCACAATGGACATTTGGAAAATTCAGTAGCAAAATAATTGGTGCAAAATCGCAATTCAGCAGAGTACTAATGACCATGTGCATAATCTCTGGAAACGTCCATTATGCCCACTTTATGTTCAGCACTTTGGCTTTACAGATTTATTGAGAGTCAGATGTGAGAGCAGGCTGCACAGTTGATGCCAAATGGTTTCCTTTACATCACAGCCCAGCTCTGGTCACTGACGGGCGAAGGGAGTGGAGCGCCACGCGCCAGTGCAGGGTGGATGCGCTGCTCAGGCACACACAGCCCACGAGCTGAGCACTGTCAGTCTCTGGCAGTGATGTTGGCTTTATTTTGGAGCAGCCAGGAGGCTCTTCTGCACAGGCAACAGCAGGCATCTCATCTGGATTCATGGCCAGGCTGGCCCAGGAAAGCTCACAGGCAGGATGGATTCAGCTAAAGGAGGACGAAAAGGTGACCAAGGAAACCTGGGCAGGCACGTGGTCACTAAGTAGTGAACAGAGCAAATTTATTACATGGTTGTGCATTTTAAGTATACTTTGATGAAAAATATAATGGAATTCTGATTCTTAGAGGTAATTTGATTCTGATACTAACATTAAATCTAAAAATTATATGCTTCAGTTGTAGGGTTTACTAGAGTTTCTCATTCTCCATTTTACCCCACTGTATGTGCCTTATTGTTATTACTGCACTCCCATCCATTTTGCTCTTTACTTCAAATTGATGGGAAATTGCGCAGTCAGAAGAAATTATAAATACATACGTGAATATATGTGTATTTTCATTATTTTTCTATAATAGAGGAATAAATGAAAACACAAATATTTTGAAAAGTGCAAAACAAATCAGTGTGTTTGGCCTTTATTTTTCTCCTAACACAAGCATTTCATACTTAATCAGTTCACATGTCAGTAAAAATAATCAGCTAACTTACCAGCACTCTGGCAAGGCATTGGTTCTGCAAAAAAGGATACAGCAGCTATCTCATACATTACCTAAAGCTCCAAGTACTGTCTGACTGACTGTCCTGGTAGGCAACAGACATTCAAAATGTCCAAAGAAATCGGTGAAGTTTCAGCATATATTTAATGGTCAAGTACTAATCCAAAGAAGGATGATACAAGGACTGAGCATAACAGCTCTGTGTCAGAGGATCACATTTCCCTGCTCTAGAGGGGGACTTGCTCCTGCTCTGTCTGTAATCATATTACGTGGCCATTTTAATGACCTGATTAAACTCTTACAATGAGTTCTACTCCCATCTGCAACTCCCAACTAGCATCTGAAGGCTCTCTCCAGACAAAAATAATCTAGAAATTTAGTCCTTCAGTTTCATTTTTTTTTCTTCTTTCTTTCTTCTTTTTGCNTTTGCCTTTCATTTTTTTTTTTTTCTTTTTTTTTTTTTTTTTTTGTTTTTTTTATTTTTTTTTTTTTTTTTTTTTAACAGAGAACCTATGTCTCTTCTAAATCTGCTAGGCAAAAAGTACAAGCTCTTTCAAATGTCTATCCTGAAAGATCCTCCCAGTCCTTCTGAGCATCCTAGTAATTTGTCTTTGTACCTATTCCAGCCTGAATCCTGAGCTCATTCATGCTGCATTGGCTGCAGTAGCTGTTTTCAGTGAAGGATTTTTGATCAATACGTCTCATTTTGCAAGAAGCAAAATGCATTATAAATACTGCAACGAAAACCTCAATTCATTTATTACTTGGCTTAGAAACATAAAGCCAGATTATACCAACATTTACATGTACAACATTTTCCAAGGATATAAGTAAGTGACTTAGTGCTTCTGCCAGAAAAATTATGAAAGAGAATCTAAATAAAAATGTTTATTTTTCAATGCAGTATAATTTACAGGGAGCACAGCAGTAGATAGTTAGAAATTCAGAATTAAATATGAAGTATTATATTTAATAATGCATAATGTTGGAGGGAATTTCGGTATTTCCAAGCTATACATTTATTAATGCAATATATCTAGTAAAATATTGTGTATCTTTTTTTTACATTTATATTTTCTGAGGCCACGTGCACTTTTGCTGTTGTGTTGTATTAATTTTGTAGATATGCTTTCAGAGATGCAGTGTCTATGAAAAGAGGGATTTGGCTGAGGAAAAAAGTGTACTCATTTTATCTATGTAAGCCTAGGAAAGGATTGCATAAGTCCTTTTAGTCCTGAAATAGTGTATGCAGATGCTTTCAGGAACTGGCCAGGAAAAAAATTAATACATTAAGCACTGTGATCCTGAGCCCTGGGGCTGCTATGTTGGTGAATAATGCAGAGGGTACGGTGCATTTTGTATCTGGCCTTTGTGATTTCTCTCTGTTACCTCTGTATTTAGATCTTTTTCATTTGCAAGTCTTTTTAATATTTTTTGTTTGTTTGTTTTCTTGGGGTTTTTTGTTTTGTTTTGTTTTGTGGGTTTTTGTTGTTTGTTTTTTTTTTTCATTTAATTAAACCTTAGCACAAGTGGCATTTTCAAAATAAAAGCATTTCAAGCTGTGATAGAACCTGAAATGCAACTCTTTTATTATTCACAATCTTAAATGTTTTTACTAATTCATATTCACTTCACAGCCACAGAGTAGCCATTGTAAATTGCCTGGATGGTTCTAATGGAGCCACTTTCCTTTCATTCCTTAATCTCACTCTCTCCTAAATTGGCAGTGACAGTGTAAGACCATTTTCAGAGCGTGTGCTTTTAAGGAACATATCATGGTTGAGTTTTTGAACAGTAGTCATCCAGGTACAGCAGGGGGATTGAGTGCCTTTAACTCAATTATATAATTAATTGAGAAGGCAGGACAGGCCTCCAAAGGTAAGTGAAGTTAACCAGTGTCCTGTATTTTACAGTGTAGGAATGATTGTGGTCCTGTAGCTAAAGCCAAGCAGAAGGTGACAGTGGGCACATTCTCAATTTATGTGAGAGGTGGGGTTTCAGAGCTGATACATTTATCCAGTTGAGATTTAGAAGTTGCGCTATCTTTGGAGGAATCAATACACCCCTGAATGAAAAGAGTAGTTGCCTTTGGGGGAAATATGGATGTGATTTGACTTTGACAGACAATTTTGAAGCTGTGCTTTGTAGAAGAGTCGTGTACCCATGAACTGGAAGACGGACATGCTTGAGGAGCTTTGCAAAGTAAGGAGGAAAAGGACTTTCTTTCCACTTATTCTGAGTCTTTCTGAAAGAAGGGATGCTCTAATCGTGCCATGAGACGGACAAAATATGAGACAGCAAGACTAATTGTGCCTGTGGGGTTTATTTTTTCTTCTTTTTTCTCCTAGTAGCAGGATGCCAGCTCTGCTCAGTTAGTGGAAATGAACTGTGAATGGAAGACATCAGCTCTGTGCTGAGCCTGACAAAATGACCTACCTTCCAGCAGACAGAATTAGTGTTTCTGGTGTGTTTGTTGCAGCTCTGCAGCACCTGGCTTTCAGCTGTATGTGAGTTCATCCCAGACTGAGGGCAGAGCACACCACCCTTACATGTTCTCCTCAGCCAAGTGAAAAGGTGACTGCTGGGAGGATGAGTTGTGCCTTCTGGTCACTCTGAGAAGAAGTTTCTGTCTATTCCTAGTTATTTCAGGTGCCTTCAGAAACCTGGTTTGCCCTTTGAGACCTTTGGCATTCAGTATAGCTCATTGTGTCCCTCCTTGCCTTTCGTTTTCAAGTAATGACAAAACTAATGACCCGTGAGCCTAAAACGTGATTTTTCAGATGAAAAGCACAAGGCAATTGTAGGGGTATGGCTGTCAAACATACTTACAGACTTATGAAGATCTGTGGCATCATATTCAGTGGAATGTGCTAGACTACAAAGGGCAAGAAAGCATTTTCAAATAGAAAATAATTCTTAAAGTCTTTTTGACTTTCTAAAGTCATAGTTTTGAAGTCAGGCTGTAACTCTTTTTCAGTATTCTCTTGTTGTTTCTTAAATTTGTCTTTTAATGTCTAGCCTTGCACCAGCAAGGAGGACTCTCCTAGTACTTCCAGAACTTCTTACTCTGTGGTTGGGTAATGCCCCTTCTGCATCTTTTAGAGGAAGAAATAAGTAGCATTTCTCCACTTTATTCACAGAAAATGTGTGCCACATTCCCTTTGCCTGAACATAGCAGGAAATAACAAACAGGCAGTTTTCTTGTTCAGAAACTGAAGCTTTCCTTTAAAAATCATAACTCCAACTAGCATGTTTTTTCGCTTCCTCCTGCAAAGACTTTCACATGGACTCCTATGTCTCTTGCCTCTGTTTTTCTTTTGTTGGGAGGCAAAAAGACCTCTAGGTGCAACCAAATGGGTACTGGGTCTACATTATCTTCTGGTTTGCAGATAAAAACACCACACTGGATTGTTTCATTTTTCCATTCAGGAGTCTTGTATGCCTGACTGGCTGGTTTTAACCTCTCATTAGGCGGTGTGGTTTTTCACGTAGCCCAAATGGGTGATGTCCAGCATGACCACCAGATCTGACAGCCACTGGTGAAAGCCAGAGGCACTGGCAGATGTAACCTGTCCCCAGCACAGACTGTGTTTTGTTGAACAACTCTTGTAGCTGTTCCACCACGTTTGGTTGGCAGTACTGCTGCTGGCATGTGTATGTCAGCGCTTGGGTCTCCTGCTCGCCACCAAGGCTTCTCCAGAGGCTGTGCCAGGCTGCTCCTCTGGGCACCAAGCAGCCTGTAAAAAGCCAGACAATGGTCAGCAAAACTGCACTGCACAACCTTCTGGCCGTGCCTGATCAATGTCTCACGGTTTTCAATTTGTCAGAAACCAGAGCTTATCAGGCAGCAGTGAAGTAGCTGCAGCTATCTCCTCAAAACCCAAAAAAAGATGTGAGAAAATCTGGTGCTGTGCTCTAAAACCACCATTATCCATTACACAGAGCACAGTCACATCCCTTTCCTAATCCACTAGGAACAGAAAATCAGCAATGGAGATCTTAAAGGCCTTCAGTTTGCCTATACAAACCTAAATAAACAAGGTACCAAAAAAGAGAAACCTATTATTTTCTATGTTTGTTACTGCGTTTTATGTACCCTTTCCTTCTAGACCTCTTAACTCTTTTTTCCCCTGAAAATGAAAGCTGAGATTCTGTGAGCAGGGAACAGAAGGACTCTGTTTCCAAGGCACCTGTTTCTTTATGAACACACTTGGGAAACACATAAAAAGATTCCCCCAAGATTGTTTGCAGATGTGTTCTGCCCATCTGGGTAGAAGAAGGTGAATGGAAATAAGAGAAATAAAATACAAAGCAGTCTACTGAAAATGGGCAAGAAAAAACTCCCCATCTAATTAGATCAACACTGTAATGAGCTATACTGGAGACACTAAAAGAGACCAGTGTGCTTAAACCATCTGTCAGTCGTGTTGACCAAAAATACTGCAAACTTAGAGGATGCAGATTTTCAAATGTGAAACCAGAATGATTTCATTTTTCAGTGCAGAGGACCAAGTCTGAATTAAAACACCTGCATGCTGTGCTTAGATTCAAAAAGTGATAGAAACAGTGGGTGGCTCAAAAGATACAGCATGGGTTGATTGCAAAACTAGTCAGCAGTCACAGGTGTCATGTGCTGGTAAATGTGATGATTTATTTAATCTTGGACTTTGTTTGTGCACTGACCCTTTGTGCTCTGGCCTGAAAGTAAAAGGTTCTCAAAACTGTACTTTTAGTTTTTTAACAGTGTATTTCTTATTAGTTTATTTCAAGGGGGGGGTGTTATAAAGCAAAGGAAAATCCTTCAGAGTTAAGAATAATGGCACTTCGTAGCAATGCATTTACCTAAGTCCTGTGTTCACAAATTAAAATAAAAGTTAAAGCAACCCATCACATCAACACATACTCCAATGGCTTCCTTTGGCTCTCAGGCAATCTCAGGGAGCCCTGCCTGTTGATCTAGTGCTGGGCTGGCTGGGTCTGGCAGGCAGCCTGTGCTCTTCTCCCTTCCGCCCTGGTGGGACTGTTTCTAACACAGCGTCATGTTCTTTTTTTTTTTTTTTTCCCTAGAAACATGTTATACAATAGCCTGCAAAATATCATATAATAATAGCAATAATATTTGCTGGCTTCATGTGAATTTCAGAAAATAGGTATCATCACAGCTTCTTCGCTCCCTAAGTATTTCCTTACTGTTACTATCAGTACAGCTTCAATAAGATAAGAAAGCACACTGGACCTCCTTAAAGTTATAAATATTTCAATCACCTGTGCTGATCTAGAGAAAAGTACTCTGAACTTCACAGGTAAAGCCACTGCATTTCTGCATTCCTATCAATACTTGTGTAATTTTAAAAAAACAGCTTTTCCTGCTTTCTGTGCAGAGGAAATTTGGCGAATCTCAGTTTGTTAACCTCTCCTTTCTACTCATTGTCCAGAGACTCTTCCATTCTGTGTGACAGAAGATGCTAGCAACACTTGGTCAAATATATTCTCACTGTTGGAATGAAAGAAGAGCAATTTCTAAGCACAGAACTAAGCACAAAACCATCAGGTTTTGGACTTCAATTCTGCCAGCAGCGTGAAGTTTGTTTTAGATATTCCAGGGTCATTGCTGCATTATACGCAGATTACATTTATTTGCCATAATATTCTCCTGAAAGTGGTGTTCGATTTCTCTTCCCACACAGCAGGATGCTGCAGCTGCCTGTCTGCATTTCCACAGACACAGAAGGATCAGATCTCCTGTCTCTGTGGCAAACACGATGGTTCTTCTCATTTGTCAGCCTCCCTCGTGTCTGAGAAGATGGTGGCAGAAAGACTGAAAACCCACATGCGGTGGATTAGAGGGTTTGTGGGCGGTGGACTTTTGGGGACCCTGTGCCCCAGGGAGGGATGCTCAGTTGCCCTCCTGCCTCTCTTACCAGGTGCTGGCAGTGGGGCCAGGTGACCCCGAAAGAGGCAGGCACTGGTGAATGCAGTCTGCCAAAGTAGCAGCAGCAAGGAATGGTTGACAAGAGGATTTCTTTGCCCCTGAACGTTTCTAGCATAAAAACCGTCTTTGGCAGAATGGGATTCAGAGAGATACTGGGGAAGAAAAAAAAAAAAGGCAGGCAAGCATCTTTCCTTCCTTGTTAGCCATTTTACATATAAGTCCCTGGTGGGTCTCACAGAGGTCTCTCTGTGAGTATGAAGGAGGGAGGTGCCAAGCAAACACAGATGCAGTCTGGTGCTGGAGGAGGCATTGCAGCCCCTGGAACAGGGCATGGGGAACACGGGAGGGACAGCAGGAGACTGGAGGCAAGTGAGCCAAGGGCTGGTAATCCCCATCATGGCCACAGGTCGAGGAGCACTGTTAATGGAAATTTGTCATGCTCTGCTTTACCAGAGAGGCCTCTCAGGCGCTTTCTCCAGGCTCCTCCTTGCATCTCAGTGGAGTGCAGTAATAAAACATGATGGCCACAGTGGCATTGTTCAGACTGCAGAGGAGCAGAGCCTGTCCTTTCATGACAGATTTACTGATTGTGAAAGGATATAATTGGTAAATGACAGCTGAGAGAGGGTTAATTAGTCAGCTGCTGTGGTGCAGCAGCATTCCCACAGGTCCCTGGAGCCTGAGCACCATGTGCCTTTTCTGCTGGGAAACTCCATCACTGTCAAACTCCTCAGTAACTTACATAAAATGAAAATAGAACAAATGGAGTTTCTCATTAGGTATATAATCTCTCTTAAATCATACCAGAATCTGTTGGCCAGTGTTGCTTTTGCAATCACTCTTTCTGAGTGAAATAAGAATTACACTGTGCTGCAAAACAAATAGTTATGAAGCTGGTAATAGTAACATCTCAACCCACACTTGCCTGATTGCTTGCATTTCCACCTCTTGCTTTGATCTTCTTGTGAACAGCAATGCAACATGTAGGTCAGTTGTAAAATACAGCAATTTTCATTCAGCATGCCCAGTGAAAACAGGTAATACTTAAATATATGTTTGGAAGAGCAAATTAAATGTTTCAGATACATGCTGGATATATTATCTTTTCCTAAGTGGTTAAAATTATGTCTGTAATCCTTCAGTCAGTTTCCAAAGCATTGCCAGCAGTCTTTAAACTTGTCTAACATGGTTCTATTACTTTTCTTTTTTTTTCCTTCACCCTGATAATTTTTACAAAAGGATCTAACCAGTGCTGCATGCTTTTTTCTCCCGTTTTCATACTTACTAATTGTATTTTGATTTCTTCTTTATTAATATGATTTGGACAGATCCAAAAAGATACTTAGATCCATAAACTGATTTATTCACCTAAACTCCCAAGTTGTCTTGAACCCAGCCTCAGCATCAGATGAGTCACTTTGTATGTGTCCATTGAGAGCTCCATGTGATTAGTTTAGGCTTAAAAATCTAACTTCTGGATGCCTAAGTCAAGGTAAATGAACCCCACTCATGGGACACAAATAATTGTTCATTTGCCCTATAACTGTCTTTTCCAACTGGGACCTTTGTGCAGATCCAGCACGTCAGCAAAGACCTGGGGTTGAACACAGCCTTGGGAGAGAGATTATGATGTCTTTGAAGAGCCTGAGTAATTCGATCTTTGCACACTTTGACTCAAAACCCCTAACATTAAATGGAAAATGTAGCACAATGAGCTAAGTCTGTTAGGAGCTGAAGCTTTGTTGAGTTTCTGTGGTGCACATGTTCGTCATCTACGAACTATTTTTTTTTTCCCCCCTTTTTCTAATTTAGGAGGAAGGGAAGAAAGAACAAGAAATGTGGTTTTTTTCAGCATTTAATATCAGTCATAGCATTTGAGGGAGTTCATACAATGATAAAAATATCTTTTGTCTCGAATCTGTGGAGAAAGTCTGCCATAAACAGGGTTATTGTTCAATTTTATTTTACGTTCATTTGTGCTGGTATTGAAAATGAGCAACAAGGGAGATCACAGGTGCTAAAAGCAGTAAAAAACTGGAAAACAAATAAAATGCTTCTTTTCCAGCCAGAGGCAGGTTACAATGTTTCCTGGGAAAAAGCTTTTCATAGAAGGAAATTTTGTGGTAAACCGATGGTGACATTAGGCAGAATTGACTATAATTGATTAATTTTATCTACATATTTTTTGATTATCTGAGATATAGCTACCATGTAATGAAAATTTTGCAACACTCAAAGCCTGTGCACAAGGTTATTTCTTCTTGCATAAATCTGAGCACATAAAGGAGGTTGGGGAGTGCTTTAAATTGCCAGGGATGATCTGGATGATAAAACTTTAAGTGCAAAATGAATATTAATTTTTAGTGCAGTAAAATTAGCTGACTCTGAAGACTGCAGATACCTAACCTTTTCTGGAGAACAATTATCTGTTTTAAAGTGAATTCTAAAATTATTTTACTCTTTCAGTTTTATGAATGTTTGGGGTTTTGATGATGGTCCATTGTGGTTTGGATGCCGTGCACGTGCTCATGGGAGATGGGGAGTTCCGGGTAGAGGATCTGGAGCAGCGTGCTGTGAGCTTTTAGAGGGAATGCCCTGGCTGCACTTAGTCACTGACATCTTGACAGGGCCCGTTTAGCACCAGTGACATCTTCAGCCCAGGGTGAGCTCCTCTGAAATGAGTGCATGCCTGGTATTTTCTTTGGAGCACTAAGAAGAACAGTGTGAAATTCTGAACGTTGGACTTCCTGGAAGAAAGGCATTGCCATCCTTCAGGCTACTTTCTTTGTGATTCTAGGATTTGCATGTACCTTGCAAAGGAGTCAGTCTGCCTTCCAGAGAGGATGTATCTGTTCTTAGGTAAACAACCTATTCTAAAAATTTGCAGTGAGGAGCACTGAAGTTTCCATTGACTTACCCCAGCCAAAAGCTACCATCATCACCCCAGCCAGCCAAATTATCTCTAGATAAACAAACTTGACAGAACTCATTTTGACTTCCTTTACTTTTCCTTTACAAGTGACATCTTTTTAAAGTACTCTCTCATGATACAAAGTTCAGGTCAGGTCCCCACTGCACTGCCAAGGAGCTGCTGTTACCTGAACTGTACATGATCTAAGTGCTCTGCACATTCCATGAAAATGAGTCCTCAGTAAATTTCTATTAGAATAGCTATAATCACTAGTTATTAAAAAATCATGTATTTTACTCAGATTCATTTACAGCTTATAATGGACTAGTATCCTTACAGATTTCCATTATGAGAAGATTAGAAAAGGTGTTCTTCGTCTTTGCAGAGCAAATCCCTGTCATAGCCGAGATGACCGAGAATCTATTTGCAAGCTATTTTATTTGCAGTCAGTAAATCTGTCAGACACAAAATCATGAGAGTTCCCCAGTACAGGAAGGACATAGACCTGTTGGATCAAGTCCAGAGGAGGGCCCCTGAGTTGTTTAGAGGGATGAAGTACCTCTCCTGTGAAGAAGAGCTGAGAGAATTGGGATTGTTCAGCCTGGAAAACAAGTTTGGGGTTGATGTAATTGTGATCTTTCAGTACCTGAAGGGAGACTACAAGAAAGATGGAGAGGGACTTTTTACACGAGCATGTAGTTATAGGGTAATTTTTGTGATTTTATGATACATGTAATATTGTTAGAACATATTTATCTGTCAGCTATTTCTGACACCTTTGTGAGAAATCATCCAAGAACTTGCAATCTCATTAATATTTATTTGTCTAAATGAATATAATGTGAATAATTAGATTTTCCAGATAGTAGAGGAACAAGTAATTTTTCCATTGAAAAGTGTCTTTGAGTTCTTTATCACTATGCAGAACCTAATTCTACAAGAGAAGAAAAAGTGAAACTTGCAAAATCATATGTGACTGTCACATGGCAGAGAGAGTGCGTCATTTGCAAGACGTTGAAATTCTGGCTCAGAAAAAGGATATTTTTATGAAGAAGAGTGGTACACTGGTTGATTTTTCAGTAATTTGATTTAATTTGAAATACTCTTTCAGAAGATAATGTATTTTTTAAGTCAGCTTAGGTATTGAAATATTTTCATCTGTGTAAATACCATTAGAGATGCAGTGTTAGCCAGTTATTTATGAACTTCCTTTCCCTCTTCCACTCCCCAGAGTTCAGTTTGTCTCTGCCATTGTGGCTTTCCTCCACTGATGTGGTTTGCACATCACTGCATGAGAATCAAGGGGATACAAGAAAATAGTGGTCTCTTCTAAATTTGTGGTAGGGTACTCAAATCCATTTACTGCTTTTGTTTGCAATGTTGTGGTTAATCAAGGGACAGCCTTAAGGAAATCATTATTGACAATCAGCCAGGAAAATGAACTTTATAATACAGTTTATCAGACAGGTCTTCAAACTGCTGGAAGCCAAACCATCCCCATTACCCTGCCTGGGCCAATATGGCAATGAGAGAAAAGTCACTTCTCTTGTATCCACTGTTTAGGGAACTACATTTCCTGTATCACAGGTTCCATTGCATTTCAGGGTACGAAACATTAACACGGAATCCTGGACAATGGGGGAGACTTGTTAGAAAAAGCAATGAGGATTTAAATGGGTTCATCAGTTTGAGCTTTTAAACCTTGTGCTTGCAGGGGCTTCCCTGGATTTGAAAGGGTTTGTCAGAGACATAACAACATTATTCTTCAAAAAGTCACGGTGCGTGGAAGGAGTGGAGCAGGCTGCCTCCGCAGGAGGTGAGGAGGTGAAGGCAGCCCGCAGTTCTCCACACATCTTGCAGCAGGCATGATTCCTGAATTTGCAGCTCAAAGTGGCTGTAAATCGCTCTCCTCTGCACTCTTTCAGCTCTGATTATAATGAGCAATCAGAGTGGCTGAAGTGTTGCTTCACTTTCTAGATGAAGCACCTGTAATACTATTTTGAGCTCATTTGAATGCTAATTAATAATAGGATCTGCAGCATCAGAAGGGGCTTGCATATTTGACACATAACTGCCTTAAGCATACACATCTATGTAATAGGTGATAAAAGATACATCAGCAAGCAACTGCAACTGGCATTGAACAAAAACATGATAGATCTATCTACATGTTGGAGTTTTTTCTCTGTGTACGCAACAAATCATGCCCCACGTTCATGGGCTCACAGTTCCAAATGAGACAGGAAAACTTAAGAATGCACTGGGTCTGCTGTGGTTGCACTACAGCCTGAGACAGCCTGAGAGCTGCAGCTCTTCCCAGGCTTGGCCTGGGGGGGTTGCAGAGGCCTGAGGAAGGCAGCTTTTCTCAGGCTGTGTTGAGTGGGAAAACTCCTGAAGGAATGCAGAGAGCTCAGGAGAAGAAATCGATTCTCATGCTATTTTGGGAGAAGGAATGGGAAACAAAAGATATGTACCTGTGGTAGGTGATGTTTCTCTATCAGAGAATTGTTTCCTTTCTTTCACCAATCAGTCGTTGTTTTTGTTTACATGACCAATGAGGTTTTACTTCTCAATGTTCCCTATAAAAGTGATCAGCTCTGCTCAAAATAAACCTTTTCCTTGATGCACAAGCCTGAATTATTGGAGTCATTTTATGTAGCTGTGAACTCGGCAGCAACAGTCTGCAACTCCTGAAAGTTGAAGGTTGAAAAGTTTGGGTAAGAACATAAGAACTAGTGAAAATTGAAAGGTTTTCCAAGAACTAATTGTTTAAGGGCATCCTAAACGGCAGGAACATCAAGATTGCAAAGACTTTGGTATTTAGCATCTCACATGGAAATATTTCCATAATTGTAATAATTCTTTTAATCTTAATCTGTTTTGTTTCTAAACTTTTTTAAATTGGAGCACCAAATGGTCTACTAGAAGTTTTGCAGTTTTATTTTTCTTCCTTTCTTAAAAATTGCCTAATAAAAAATACTCTAGTAATTGATACTGAACACTGAGCAAATTCTTTCTGTAGATCTGAATGTAATGCCTTCAAGATCTTTCTCCTGAAATAACATTATCTAGAGTCTGTGCACACAGAAGGAGGTGGTCTTTATCACATGAGAATTTTTATTACTGTTCAACTCATTTTCTGGATCACTTATGAATAGTTTAACAGATCACGTTCCCAAATGGTTCTTGTGGGAT
The DNA here is from genome assembly GCA_013400175.1 of Phainopepla nitens. NCBI lineage: Eukaryota > Metazoa > Chordata > Aves > Passeriformes > Bombycillidae > Phainopepla > Phainopepla nitens. The sequence continues at coordinate 275,622 of VXBQ01009835.1, read as the reverse complement.
TCATCTAGCAACTTCTCTAAAATGAGCACCTATTTCCTGACTTCCATAATGCGTAACTTGATGAGCTCTCCAACTGCTACCTCATTAAGGAAAAGGGCAGCAGCACCTCTTTTGTATTCAATAGGAGTGTATTGGGAATATCTGTCTTACTTAGTCCCTTGTTACTTTATTAATCCCAGAGAAGCTTAAGCCTGAAAGAATTATCAGATCTTCACCCTCTTGTGGCACTGCTGCCCAGACACTTCAGTCTGATGGGTATTACTGTGGACAATTCTGGCATCTGTAGATTTCAGGGATAGGAATCAACTGAACAGGAAATTAGATGGCCACAACTGGGTGTTTAGGATCAAAATCATGCCTAAATCCTGGATGTCTGAGTTCTTTTGCAGCTATAAACTCAGCGAGTAGGTTACACAGATTGGGAAAAGCTTGGAGGTCTCTTTATGTGGGCACCTACAATAGAAGTTAGGCTTTGAAGTAATACCTACATGCATCAGTGGATCTGTTCTCTACGCCTGTATTGGGAAAGCATCCTTCACCAAGTGAGTGGTTAAGCAAGTATTTTCTTTCAAATGTGTACTTGGAGCCTTCATCATGAAATTGGGCTTAAATAGAAATAAATTAATTGCCAAAGACAAGGTTCAGGCTTCTGTATAGTCAAAGTTAAATGTACACATTAGACCTATTCTGATGGATTGTTTCAAAATACAAGTCTTTTGTTCTTCTTATGCATAAAATAGCTTAGACATGGATTTTTCCCTCCAGAATTTTCTCCATGGTAGAAATATTCTTTCTACGATTTCCTTCAGATGACCAAAAACCAAAGCCTTTAAAGTACTTGACTACAACTGAAACTTTCTTCCATTTTAGTTCAATAGTGTGTAGCAAAATAATTAATTCAGAGCCTGGAGAACTGCAAAACATTTCTTTTCATATAAGTCCCTATTATTAAAAACAGAATATCCCGTGCAAATCTTGTGATACAAGTGATATTTATTCTTTGGAGAAAAAAAAATCTTTTCTTATAGAACTGATATGATCATAATAAACTTAATGACAGAGAAGGAACAAAAAAGATTATACAGATACTTAATTTAAATTTTCCTATTTGTAGATTTTAAATAACCAATACAGGTTTTTATTAAGCACAGCTTTTGCGAACACTGTATACATAACAGATATAAAGATGAAATGTTTCCTGATTAATAACAATTGCTGAGAAATAAATTATTGTCAGTTTATGGAATTCTTAGCATAAATACAGTTAACCTTTTTTTCATGATGACTGATAATTTGTCATCAGCTAGCTTATTGAATTGCCTAAAACATTAGTAGAGTTTTCTAGTGTCTATAACATTTATATCACTTTAAGGTTACTGTTCATGCTCTCTCTCTCTCTAAAAAAAAGGGATTAAAATTTATAAAACTGTTGGCTCCAAACGTAATGAAATAGAGCTAGATTGATGCAAGAGAACCAGTACAATTATTTCTAGAAAGTAAAAATGACCGCAGAGGAAAAGAAGGTATATTTTCCTCCAACCAGTGTAAATGAAGTTATATCTGCTTTCTCCAAATGATGTTTCTCTTCTGCCAAAGGCTTGTTGCTTTATTTTTGACACAGTAAGCTCTTAAAGCTCTTAGACTGTCATCAGCCTTTATTACAACTCTCTACTCTTCATTTTTTCAAATCACTAAATAACTGTATTTATCCTTTTGAATGTGGTGATTTGGCATTGGCTGTCAGCAGCCTGGGTGTAGCTGAGCAAAACCTTTTATCACAATGAGGAGCTCTTCTTAAAGGGATGGTGAAGTTTGGGAATACAGTCTCTGCTCATTAGTTTTGATCCTTTTGTGCAGAGGCTCATCCTCAGCAGTAGCTGTAGCCATCCCAGTTTACTCTGTGGCAGAGCCCAAGCAATTGTTTATACCTTGAGACAGGCACGTGTATAATCTAGCATTGGTGGAGCTAAGAAGTGCATTGAAAGCAGAAGGCCTCATCCAGCTATATATTTAGGTTTAAATTTACACACATGTAGCTGAAAAAAAAACACCTCTGTATCCCGAGTGCTTTTCAGAACTAGTCATCAGAGGCAATTAATTTCTTAATGTTGTCTTTCCACTGACACTGCTAGCCCTGGGTCCCAGTAAATGTGGTGTTGCCATCACCTGTTGCAGGTTGTAGGCTTTGAGCTAAAACTGTAGCACAAGGCTGGGACCTGCCAGCCTTTCTCTGGACTGCTCGGGGTCTGCCCCCAGCTCCCTTTGAACTTGCTGAATTCTAGCAGCCCCTGTCTGATGGCTGAGTGATTTTTACCTTCACTGCTTTACTTGTTGCCTGGGTTTGTACTATATCTGTAATTAATGGAAGCAAGAATAAGTCATTATTCTGTGTGGAGGGTGCTGCTATAGCCTAGAATAAACGTGCTGCACAGTGGAGTACAGGGTTGGGTTGGAAGTGGAGGCATTGAAAGCGAAAGCATGGGATGATAAGGAAGGCTCCGGGACTGCAAGCGAGGACCAGGCATCGAGGTCAGCTGCAGGTCATTAAAGGGACACAGCATTGGGATCTGGGTGAAATCACTTCGTGAGTTACAAAGAGCAAAGGAAACATACACAGCAGGTGTGAAACTTACTGTATCTAGTGAATTTGGATGGGAAATGGAGTTGCTAAACAATGGAGAAAGAATGTATATAGCATGTTTACCATCCTAAAAATTACCCTCTGTGCTTCCTGGAGAGAGGAGGAAGAAATTATTGCTGTCAGTTTTATGTGTCTGTAGTGGATTGACTTTGTCTGGATGCCAGACACCTACCGATGCCTTTCCATCACTTCCCTCCACAACTGCAGAGAGGTGAGAAAATAAAACAAAGGATTCATGGGTTGAGGTAAGCACAGAGAGAGATCCCACCAAATACTGTGAAGGGCAAAACAGGCTAGAATTAGAGACATTAATTGTTACTAACAAAATCAGAGCAGGATAATGAGAAGCAAAATAAGACCTTAAAACTTCCAGGGCAGTGGAAGGGTGAGTGTAAAACCAGGGAAAGAGTCAGACACTAGAAAGTTAGTTTATGTTACTTTTGCCTGCATGGAATTTGAACTGCAATCATTACTATGGAACTTTTAAGATATATTTTTGCCCATAGTAAAAGTGTAACATCTTGTGTGGAGTTCAAGCAAACTACAGTGTAACTTGGTTGCAACAAATTGCTAATTAGCCTCTCATAAATAAAAGCATGACATTTTCTACTCTCAGTAATTAAGGCAAAGTCTTCTTCCTGAATCTGAAGGCATCTGGATTGCAGTGATCCCTAGTTGTGATCATAAGTTTTAAGATGAACAAAATCCTGTGAAGCATCTTTAGGTATGGTAATTGTGCATTTCTTGAGGATTTTTGATTTCTTACATAAGCTTTGCAAATTTGCAATTCAGTGGTTGTATTTAGTGAACATCTTTGGCTTGATTAATTCAACGAGCAATTGTCTAATGCCCAGGTGGTTCTCATCTATGCTGTTTTAGCTTCTGGTTAGATTTGTACAAATGTAGAAACATTTATAGGTCTGTGAATTCTGTCACTGCTCTTAGTTTTCTGGCAGGAAACTTAAGCATCACTAGTTGTTGATCACTAGTTGTTGATCACAGTGGTCACTGCTGCCTCAGTTTTGGCGCATACCAAAACTTTAATGCATTAATCTTTTTCCTAAGCTCTTTTTTTTTTTCTCCAAAGAATTTCTATTTTTTTCTTTATTTAACCTTCATGTCAGGTGTTCAGATTCTTTCAATAGTGGTTGTCTTATCATCACACTCTTCTGCTGATTAGTCTTTTTTTTTCCTTTTTACCTCTCTAAACAGAAAGGTGATCTAGGTATGGTTTAGTACCTCCTAGCCATTAAGATTTTGTTGCATTTCATTATGAAAAGCATCAGGAAATACAGCATTGAAGGATCTATTTGCCCAAGACAGTACTGAATGTATAAAATTCTCTGCTCCATTTCACCAATGTAACAGTGAAAGTTTTAATGATGAATCAAGTATAGAAAAATAATTGTTGTCACCTGTATCTCCAGTGATTTCCTCTGTTGTAGGCAATGTTCTTTCTAATGCCTGCATTAGAAATGGGGTCTCTGTGGCTGGCTTCAGGTGTTGTACACCCACTCTCTTTGCGCTATGTGAGCTCTCTTCATGTACTCACCATCTCCATCTTCTTTATTCTTCTTCCTGGTGTGAGAATAACTGGTTTAAAAACAGGAGTCAAGGAACAGCTAAGGTCTTTTAGCTCCATTCTGTACTCTGCTGAATCTCTTTCCAGTGCCTCATCCATTATCAAATTGTTTCTCTCTTTTTTTTTTTTTTTTGTTTTGTTGGGTTTTGTTGGGTTTTGTTTTGTAATGTTCTTTGTTTCTCCACTGATGGGACCTTGGACCTGAAAATTTTTTAACTCCAAACCTAGTACCCCAAAAAATTACTTTACTGATACTTTTACTACTGTCATTGTGGCAGACAACATTTTGATATTTTTCATTTATGTCCAGATTAAAAATTAATAAGTTTGCATTTGTCAAACTGCATGCTCATTAATTTTCTTCTGTAGCATTGCCCATTGATCTTATGAATAATGCCTGTGTAGCAGCAGCCCTGTGATTATCATCTTTGTCTAGTCTCTGCACTATGCTTTTCTTTGTAAATTCTTGGAAGATATGAAATCCATTGCAATCCTCATATTGTTCCTCAAGCACCCATTGTTTCTTTTCATAGCTGTATTTGTTTCATTATAGGAAGTTCTGTGTGTTATATTGATGGATTTTATCTCTTGAGATCTACACAATTCCTACTGCAAGTTTCTTTTCTATTATTCTTTGATATCCTGTTATTTCAGTGTTACAAGGACACTTTTGATTCACCAATCTGACTGTGTAACTTTGTTTTCTGTGAAAACTCAATTTCTTTCAACTTTATTCCAGTATTTTTGTTCAAGCGTTTTGGCCAGGCTTCCAGACAGAAAGCAGTTCTTTGTCAACACACTTCCTTTTAAAATGTTGACTCCTTTCACATCCGGAGATAATTCATCATTTTTCTTTGCCTTTATGTTCCTATCACTGACATACTTCACTTTTGCAGAACCTGGTACTGCTAATATTTCTGCTACAGAGTTTTATAAGTAATTTTCCCTGCTTTAGTCAACTGGAAATTATAAAACACAGTAGATGTTTCAAAATACCAGTTATCCTTATGAGGGAGTAGATTAGAGAGACGTGCATCACGTTGAGGGTGGATGTTCTTCAGCACTGTGTGACAGACACTCTGAGAATGAGTGGGAGAAGAGAGAATGGAAGGAATGAAGGAAGTCTGACGCACATCATATGAGCGGAGCTGGGTTCTGTCGCTCTTGAGAATGAGGGGAATTGACATGCAGAATGGAGTGGAAGAGGATCAGGATGAGGAGCAGTTGTCTCTGGAGGGTGATACATGTTTTCTCAGCTATGCTCAACTCACACTGAAGCAAAACATTGTCACCATGAACTAAGAACCATACTATGAACCTGAGAGACAGTACTAAGAGCAATTGCCATCACTGATTCAGAAGCCCAAGAAATCTATTCCTTTCCTTTTATAAAGCAGAACTGATCAGGTCCCAGGTCTGTTGTTTTTCTACCCTAAGATCCAGTGCCTGAGACTTAGCTGCATTTTGATTCAGTGAATCCATCAGGTTTTCGATGCGCGTCACCTTCCACTGTGATTCACGTCATGTCGACATGAGCAAGCTTAAGCTGTTATCATTTCTGTGCTTGGCCTGTGAGGGAACAACTCACCTGCTGGGTGGATGCTGGCCAAGGCTGTGCAAGCTGAACGGGGTCTAGAAAACTGCTGGACATGGTGTAGGAAATTGTAGAATGTAAAAAGCTGTGAGATTCTGCCAAAAGTTACAGACAGCACCATGGGGAATACCTGAACCTCAGAGGTGGTTAAGGCAGAGTTATATGAGAAACAGCCAAAGTCCACAAGTAATTGCACTGCTGCGTTAGAGGCCGCTAGGGCCTTGGAAGACCATTAGCACCCAGATAGCCTTGTAAAGAACACCATGAAAAATAGATTTATTGTGATCTCACTTATTCTGCCTTAATGTACTAGATGCTGGAAAGTCTCATAATCCATTTCAGTCCTACATGGGATGTTATTAATTTGTGTTTTCATTTGACTCAGAAGCAGTTCAGAAAGGCTCCTGATCATTCACAATTCCCATTATTTAAAGTGAGCAGAGCTCACAGGGTTTTAACTGGACTCGTCTCCTATGAAACTAAATCAAGTTTGGGCTCCAGAAAGGCTCCCTCGCTTCTAATGAGAACTCAGTTATTGCAACCAGAGTACAACTAGCAGGAGGCAAAACCCACTGCTGTGCTACACAAGGGGCAGTACTGTCATCCTAAATAGAAGCAGTGTGGATACTGCGTCCACAGCACTGACCATTTTGCTGTGCAGTTGGGATGTGCTGCTTGCTAATGAACATTTGCAAAGGGGTTGTCCATCCTCATGTGCTCCTGGGAGGGCCTGCTCATCTGTACTGCACTTGGAAAGCTGCATTAGCTGCCAGTAGGTATCACCTGCCATGGCAACGAGTGTCTCCCCAGCAGTGTGAGTCCTGCCTGTTGTTTGCCTGTTAGATGGCTGATTCCTGACATATGATTAAATGTAAGGCTACGTTCAGTCCCCAGATACTCAGTCATATTCACTGCCTTTGGGAAGGAGAGCTTGGTGCAGTGCTCACATGGTCTGTGAGTCCTTACCCATCCGTAGTTTTCCTTAATTAAGTTTCTTTGTCTCTGTACACACACCTGCAATAAGAGGAGCATTACTGTGACATTTCACCCTATGATGGGAAGAGATACTGTGTGAAAGTTCAGTCTTTAACCCCCTGTGTTCCACAAGAGAAAACCTCATTAGGTGTCCTCACAAAGAAACGAGCACTATCTCACAAGCTCAGGCTGTGGTTTAGAGCAGGTATAGAAATAAGTGCTAAGTTGTGACAAAAGCAGGTGCTGAACCAAAGCTTATAAAATGGTTATAAAATTATGTGCTGTAGGAAATCCTGAGTTTGTTCTGGAGCTAAAAGAGAAGCATAATTACCATTGTTACTACCAAAGAAGCATATTCCAGGTGTGTGTTATAAAATGATGTTGCTGATATTTTAGCTATACAAAATCCTCATCAAAATAAGGAGCCAAACATTATTTTTTTGCTTTTTTCTACATCTGAAAAAAAAGGTCCCATTTCTACATTCTAAGTTTATTGGTGGTCTTTTCCTGAAGGATAACTTCTGGGGCTTTCTGGCATTTTTTGTGGTGTTTTGTTTTGTTTTTAATTTTAGTTGTTTATTTTTGTTTGTTGTTTGTTTTGGGGTTTTTTGTGGGGGACTGTTTTGTGGTTTTTTAGTTGGTTGGTTGGTTGGTTGGTTTTCTTCCCCTCAGAATCTTAAAAAAGCAACAAGAAAGAAACTTCCAGCAATCACTAGGATGTATCTTTATAACCATTAAAACTTAATTCTACTGAGAACTCCATACCAAATTTTTCCAAAAGCAGTAATCAAATTTTTTTTTTTTTTCAGAAAACTGAAAGGTACTGTAACATCTCATGATGGACTTCTATATTATGCTGTGGTTCTTACAGACACTTCAGTGAGATTTCAGTGCTAAGCTAAAATGCCAAAGATAAATTAACTGTAAAAAAAAATACTGAGACAATTATGTCTTATCTTATTTTTTTAGTTTCAATTGCAAACAAATATTTCAAATTTTGAATTTAAAAATAAAATCATAGTTCACATTTATTGAGTTATTATTTTGATTATAAACTGCAAAATGTTGATTTAGCATGGAGCCAGATCTCGGTCTCTGGAGCTACAGGATGTAGCTTTTGTGTATTCTCTGGAAAATCAAAAAGTCCTTGAGGCCGGATCTTCTAACATGGATAAAAAGAACTGAATGCTTATTGTTAGGAGCATAGCATCTTGCAAATGCTTTTGGTAGCAAGCAGTGGTGTAAATTAGTCAAGGCTAAAACAAGTGAAGTTAATGCAGAATTAAATAAGCCTAATCAGTAAGAATTGTAATCTGTTGTTACAGTTTTTATATCTTAGATAAATATTCATAAACTATTATTTTAGTATATACTAAAAAGCTATAACCTCTTCACCATTTTCAAGCAAATTAGTTTACTTCTTTTTCTGTGATAATGTTTTCTGTATAAACATATTTTCTTCTAAATTACATTTCTAAAAATATTTTTGAAGACTCAGAGTTCAAGTCATCATTTCTTTAGCATTACTTATGGCTATCTTGTGAAGTAGCGGCATAGATTTTTCATTATGTTGTCATAGCCAGTGCCATTAACATGATCACTGTTGTATATCTTTGATTTTTATGGAGCAGTAACTACTAGGAATGCATTTTGCAATTTACATTTGATATCTCAAAGCTTTGTGTGAGAAAGGGTTGAAGTAGGATTATTAGGCTTATCTTCTAGCTAGAAAATGGATACCCAGAGATGGTTGAGCTGTATCCAGGTGAGGTGATTCACCATCTGAGCTGTGTGCACTGCATCGCATGGGTACCCTGAACTGGGACTGGGGCTGAGACTCAGACATCCCTGAGTGCTGAGAGCAGCTCAGGGGCCCTCAGCGTGAGCAGCACATGGATCTGTCAGAGCACGTCCAGAGGAGGGCCGTGAAGATGATCAGTGCTGGAGCCCCTCTGCTATGAAGAGAATTTGGGTTGCTGAGCCTGAAAAGAGAAGGCTCAGGGTAAATTTATGGCACCTTTCAAGTACAGAAAGAGGGCAAGAAAGCCAGAGAGGGACTTTGTAAAAAGGCAGATAGTGAGGGTAGTGGCTTTAAGCTGAATGAGAGTAGGTTTTAGGTTAAACATTAGGAAAAGGCTCTCTGCTGTGAGTGTGGTGAGACACTGGAGCAGTTGGACCAGAGAAGTTGTGGATGCCCCTTCCCTGGGAGAGTTTAAGGCCAGGTTGGATGGGGCCCTGAGCAACCTGATTTAGTGGAAGGGGTCTCTGCCTGTTCATAGCACAGGCACTGGAACTGGTCTTTTGTTAGGGTATCCCTTTACACCCAAACTATCCTGGGGTTCTGTGTCGCAAATAAAAGTCCTAGGGCATATTTTTCTTTGGTGATACTAAAATGTACAGACTGCAGATATTTGTTGAAGAACCTAAAGAGTTTACTAAACAACAGTGTTCTGAAATAGTTAAATGCATCTTTATTTACTGTTTTGTTGGTTTTTTCTTTTTTTTTTTTTTCTTTTTTTTTTTGTTAAGAGCTAAGATTCAGACAGATGAATACAGCTTTTCCATTATGGATTTAATATGTCAGTACTTCCTTCTGGAGCATTTAGCATTTTTGCAATGTGCTGATTAAAATCTGGTTTAGAATATAATTATGCTGGTTTTATCATTCAACCACTCAAAATTGATTTTTATATCTTTATTGGCTTGAACTAGACTGTTTTTTCTCAAAGGATTTAAAAGTCTGCTTATAGTATGTCCTTCTGTCATGTTGTCTGTGAGTGCTGAATCACTGCAAAATTAGTAGATTTCCAGTTCTAAAAACCAAATCCCCCCTTTCTTCATAGGAGGAAGAACTGAGGAAAAGTGGAGAAGCCAAATACGCACACTTGAGTGATGAGCTCCACGTATTAATTGAAGTGTTTGCTCCACCTGGAGAGGCGTATTCTCGTATGAGTCATGCCTTGGAAGAAATAAAAAAATTCCTGGTTCCAGTAAGTAACTTGTAACATTCTTCTGTGAGAGGTTATGGTGTTATTGCATTGAGTTTGTTCCTTCTTTAGACTAAGGAAAAACAAACCCCTTCACCCTGTTCTGTTGAATCTTTCATTCTTTTGTCCCAGGGAGATGCCAGACAGGCCATTAAGTGTCACAGTTGATGCCCTGATATATTTTCTAGGTATTTTATTATTTCCATTTGTCAATGTTTTTTGCTTTTCTTTCTTCTTTTCTGGAGGAACTGGTAGATTACTTTTGTTTTCTGACTGCAGACATTAGTCATTTGTATGAGAGTGCACTTTCAAGATTTTTGAGTATTTAAGTCTGTAAAAACATTTTAATACATGTAACAATTTACCTAAATATCTTGCTAATGGAGTTAAAGAATTTCTTGTGGAGCAAACAGCATAAGCAAAACATTCCTAAGACATTTCTGTTCAGCTTATGACTCAGACCACAGTTTAGCAATCTTCCATCAGCTAGGAGAATGCAAAGCTGTGAACTTTTTCAATTTGATTTATACTAAATATATCACTTTCTGAAACATTTACCTTCATGTCTATTGATTTTTCCAAATTCTCTGAAAATTATTTTTTCCACATTTATAAATTCATTCCATGCTATTTTCTTACTTAAATTTGTCTTAGAATTGAAGCATATGTGTACTAAATATTAAGTGAAGTAGTACTAGAATTACGTGAGTTGCTTTCTGAGGTCTGTCCTGAGAGTTCTTAGTGCTCTAAAAATGTTCAAAACTTATATCCTTTAAAAAGAATATGATGAGAGCTTGTTTCTATTCTCAATTGAAAAAAAGAAGTGTCTGTTCAGGTCTCTTGATAATAATGGAAGGATTCAAAGAGTGCCTTTGTTTTATGAGTAATAGGAAGCCAAGATAAGAGATGTTCAGGAGAGGCATACGAATACTTGCATGGCAGAATTTCAACGGCCTTCTTGATGCAGGAACAGGGGAATATGTTGCAAGTAAAATATTGAAGTAGGCTATTTAAATGTTAAATTTTTAACAGCAAATAAACTCTTTTTTTAAGAACAGAGCTAAATAACTTAAGATTGTTAAAAATAAGTATCTGGATATTTCTTTTAAATAAAAAGGTTTGTTGGCATTGAGTGCCCAGAAATGAGCTACACTTTAAACAAGTTAAATCTTTATTTCTGATTCTTCCTTCTGATCTCCTTACTCTTCCCATTTAGGAACATTGGTAATAAAATATCATTTAAATTCTTTGAAGTAACTGTGAGACAAGAAGGCATTTTCATTATTTCTGACTTTATGTTGAACATAAAATACAAGGGACAAATTAGGTCAATATTGTAATGCTGGCAGCATGTCATGGAATGATATTTTGGCTGCAAGCTACTGGTGAAGATCTGCCAAGCCATTACACTCAAAGAAAATTTATCGTTAAGTAACATGTTGCTGAAAAGTCTGGTGTGTTGTAGCTTAAAATGATAACAGGACTGGTTACAAATTTTGCGAGCCTCTTGTTTAAAGTCACCTTCTTATATCCTTTTCATTCTGGAAGAGAGCTCTTGCATTCTAGCACGATGTAATTATGATGGCACCTGGATTTTTAACATCCATCGTGTGTTCTGTTCAGCCTGTGTGAATGAGGGAGAGAGACCAGTGTGTTTTGGGAGAAGTACTAAAATTCGTTGTAATATTCAGCATCTGTGCAAGCATATATTTTGTGTGACACATTATTTATTTGTAAGGATTATATGTATTTTCCAGCACAAGTATAATACCTACACTGGAGGAACTAAAAAAACAGGTTCTTTGTTAGGACATTTTGAACATGGTTGACGGTGGCAGTAATAGACCCTATCATAGAAGGCCACCAAATTTGTCAGGCATGATTTACTCTTAGAGAAGCTGAGTTACCTGTCACCACGCACCTCCTCACTTCACACGTGTTTTTGCAAAGCTTCCAGGAGGATTTGTTTCCATGATCTTTCTGACCTGAGAGGCTGAAAGAGCTGTAGTTTCCTGTGTCTTCCTTATTTCTCTGTTTGAAAGTGGAGGCTACTTTCCCCCTTTCCCAGTCAGTGGGAGCTTCAGTGGACGGACATGACTTCTCAAATACGATGGGCAGGGAATTAGCTGCTTCCTCAGCCAGTTCCTCAGAACAAGCAGATGCACCTCATCAGGTCCCGTGGACTCGTGCACCTGCACGTTCCTTAGATGTTCTCGAGTCTGATCCTCTCCTATAGTGGGCAATTCTTCATTGCCCCAGTCCCTACCTCTGCTTTCTGTGACCTGGGTGGTGTGGCTGGAGCGCTTGTCCGTGAAGATCAAGGCAAAGAGGCCATTGTTTACCTCAGCCTTCTCCGTGTCCTGGGTAGCCAGGCTCCTGTTTTGCTCCAGAGAGGGCCCACATTTTCTCTAATCTTCCCTTTATCACTGATTTTCCTGTTGCCCTGGCCAATTTTAATTCTATCACAGTTTTAGCTTTCCTAACATGATCCCTAGCTGCTTGGACAGTTTCTGTGTTCCTCCCAGACTACCTGTTCTTGTGTCCACCCTCTGTTGGCTTCCTTTTTGAGTTTGTCCAGAGCTCCTTGTTCATCCATATAAGCCTCCTGTCATTTTTGCCTGACTTCCTTTTCATTGTGATGCTCATTCCTGAGCTTGATGGAGATGATCCTTGGACATTAACCAGGCTTTTTGTGCCCCTCTTTCCTCCAGGAAATCATAATCACTCCTAACAAGTAACAATTGTACTTTATGACTTGTGAGTTAGTTTTATCCCCTCTGCTTCATTTCAAATTTACAAAGCAATTATTAACTGACTGATTGCAACATGTTTCAAGGGTTTTGCACTCAGAAAGATTTTACTAGATAATTTCCTTTTTGTTTCCTATTTGCAGCATCTCATGAATTTGTTTTATGATGTTTTGTTGTTTATAAGACTTAATTTATTGCAGCAATGAATATTGGGATTGCATGACAAGGATAAAACAGTAGAATATAACAGTTTTATTTATACCAAATCAAGGATGTAATAAACTATTCAAATGAGTTTTCACATTGCTTATGAATTTTTTGAAGATTACATGAAATATTGCCCTCAGAAATTACACTGATCATGTGAGTGAAATTGAATAATGTTTTTATACCTTATTCAGAAGTTTTAATGAGACTGAATTTTTAGATAAATGCCCAGAAAACATAATAAGAGAAAAGTAGATAAGTGTAGAACCAGGACTGAGGAAAAAAAATTGAATATTTATTAACTGAAGCAAAGTTATCATGAACAACTGCTTTTGATTTAAGCATGATTACTTCATTTTCACCTTCAACCTTACTCAATAATAGGTATCCATATTTTTACTAGCAAAGATTTTACCTCCAGGTCAGAGTTAGAAAGCACTGTCTGTCCCACAGGTTCACACAGTTCAAAGCTGCAGCTCAGTCTCAGGTTGGTACATCAGGCTCCTTCCAGCAGGTGTTCCAGTGCATGACTGAGCCCCAGAGTCTGCAGCCCTTGGCAGCTGACAGTTCCAAAGCCAAGCTGCTTCCTTTGCTGTCTGCAGCTTCCATTTTGCAAATGGTTTGAGGGCTGTGTGGGTGCTGCCAGCAGGACATTGCTAACCAGTTGATAAGATTTATTCTGTAACTGACTTTGCTAGTTCTTTGGTGGGTTTTATGCAAAATTAAGGCTTTGTGCGGTGTCATATCCAATTACTAGCTAAATACTGTGCTTCATTTTGGGTTGATGTTTACTTAGTAGGAAAATTTGCATATAATATAAATATGGCAGATCAAAAGATCCATGATTAAGTAGATAGGATTAATCTCAGAGTCTTGAAACACAACTGCCTGGCTCCATTATTTTTCTGTCAACTTAGTAAAAATGAAAACCAGAATGTGCTGTCCAAGTCAAGGTTTTACATTAGCAATCGCATTTGGAACTGATGCTATCATATTGGAAATTATCCAGTATTAGCTATGTGGAAAACACAAACAGCAGGGATGCCTAGGAGCAGAACATGTTTTGCAGATTCACCTTTGTGAATCTTTGGCAAACACAAATTGGATAAAATCCATAGGTATCTGACAGCCAAGTACTTCTGGTCCTAAACTGCCAGGGACCTAGGTCTGTGTGAGGAACTTCAGGCTGATGTTAGATCTCAGTGCCTCAGAATGAGATGTAGGGTCAACAAACCAGAAGGAGAGATTGGGGAGCAGGGGGAGGGGAGGAGAGCCTAGAAGCTTTGCCAGCTTTAAAATTTGCTGATTTTTAAAGGTCCATGGCTATTAAATGCAGTCAAGTTTTTTCACTATTAATGACCAATGAAATTCTACATCACTCTTGTGAAATATGATTGTATCATTTTGATTTATATCCAAACATACAATACATTTTCTGAACAAGCTCTTAATTTCCATGTAGTGAGGAGCTATAGTGTCCTTAGGCATTCTGTGCTTTCTAACACATGTGAAATCTTTTTCTGATTCACATTTTTATCCCTTTAAGCAAAGCATTTTTATTTGACATGGTTAGCATCCCTTGGGAGAATGAGAGAAGCAGATACTGATCATTCATTTTACGTGTGAGTGCTCTGTAATAGGGAGCTATTATGCAGAGGGCAGATTGCAGCTGCGGTGACATGACCACTTTAAAAAATTGTTTACAACTCTGCGGTCAGATGATCAGAAATTGAACCAATTACCACTTTAAAAACTGCTGTCCAATATATTTGCATACATTATCCTAGCCACTTGTATCTGCTTTAAATTGAGGCATATTAGCAGCACTCAGGGGCTAGGAATAAACACATGGTCATGTAATGCAGTCCAGTTGATGGGCAGTGGCTGGTGTTCATCTGCCCTGTACAGTTTTCTGAGGGTGTTTATCAGATCAGATCAGATTCTGTTATTAGAAATCACTGTGGTGAGGCAACAGGTGAATGAAGAGTTTTATGTTGTTTTTAATTCAGGCTACAGTGTCTTCCAGACTTCCTTGTAAGTGCCTAAATATCTTGCTGTTTATCTTCTATCCTTTTATCTGTATACCATTGATCAAAAGAATTTTCTTACCAATCATTTAAGAATATTATCTGTTCTCACTGATCCAGCTAATTAAAGACGAAAAATCACTAAGGAAGAAAAGCCTTTCAGTGAAATCAAAATTTATTATACCAGAACTATTTATGAAAATATTGAGATCTGTGGGATATTGAAAACAAACTTTGAGGCCAGTTTGTTTCTGTGGGAACAATTAAAACATCTTAAATTAGGGTTTAGTTCCGTTAAGTTTTTTCTCCATCTAATATTGCAAAAGAAATTATTTTACCTCAAACACACATTTACGGTACATGTAGGAACTCCTGTCTAGTACAGATAAAGTTACAGATAATCTGTGTACATATAGCACACAGTAACAATTCTGTCAGTTTTAGGTATATGACATTTGTTTTGCACATTTTTTATTAGCCATCTGAATTTCTTCTGTGCTACAGTATACTATGAATTCTCTATTTACATACCATTTCATACTCCATGGTTTTGTAATCTCATGTTTGTTTCTAAATAAATTTGTTTCTATAGTGTGGGTGGGGGGATGCCAGTCTTTTTTCCCTCTTTCAAAGAACCTCAACAGGCAAAATATTTCCCTAAATATGACACTGAGCAGCAGCACAGCTGCATCTCTAAAATTCATCTTTTATGCCTGTCAAAGTAAATAACTTACACTTGAACATTCTGCAAAAATACTTGCAGTAATAAAAAATTAGTACAGTAATTATTTTAAAACTGCTAAGGAAAAATTTTAGCAGCTGTTTTTGCTATGCTGGATTCTGTTTTTCCCAATGTGCAACATCTCTGGCAATTTCACACACGAATTTTGAAAATCAAGGAAGCAAAATTCAGAGGTTCTGTCAAGGCCTAAGGTGGTTGCTTTTACTTCTCTTCCCTGAGTTCATCAAAGGCTTTTTTTTTAACCTTTGTTAAGCTTTTGGCCTCAGAAAAACTTAAGATTGCAGTGAGTTTGACGGTTCAGTTATGCACTGAGCGTAAAAACAGAAACAAAACCCTAAATTCCACTTCTTCTTGTTCCTTTTCAAGCAGTTTCTTAAGAGTTAATAAGTGCCCTCATCTTCATGCATGGTTAAAGGCAGAAGGCAATTTCACACCCATCCTCACTTTTATGTTGTTCTGGATTTGTTTCTTTTCTAGCCCTCAACTTTTATTGCACAGAAGCAGAGGTAGCTCTGGGTTTCCATGACATTCTTGTGACTGTCTTCTTCTCTGTTCCTTAGCTTACCTCTTTCATTTTTCTGTTGGGCTAGGATGGCCAGGATGGCACAGAGTAGCTGATCTTGGTAGTCAAGAAGTCCAGTAATGGAATGGATCTCCTGTTGTTTGTGGTTCAGTGTCAGGGCTTTTTCTAGTGCTATTTACCATTCATCCCACTTGTACTGATTTAGTGGTTTTTTTAATGGCATTTGTAAAAAATCCAGGGCATATAATAACTAATTAAGAGCTATTTGCTTCCAATATTTTGATGCTTATAGATACTTCAGTTTAATTATTTTTATAGCATTGCTTTGCATTTATCATCACTCATTTTTTTTCTACTGGTTTTATTTCTAGTAATAAAGTATAATGAGACCTTTCAGCAATTCTCCAAAATAACCTTTTGATTTTATTGCTTTGAATAATTTAATGGTAATACTATCACTTCCCTATTCAAATTTTTCAATAACATTTATAAATACAATGAGCAGACCAGATTTTTTAATCACTCAATAAATTCTTCCCCTCAGAAAATTATAATAATAGTCCAACTATTTTTAATATGCTTTCTCCTGTAACCAAGAGAGAATTACTGATCAACAAGGTGCTCTGTTTTAGCATTTGACAACTTCTGGTCTGGTTGATGAGAATTTTCATCTCCATGGATGGAGATGTTTGAAAATAGATGTCTCATTTGCTCTGTGCCAAGCCATATGACATAAACTTGTTTAGAAATAATCTGCATGAAGGATAAAAATACATTCATCCGCAGAATGCACTTCTCCAAGACAGTAAGAGTTGCCTGCATACATTCAGCATGTGCAAACATGAGGGTTTAGTAAGTAAAGGGTATTTGTATATATTCCTGATGTTTTGAAGGGTTTTAAGTCTCTTAATGGCAAGGAATAATATGACAAAACTTCACTGGCATGAGATTTTTAAAAGAAAAAATAAATTTAAATATCAAGTTGATAAGGAAAGATTGGTATTTGACCATGAAAAGAGCTTTAGACATTAAAAAAGCCTGAGTTTAGTTTAATATGGTTCAACCCAATGAAGGGATGGCAAAAACTTAAGAAAAATGGCTGTGTAAAAATCAGGAAAGATGCAAAGGACAGATTAATGGCAATCAAATTTATAAAATAAAAAGTCCATATTTAATTGAATAGCTGTGAAGGAAATATTTGGCAGCAATGCAGGGATAAGACAAACAAGTTCAAGGAACACAGTAGAAATAAAAGGAATCTAAAAATATACAGACTTTAATCCCTGGAGATGGTAGCATTAGCAGCCATTAATGATGCAGAATTTTGAGGCAGGATGTTTCCATAAATATTGGTGGTGTAGCTGGAAAAATAAAGTGTGGAATACTTGTATTTTACCAAAATGATGCAATACTTTGCAGTTGCTGGTATAGTAGTGTTAATTTTAGGGAAAAAATCAGAGAGAGCATTCTCAGTCTGAAGCTTTTATGTGTACCAGACAGTCATCACTTCGTTTTTGGTGGGTTTTTTTGGCTCACCTTATGTGGGCATGTGCTCTTCAATAAGGGCATGTACAACATCTTGCTAAGTGTGGATGAGCACTTCCATGAAACTGGGAAGGATTGTCTGTTTTAGGACTACAGGACATCTGTCAGATACAGCTGGAGTGGACCAGTGAGTCAGAAGTTAATTGTGTTGGAATGACAAGCAGTGGAATAAAAATGTGGCCAGTGAAACAAAAACTTGCAGTAGCAGCATGACTGTGCAGTGAATTTGCCATGACCAGCCTTGCAGGAGTCCTTCACTGAACAGCTGGGAAAATTGCAGCCTATTAAAGAAACAGAGGAAATAATCTAACCAATACTTTGGTAGTCTTTTGTCACGATGAAAAATGGCTCAACAAATCCCAGTTCCTGTTCAGTGAGAGTTTGTTGATAAAATTGTGTTAGTGACATTAAATTCCATTAAACATCTGTCCATATGTATGATGTGACAGGGCTGAAACCTTCTTAATAAGAACATTTCTCTAAATATGTGTGTCTGTGGCAATTTTCTTAAGGAGTTGATGTGTGAAACTTCTTTGTCTGCCAAACCTGCCTTGTGTATCAAATTTTAAAGGTGGAGATTTGCATCTTGATAGTAGATTATTTCATTCCAACACAGCAGATTCCTTTGGGTGAGACCTACACAGGTGGTGAGATACTTAGATCCCGTAGCAAAATCTGTAGCCATTTGGCAGATGAAGAGACTTCTGTGTGAGAGTGGTATCCCAAAGTACATTCCCAGCCATCAGCCCACCTGCACCAGCATACAAAAAAGGCTGATAATTAGGATGTATTTTATAAACTGCCTGCCTTCTAAGTTTACACACTTCACTTTGGAAACATCAAGGTGAGAGACAAAACCTTCAGATAAACTGTGTGAAACTGGAAAAGGTTAATAGGAGAGGAGGCATTCCAGAGCTGCCCTTACGTCATTGACTGCAAAGGGAAATAGAAGAAAATTCTCATAGGTGCATGAGTCTTTTTTTGAAAGAAAGTCTATACAAAGCATAATCTTTCTGAAGAGTCATATGATGACTCTAGAGATTAGTGATCAAGTTTGTTCAGAGCTGACTGAAGGTTATTACGCAGAAAGAGGAGGGAGGCAGTCCCAAGGCTGTAAATGGGATGCAGTTGGGAATGGTGGCACAGAATATCACTAGCTAGTAGAGACAAGAGTTCTGCTTCAGAGGGGAAGGCTGAGGATAGATGCAGGAGTCGAGAAAAGCATGTTTAAGAAGAAATAATTCATGTTGCATATTTAAATTACTTGAGTACAATTACTACCTACCTCCTTGCCTGCATTTTCTCTAAGCTGTTTGAAAACTCTTTGATGCATGCAGTTTATTTTTTCATTTCTTACTTCCTAAACATAGAAGGACTCTCTCCTTTTGACATGCTAGAACAAGGTTTGTGTCTATTGGATACCAACTCAACTGCTGGGTTGTTTCCATGTTGGTGTAACTTGTGACTGACCCAGGGAGTAACAACTCAGTTGGAGCGCTGTTGGAAGATCAGAGTTTTTAAAGCCAGATTGGAGGAAGTGAGAAATGCTTGAAAGCAGACAAGCTCAGCAGGATCTGTGGCTATTTCTCATAGAGGTGCATGCTCAACATTTCTATTTATAATGAATGGAGTAAAGCCTGAGGAGATCAGTACAAGAAGGAATTTGTGGAAAAGTTCTTGTTTTTCAGAATTTTCCTTTGATTTTTGATTTACTTCTATAAATTCTGTTCAAATGCAGAAATAAGACACAGAACAGTAGTTAAACCTGGGCTCTAAGAATTTGATTAGACACGAAGAATAGATGTATACTGTCCAAGAGCTGGCAGTGGAACAATTGTCAGAAAAACACAGGCAAAAGCTGATGTTTATTCCAACCAATATGGGCTTCAAAAGGTCAAGCAAAACTTGGCAGAACAGAAAAAAAACAAAAGGTCATTTTTAGAGTAAGATTTGATAGCTGTTTGTTTTCATTATTTTATTTACATCGTTACTACTTTTGAGGAAGTGAACAAATAACACCCTGTTCTAAGGACATATTCCTGAATTGTTTTAATCTAGTCATGAATCCCTGGCCTGTAGGATTTCCTTAGGTGCCAAACACACGTGGGCCACTGAGTTAAGACAGACAGAGAAAAGCAGACAAGAGCTGTAAAATAACTGTAGTTACAGCGGGTTTGGGAAACCAGAGCTATTATCTCTGAAGGGCTAAGAAAATTCCCTCCATGTCAAGAAAGGGAATTGCATGTGTAACATCATGGTAAATCACAGGATAAACAACTGTTATCTCTTCTCAGTCATTACCCTTAAACTGATCAGTTAAAGATCAGTGAAAGAAACCACTGCTAACTTAAACAAAGATTTTGCTCTGATTTGGATTGAGATTTCTTTTCTGCCTATAAACATATCAGAAAAACAGATTGTGCTTTGGCTATTGGCTGCTCTACACTTGTATTTTGCTTTGAAAAGCCTTTAATAGATTTATGTGAGTCTGTGAAATGAGCTGCATCCACAGTAGGAGTTTGCATACCAGAGTGAAGGAAGGTGCAGTTAAAGACAGAGGTGATACAGAGCTCTAAAAAAATATTTGTGCTGGGAATGGGAATCCTGACATTCTGCTTGGCTACCACATATTGTGTGGTACAGTGGGTGATTCATGTCATACAACAGGATGAGTCCCTGATACACTATTGCATATCTGCACAAGAATGTGGTTTTTCCGTCTCCATCTGTCTCCCAATCAGGGTGGATATGTTGCAGTATGTTTAAAGAGTGTCTTTAATTTGGTTAATCAGTCTTCAATCAGAGCTCAGCTTTTTGCATGGTCAGAAATCATACTTTCTGCTGGATTGCAAAAGCCTGTTTTGTTTTGTAGTGCAATCATATATTGCAATATCACTTAAAAAATAATTTCTTCTGTGTCACATTTCAAACTAACAGCTGAATCATATCCTTAGTATTAAAACTGGAAACAAACAAAATCAGAATATATCTCATTTTCTGCAAAACCCTAGTCTGTTTTTATTTAAATTACTGTATCCAGCCATAATTGAAGGCTATTTATATGGTATATCAATTAAATCTCAACTTGTACTTCAGCTCTTTAATCAGTTCTGAGCTAGAAGTGATTTTATGTTGTTTAGGCCAGCGGGAACAGAGAATCTATGTTGATTTTGTGTATATTATGATATATTTTATAGTGTATGTATTGAGTTTCATATAATGATACATATCTGTGTACTTACTAGGAAGTATATTGCTATAATACAGTGTGGTCTATTATTCTGTAATGTTGGCCTGTTAGATTTCTTCCAGCTGCTCTTACACCGAGACGACCAGTTTTATTTGTGCATCCTGCTCTTAGGTTATCCAGCTGCTCTGCACAATTGCTCTGGTACTGCCTGGCACCCACAGCAGGTGAGGAAAACTACCTGAATGAGCAGCTGAGGACTTTTATATATGGAAAATCAATATTTCCAACCAGTCTGATTAGAGACTGAGAATCAGGAAGGGAGGAAAATCCCTTTTTGTTACTAAACCTGGCGGTTTTCATGCTGTGTGTAGGGATAAAGCATTATGTAATGCACCTGAAAGGTTTTTCTCTACTGGGATAAACTGACTGCTGTACTGTGTTTAAGGATAGCGGGTTTCTTGTGGCTCACAGGTATTTCTGGGGGAAGTAGTTACAAGGATAGGAAAGAAGGCATCTACCCAGTATTGTGTTGGGGTCAGAAAAGCCTCTTGACCCTTCTAAGCGACTTACATGCGCCTTCTTTAGCTGTGTATGGATGGACCTTGATGGAATAATCTAGGCAGTTCTGTATCCACAGAAGTTGCAAAGAGAAAATCAAGAGAGAACTTGTAAATTCACAGATTCTGAAAATGGAAGTTTGACTATTTCCTTTGAGTCACAGCCCACAGAGGCAGTAGTATTTCTCCTAAAAACTCTACTAAATGTATGTTTCAGAAGATATCAAATCTCACTTCAGGTGCTCCAGATGATGTGGGGTTCATCATCTGCCTTCTTAGCTTTAGTTATCCTCACTGGTAGGAAACTTTGTTTGTTTTCCAAGCTGGTGGATTTTGCTCCTATATTCAGGATTTAGTCAGTAGTTCTGTGTCTTTCCCACATTAAAAGCACCTCCTTCTCTCTCCAGCTAGTGGTTCTCCCTTTGGGTCTCCAAAGAGAGAGTGTCAAAGAAATGAGATGTTTCCTCAAACATCTTCTTTGGTAAACAGAATATTGTTATTACATCTCATTTCACAAGCCCTTTTTTTTTCTTTTCCTATTTGACTGCCATGTCCGCTTTTGAATCCTCACCCTGTTGTCAGAAGAGTCACATAGATTTGTGACAGTAATCTACCCCTCACATTTTTACCACCCACTAGTTTAAAGAGCAGTGCAAAAAAAAAAAAAAAAGGATTTGATATAATTGTCCAAATAGTAAGAATATTTAATATTGTTGAGCCAGAAAGCGATTTCTGATGTCATTGCTTTGCAATTTTATATCCCTCAAAAAAAAACAACAACAACAACAAACAAACAACCAAAAAAAACCCCACCCAAAAACTATACCACACTACCAGTTTGTAAATCATTTAGTATAATCCCTGGTGATTTATTATAGGGTTTAAATGTAGCCATTAACTGATAAAAAGTTCAGGTGAGGTGGCTGATCTGGAAATGATACAATACTGTGGAAATTGTCTCATGTCCCATTCCATTAGAGAGTAACTCTTCCTACCTACAAAAACCTCCATTTTCAGTGCAAATACAGAACAAGAACATGAGTTGAATGTCTGTCTCACTGTTTTCTGTAACAATCTTTACAATTTTATCTAGAAACATACCCCTGGCCTATTTTTTTGGAATGGGATAGAGAGAGTAATCATATTCTATTAACAAGTTGCCCTTAATTGTACTGATCACTCTCATTTCACTGATGTGTTTTGCTTTCATAAGCAGTCACCCACAAGGGAAAATACTTGCACATCCTTCTTACTGTCGTTTTTACATTGTTTTTGTTCTGAAAGAGGCATTTAACCTAAAGATGCTATTGCCCAGCACCACTTTTTTAATGTCTTTGGCATTTGGGTTATGAGGGTAGCCTGTAGGATGCTCTTCAACAGCAATTACAACCTGGCCTCTTTTAGCAACAGTATAGTTTTTTGCAGTTACATGTTATGATATCTAGCAAATATCCCCAAGAGAAAGTCAGTCTGTTTATATGTATTTTTCTTCCTGTGTAGTAAGAGCAGAAGGAATATTTTGTTTTCTTGCACAGTTGAAAATAGTGTCACAGGTCTGCGACACATGCAGACCAATATTCCATCACTTGTGTGAATAAAGCTCTAATTCCTGTTATCCAAGAACCTGATTCTCCTCCTGTGAGCATTGTCCTTGCAGTAAATTATCATCCTATCTCCTCTTCCCCCGTGAGACAGGGCTCAAAAAAGGATCTTTTCTGCCCTTTTCTCTGGATACCTTTACTCAGTGTCCAGTTCCTTGATCCTACCAGTGAGTTCTCTCTTAGCTCCTCATAGCTGGTGTTTATCCCATCTGTAGATGAGACCACATAAAAAGGAGAAAAGAATGGAAAAAATAAAAATAGCAGAATGGGAAAGTTAAAGAAAACCAAGGGGAATAAAGAATGAAAATTACAATAATTTAAGTGAATCAACAAAATTTTATGAATAGCAGCAGAAAGATACTATCCATTAATGCAGCATCTCTGAGAAATTTAGATGCCTTGAATTTTTCCTGAAATTTACATTTTTAGGAAAAGTAGCTTTTAAATGAAGAGTACCATAAATATTTCTACTATTTTAGTTATGAAAAGTTAATTCCGAAGTGTGTGAAAAAACAATATGTTTTATACTGTTTATTTTTGTATTTTTCATTTTAAACGTGATGAAAGCATTTTCTAGGAGGACATATGCAATAACTGGTAAATGCCATGTAAAAATTACACATTGCCATTAATATATTGATGTGCATGTTCTTTATTTCAAAGAGAAATTATGATTAATTAACACAGCCTGCTCACACTTTTGATAAAATATTAATAGCTTTAATTTTGCAGAGATTGACAGGCAGCTAGGGTTGGATTTCCCACTTGAATTTTTGCTCAATGCTATTAAAACAAACTATGTAAAATGTCACAATTAAGTACAAAGATATTGTAAGGACCAGCATGACAGTATCATCTTTTCCTGCATGTTGGTCGAGAAATAACTGGCCCCAGCTGTAAAATTTCCATACAAGAAAAAAAACTGAAACTAAACCAAAAATAAACAGTAGTTGTCATATTTTCTTGAGTGAAGTTAGGGCTGATTAGGAGAGGGTTAGAATTGCAGGGGTGGTGAAGTGTCAGGAATAAGCACAGTTGGCAGAAAAGATCATACACAAAGTAGAAAATATCAGATGACTCAGAGAAAAAGATATTGAATTGATTTTTTTTATTTCTTTCCATAGATATCAATATTAAATGGTTTTGGAGAATAAGAGATGAATTCTCTTGTGAGTTAGTGTGCCTGACTTTGTCAGACTGCTGGGACTGCGTCAGCTGGGACTCCTGCTCCTGGGAATAACAGTTGGATTAGAAGGTCTTTTCAGAAGTTAACTGGTCATCTTTGTTGTGGTTTTGTGTATATTTATTCTTGCCCATGCCTTCCATAGGGGTCTTTTACTTCTCAGTGAGGTCTTACTACATTTTTGCAACAGTAATTCTGACTTCCTTGTTGAGTCTGGGGAAAACAGTAAGAAAATTAGGCAATTCCTAGCAACATAATGCAGATTAAAGCAACCTGGTAATACTTGCAATGTGTGAGGAAATAAGTTAAACTGGAGAAGAAGGCAAATAACTAAATGACATTTTTACCTAGGATCATACCAAAATGTTTGTTGCAGTTGGTTAAGTGCAGAGTTCCACTGGGTACAAATTCCTCCAGTAACAGTGTTAACAGACTGAGACCATGGGATTATGTTGCAGGCAAATACAAGACCTGCTTGCATTTGTGTTGGATCTTTGCCATGAGCTGTGTATAGCAGGCAAGGGTTTTATGTGTATGAATAAGAAATCAAGGTGTGTGTCCACGGGCAGATGTCATAGCACTGATAAACAGCCCAGAAGCAAGGACTCTTTTGCAATAATTTCATCATGCTTTGAAGAGCTCTAACCATGCTCAGAGGAGCAGTCAACATCATAAAGAATAGATCTGCAGATGGAGACAAGATCTCCTGCCAGGCTTTAGATATCTTAGGGCTGAGATATTTTAGTAGAGTTCTTGAATATTTTAGTTACTTGTTGAATTAAAATTAGAGAAGTAATTTATTTTCTTCAATGTTAAGTTAGAAAAGATGGAGCTCGATATTGCCAAGAAGCATGTATTTTAATAAAAAGCACTCATTTTTCTTGTTATTTTCATGGGGTTTGCTTAGGTATATTTTCCTTTTGTAAAATTTCTAGTTGGATTTAAACATTGTAAGGCCATAAATATAAATTACTGAACAACTGAACAGTCTCTTTTCCACTTAGAAAGCTTGATTTGGAGATTATATCCTCAGGAAATTTCTGAGAGTACTGCTAATGACGTTCCATTTTCATGAAGTTTGTGTCCCTGGGGTTTGGAAAAGATTCCTATTTCCTCCCTCCCTGCAAAGAAATTAGGTACTTTATAGGAAAGCAAATGGAAATCTGTCCTCACATACATGTCCCCCCAAACTCCATCACAGTCTATATGAATCCTTTTTAAAAATACTTAAAACTTGAACTGGCAGAGCCAGGCAGTGGCATACTAATATACTGACTCAAATTACAGGACTGCACTTAACAAAGAGATGTAGAAAACATCTTGAAGATCATGGCTGGTCAGTACAGAATTGTCCAAATTAAATAAATATTGTAAAAATAATCTCTCCCTTCATGTGCAGGGATGTGTATAGATGTCGGTACTGTAAGATCTTGTAACAGCACTGGGTTATTAGTGAATCAAATTAAAGATTACCTGTTTAACTAGAGTCAAACTGATTAAATATTGAACATCTACTCTGTATGATTTCATTACCTTCTTCATTGTGATGCATGCACATTGCAGTGCATCAGATATGGTGATTTTCTTTACTGTTTTCCTCTCTGACTTCCCATTGTTAGTTCCCAAGCTCCAGGAAAAGCTGGAATTTATACTAATGCTTATCTAACTTGCCCTTAAGTCTTTATCTTTTTTTATTACTTCAAATTAAGCACTCCGCTCTGATATAGTCAGGCAAGAATGATAAGAAATTTATTTTTCACCGATTTTCTTAAATAAATGAGGCTAATGCAGCTGTAACATCTATGTGTCAGAAACTTTGAAATAAAAAAAAAAAAATCAGTTGAAGGAGTACAGATTGTAAAGATGTCCTAAAGCTATATGAGAACTCATTTCTTTGTCAAGGGAGCCTCAAAATGCTATTTTCCTCAAGGAAAAGCAAAACGTTAATCTATTGGAGATGAAAATTCCATTTTGTGCGTTTTAGCTGTCCCAAATACCTTTGTGAAGTGGTATAAAATTCATTCTTCTCTCTTAGGATCCAAATAGTCAAGGCACTTGAGTCAGGCTTGCAGGACAGGAGTGTGCAGGGTGGGGACAGGGGCTGGTGGCTGGGAAGGATCCCAAACAGCAGCCAGTGCACTGAGGAAAAGTGCTGGACAGCAAACTGAGACCAAGGGTGTGGGACTGTGCCCTTGGGGCTTTCTTGGTGGAGAAACTTCAACAGTAAAGTATTTCAGCACCAAGGATAAATTTAGGTCTTTTATTTTCTTTCTCGTAGTTGAAACCTATTTGGAGAAAATTCAGCACTTCTAATTTCCTTTAAAGTTCTACAATGATGACCTCTTGAATAGAGTGAACTTTTGAGTGATGCTTAATGTGTACATGGGGGCATTAAACCATTTTGGTTTACTGATTTTGGACAGGCACAGGTCTTTTGAGGAAAGAAGGGCTGTTATTAGCCTCTGAGCCTCACAGACCACTTAACTGCCTGCAGGCATACCAATTAAGTGGAATTATCATCCCAATTAACCATTGTCCCTTGCCAGTCAAAACTCATTTGGTTTAAATCAGTTTCCTAGGAAAAGTCCTAATTAACCAGATTTCCTAATTATCTGTACCCTGATTAAGTGAAGTGTACTAGTGCAGCCTTCATTAATAAAGGATTGTTTTCATTTTGTTACTTAAATAATTTTCAAAAAATTATGGTTTATGGGTAGCATTCTCAAGTAGTGAATGTCCAGATCCGAGTTTTTGTACTAGTAGGTGCAGACTTAAAAGTCAGTTGAGCTACTGAAATAAGTAATGTCTGCAGGACTTGCCAAGAAAGTGTTATTAATAAAGAAAGGCAACAGAGGCGTTTGTATGTCCTGTTTTGGGCTGAAGATTTCAGTGAGGTGTGATGCAGCCATGAGTTGGTACTTTGATTGGTGAAATCTGCCATTGCTTTGTGGTCTCAAAAGATCATTGCAGCGTCTTGTGAGCTAAGATGTGGAGCTAGATTTTTTAATCTGTTTGGACACAGAGTTATGCACAGAATATATCTGAAAAGTTTGGTCCCTGCCTCAAAAAACACATTCAGATTATGTTCAGCACTTAGTCACTTTGCTGTTTGCTTCAAGGTAAGATTTAGTTTGTTGACAGACGACTTCTCTGTGTCTGTGCTCCTGGGTCTGTGACCTGCTAATAAACATGAAACTGAGTTGCCTCCAAGTCATGTGTGACCCTCATACTTCACATCACATAAATTAAACAAGATGATAGAAGTTGTTGGGAGGTGGGGGAGCACTTGAAGTTAAAAGCCTAAGATGGCTCATTCGTTTTATTAATAATACTGTGAGTAGAGTTGCCTTTGTAATGTTACGTAGCCGAGTCTACTAATTAATAAGGTTATAATGATTTCCATCTAAGAATCTCAAATCTTGACTACACAGGGACATTTAGGGAAGGAGATAGAAGTGAATCAGTTGCATGTAGAGAGCAAAGTTCTTCTATAGATGTGTTCTAAATCAAAATAATGTATCTGAATACAGTTCTGCACCGAGACATTCTCTGTGCCTTGTGACATCTTAAATAATTTGCCTGAACTCCCTTACATTTCCTTGACAAAAAATGTTGAGACCCTTCCTGGAGCCTTGTACGACTTGTTACCCTCACTCAAGTGAGGCTCACAGGCTTAAAATCAAGAAAACTTGGTCTTCAGTTCTGCACAGGGTATTGCAGGAATGCATCTTGCTCCCTGACCTAAATGTGCCAGCACCTGATAAATATACATAAACAGAGTTTTCTGTGATACAGAGGTTTTCATAGTGGCTGTTCATAATCACATATGTCATTCATAAATCATTCACAACAACCAGGTTTCCAAAATAGTCTCAGGACAATGCACCCTCAACTTTCATTCCCAGATGTGTATGATGGCTACCAGGAGGCCTTGGCTGGTGGAAGGAGCTCTCATGGATTCCTGAGAACTCTACTTCTTTCAGCAACTCTTATCACTCCATTTTTTGAATTAACCTTTTTTAGCATCTTCTTTTATGGCAATCTGTCCATGATCAAGCTGAGAGGAGTCGGTATCAAGAGCCCCATATACAAGGAATGATCTCCACACTAACACAGAAAAAGCTAATCAATTCTAAAATATTAAAAACATTGCATACAACAAAGGGACATTATTGTGCAAAACTGATAACTAAAACGACCAAGAAGTACGCAGACTCACAAAAAAAGAAAAGCCTTTTTAATCTTTTCTGGATGGCTTAGGTATCTCTATTTATGTTTAAATCAGATAAAAGCTGTAGTGAAAGTGGAAAGAAAATGTCAGGAGCTTGATTACTTTCACAGTTTTTACTGTGAGAGATATTAAAAACATCAACAATAGATAGTATCATAAGAGGTTTCTGATAACTTACAATATTCTCAAGCCAGCTGGGAATAAAAACCTTGAAAACATTTCCCAAGTGAAAACTTTTTCTGTCACAATGAAGTTTTCATTTTCTGTCTTTTATGCTGTGACTTTTCTGTCAGATGTGCTTGGGATGTAAGGCAATATTAAAAAGTAAGGCAATATTACAAAAAAAATAATTATTCTCTAGAGTAGTCCTTCATCACTGTCACGTAATTTGACAACAGCTGAACCACACTCTTGTCATGCTCGTCAAGCTCAGATAAAGTATTTTCATTCATGTTTGTTCTTGAGGTTTGCTAGCTCTCAAGATTTGCTTAAGTTTTTCAGTTCCTCAGCCTCTCGATAGCAAACAAAATCCAAACTGGAAATCAGCACATTTTGGTCAAGGATTATGGATTTGACATGTAGCATCCTCAGAAGTGAAGGGTCAATGTTCAGCTCATATTTGCCTTTATATATTTTGAAGATAAATGAAGTAAAATAGGTTTTACTTAATTTTCTGTTAACTGAATGTGTTGTATAGTTATATTGATGACAGTGCTTGAAAATGTAAATACCAAATAACAAAATTGCAAAGCCAGAATTCCTGGAATTAAGCTGGCAATGGTTAGCCAGGTACTCATATCCTTTTGGATGTAGTTTCTGCAAGTAAACTGTGCAAGGCAATTTAAAATGGAAATGTTTATTTTAGCTGTAAACACATAATTTGTCACTAAAAAAACCCCAATGCCAAATTTCTCTCATTAATTGCTTTTTGTATTCAAGGCCAATGCAAATTTAACTTTTGTTCATATGGAAAAGTGTAGAAATATGTTATTTTGCAACTTTTTCTTTCTTTTCACTGCTACATAGACTGTTGAACACATCAGTGTTCCTAGTAATTGAGCTCATTGCAAAAAAAGTCAAGGGAAGTAGTAGAAAAGCCTTTGAAGGATAAAGCATAATGCTTGAAATGGAAACTACTGAAGGCATGATAGGGAGTTCCAGCACTCAAAAAGAAAAACCTCTTAGAAAGCTGGAGTTTCTCCTGATTTTAATTGCTCTGAATTTTTTCCTTTGAGTAGCACCTTCAGTAGGGAAACACTCAGCATGCAAACTTGCCAATTATAACGTGAGATTTAACAGTGGAAGCATAATGCAGGTAATATTTATCCTCAGGCCAGTGCTGAGTGTTCTTTTGAAACAATCTGTGTGCCTTCGTAAAAGAACTATAAAAACAGTATAAGGCAAAATCAAAATTACAGATATTAAATTTACTGTATTGTTTTTGTCTGTAGCTTGTGAAAATGCTGTTACATTGAAGTAGCAAAAGAAATGCAAGCTAAAAAGAATTGCTATGCTCAGTTACAGGCAGTACTGATTTAAATTTTTGTTAGCATCCTGAAGAAATAAGCCAGTCCAGATTTCAGCAGAGAGTTATTAATGACAACTCCAAATTGTGGCAGTTGGTTAGGACCTTATCTCATTTTTAATCCACAGATACTATGTGCCTTGTGTGTTTCTGTGAAGAAAAGTTCCAGAAATTCCCTACCTGTTGAGTAGAATATTTTCTTTCACCTGTTCAGCCTCACTCTTGCTAGCTTAGTGGACTGCCATCTGCTACTTGGGTTGGGGGTGTGGGAGGTGATAGGGTGAGGTTTGTTGCATTACAGTTCCTTATTCAGGATATACATGGTCAAATTATTTCATTATTTTTGTAAACTTAGTCTTATCCTTTTCAATATTTACTGTGTACTTTTCTAAATATATATTAGTATTTGTTTTAGCAGTTTTAGATTAATGTAAAATTCTTAAATCTAGCATTTGAGACTACAGAGAACATACGGACATCATCCTAAACTTTTTATTTACAGTATTGTCACAACACTGTTGGCAGTTGTGAAATCCCTTGGGGAGTGCTGAGTCAATTAATTGTGAGGATGAACTGTAGGGATACACAGTTCTCTCTTGCTTCACTCTATTCTCTGGCAATTCTTAAATACATTTTAATTAGTTGACTATATTCATGGTTATTAAACTATTTAGACAAAATTAAAAGAAATCTAACTTTTTTTTACCATTTTAGAATGACAAATATTAACTCATACTTGTATTCTGTAGCTGTGCCACACTGGGAGAGCTTCACCCCCAGTTGCTTGTAGAGAACTGTGAGAGTTGTATAGTAGTCGAGAAATACAGACAGGTATTTCATTATTGTACTTGCTGTATTTCAAATTTAGAAAAACTGAGAATATCCCCCAGATGAAAAGAAAAAGAAGTTGTAACAAGATGATGAAGCCAGGAATTTTGGTAGGCGGACCCTTCCACTCTGGCCTCATTACTGGATATAAATATATGTAAAAAATCATGAAAGCATAAACCAAAGCACAGGAATTCTGTTGTCAAGGAATTTCAATAAATTCTAATTGATAAGAATTAGCTAATATTTAGCTAATTTAGCTAATGTTGTTAAACATTAAATCCTGAGATTAAAACACATATTCAGAGAGTAGTCCTCAGTTTAGGGGATATTAAATTCTTACCTGCAGGTTATATTAGCACAACAGGAAGAGCAGTATGTGCCTTCACTCCTCCATAATGTCCTACTCTTCTCCTGGTATATGAACTGATGAATCACGTACTTATCTAGAAAATTGGTCCTGAATTCCATCGACCAAGCTCATCGCAGACTCCCAGGGCAGTAGCTCCAGCAGGGAAGCTCTGGCTTCAACTATGGTGTTTCCTCTTTTGTAATTTGCTCTTCTTGCCGTTTGAAGGCAGCAACACCAACAGGTAGTACATTTTTTGAGACACCTGAGGCTGTAAATGTGTACTGGGCATGTGTGATATATAATGCAGAGCCTCCCACAGCACTGCAGTAGACCTAGAGTTCAGAAATCAAGCAGAAGAGCTTGTACCGTTTAAGCCTTCATAGGGTGTGAATTATTGCCAAAAGAAGAACTTGTGCCCAGGAAAACTCTGAAAAAAAAATGAATAAAAGGAAACTTAAGAAGTTTTGTTGCTTTCAAGATCAAATAAACCAGAAAAAGATCAGGATTATAGTTAGAATTTAGGAGCTATCTCTGCCTTCTTCTCAATTTTGGTGTCTGTAGTTTTCAGTGTTCTAGAAAGCTGAAAGGAAAAGGGGCATATTTGATCTTGTGTGTACAAAAGTCTTATTTTATCTTCTACAATTTATAAAGAGAAGGCAGACATTGTAATACTCATTTGTAGGTAACAAATCTACTCTTAAATTTTCCAGTATTGCAAAGAAACTGTTTTGATCAATATTTTAATTTCAGTTGGGCAGGATTGGGTAGAGAGCTCAGCAGATGGTTGTCATAAACTCCATACCTCATTTTGGAAGTAGCATTCAAATCTATCCAGCTTGGCACTAACTACACAGACAATTTTCCTGCATTTTTGTGCCAAAAGAAATACGGCATGGAGAATATTTTTTCCATTTATTTTCAGATTTTATTAACCAATATCAGACCTGCTCAGTGGTTTCTCTATCCATGAATCTCCTATGTTTTACAGTTTTATCAGAAAAAATACAGTCAGTTATCAAACAGCAGTGATCTAAATGACTAATTGTTAACATTATTGGGTCATTTAATTAGAATAATCTGTACATTTTCTTGGTACTAGTATTGGCCAGTGGTGAGTCTGAATGAAATGACTGTGCCGTAATTACAAGCTTTCTGAGAAGAGAGAAATTCAGAAAACACACTCATAAGCACAAAGTTGTCATTCTTAAAATTATTTAAATAAAACTTCCTGTTATTTTTGTAGCACTTTTGATTTTTTTAATGGGGGAACAGTTCCTCACTGTATATTTGTGTGAAGGAAAATTGTATTGTCCACAGAAACTCTTGCCCCCACCCATTGTCCACCTCATCTATTACCTTAGTCTATACAGTATTGTGTTGGCAGGGCTGAGCCTCAGCTGTACAGGGAAGAGAAAATGCAACAAATCCTGGGCTAGGATAAGGGCAGGGAGAGATCACTCAGCAGTTACTGTCATGAGCAAAACAGTCTCAACTTGGGGAGAGTAGTTTCATTTATTACCAGTCAAATCAGAGTAGGATAGTGAGAAATAAAAACCAGATTTTAAAAGCACACTAATTCTTGCTCTTGGGCTCAACTTCACTCCAGAATTCTCTTCCTCCTCCTGCCAGTGGCAGGAGGGGGATGGGGAATGGGAGTCATGATCAGTTCTTCACCTGTTGTCTCTGCTGTTTCTTCCTCCTTAGTGGGAGGACTCCTCACACACTCTCCCCGTCCAGTGTGAGGTCCCTCCAGGGCCTGCAGATGGATTTCTGCCCTGTAGGGCAGTCTAAAAGCATACTGGCCCCAGGAGATGTTTCTGAAATTCCATGACTGTGTGTTTAATTAGAACATTCTGAAGCTAATGACATGTTGTCCTCAGAAGTACTTCTTAAGCACGGCTAAAAAATACCTCTGACAGATATTAGATACCTCTGAAAGAAATTAAGTGGGAACAGAAAAGGATTGAGTCCCAAACAAAAGTCAGGAGCTTCTTGCTTACACTGTCTTACTGTGAACAAAGGTTTTTCATGTGAGAAAAATAGTATGGATAACATTTCAGTCTTAAAGAGTGATGATGAAAATATTGAATGAGATCTCGACACAGAAATTGGAATGTCCATGTTTTAGACCTTAAAACCAAAAGCCATTAATCTCGTATCATCAAAACTAGATGAAGTGATTTCTCT
Source organism: Phainopepla nitens (assembly GCA_013400175.1). Taxonomy (NCBI): domain Eukaryota; kingdom Metazoa; phylum Chordata; class Aves; order Passeriformes; family Bombycillidae; genus Phainopepla; species Phainopepla nitens. The sequence continues at coordinate 242,395 of VXBQ01009835.1, read as the reverse complement.
GTGTGCCCTAACACCAAGCTCCTGTCTTCTCTTCCACATTTCATTAAAGACAGCTATTAAGCAGCAAAGGTAAACATCCTCCTTTGCATACTGGGACACAGGCACCCAGTGGTAGGAGCTGTGTGGCAGCAGTCTCGCCATCTCCCTCCAGGGGACTGAACCCCCTCTGTTAGAAGAGGAATTGAGTTGGTTGTGCCAGCCAGGGTTGGTGTGCAGATAGATCCCAACACCACGTGATACGCATTAGAAATTCAACCCTTCTTCCTCCTCCTTCTCCTCTTTCACTATCCCCAAAGAAAGCAGATCTGTTTGTGTTATGTAAATGTGCATTTTAAATCGCTCATCACTAAACTGACCACACAGGGAATGAGGGCTTTCAAGAACTGAGTTTGAAGCTGCTTATCTTATGTTTTGGTGTTTAATAGCATGTATCCTCAGCTTCTTTGGCCTGTAACTGGTGTGGCTAAATAGAGGGAGTTGATGTCTTTGAAGGCACACAGTTTGTGATGATTGGGAATGGGGCTGCAGCCCAGCCTCATCCCAGTGGGCTACAGCTGTGTAGGACAGATGATCAGTACTGAAGGCTATGGAACATGGAGTGCTGAGGTGTGCTGACCGATCACTGAAGGGGAGAGAGGGCACACAGGTGGAATGCATGTAAGATGAATGGTATAAAAGGTTGGATGGGAGAACAGTGAAGTGCCGAGGCTTGAAGCTGCTCATGGTGTCAGCCGTGCGTCCTCCTTCATCTGGTGCACCCGAGGTGATTCCAGAAGAATGGAGCCAGGCGGACCGACAGCCTGAAGAACAAAGCAGGCAGACCAAGAGCCTGAACCAGAGGACTTCTAGATAAAGACATCACCCCCCAGGTGAGTGGCTGGGGGCCTAGGAATGGGGGCAGAAGGAGAGTCCGTATTGGACGTTCTGCTGCGCATAGTGAAAAGAAGTATTATATGTGAAGAATGGGCACTGTGTGCCTTGCTTATTTGGTGTAAGGGAAATGGCGGATGCACAGACTGACTTTTTTGCTATAACTTGGAGGAGGCAGGGTGTATGCTGTGGGAAATGGCTACGACGGGAGATGAGGGAGCCGCAAGGTCACTCCCCACACGGCGCTTGGTTTGGGACGCGTCGCTGCAAATGCGCGCTGAAAGAGACACGGCAGCTGCTGCTGCCCCAGCAGCCGACAGCCCCGCTGCAGCCGTGTCCCCTTGGCCTCCTCCTCCCTCCACCACTGCTCCTTCTGTGAAGGCTCCTATCCTGACAGTATCGCCGGAATTGCGCTCTTGCCCCGGACAGGGATGAGGAAATGCCAAGGTCTTGGGAAGCGGCGCTTCCATGGTGGAGCCGCTGCGACCCCAGGGCCCGCGGAGGTTTGGGGTGGTGGCCGGGAGCCTGCCCGGGGTGCTGAGAAAGGGCCGATGGCTGCTGCGGCTTCCCTGGGCCAGCAGCCCCCCTGCCGCCACGCGGGGGATGCGCCGCTGACCGGGAGCTGCTTCCGAGCGCCGGTGCCGCAGGCGGAGCTGGGGCTGCGGAGCCCCGGGGACAATTGGTGGCCGCAGCAGCAGCGCGGAGCGGCTCCTGCCTGCGCTCCGCAGCCGGCGGGACGCTGTGCCGAACAGTGCCATCCCAGCTTCGATAGCAAGGGACCAGCGCTGCCACCCAGAGGGCCGCCGGGGGCTGGGAATATGTCCAGCTGCCCCTTCCAGGCTTATATGGCACACTCAGTGCCAGAACCAAGGGAAGAGCTGGACATCACACCTGATCAGTCACCACAGGCAATGCCAAGGTACATGAAATACTGTCAGATGCTTCTGGACCTTTGGGATACAGCTGAAGTGCATTACTGATGGCGTGTTAAAATGTTACTTTGCAAGAGCTGTTTGTGTTACCTGTTATTGATGCGGACTGTCTTGGGCAGATTTGTGCCATGGTGTGAGTGTTTGCTGTGAAAAAACAGTTCATGCTTTAGTGTTTTTAAGAACTTTAATAAGGGATTAAATAAAGGGAACAAAAATATCCAGCGCTGTGGTGTCTCTGGCAATTAGCCAGGGAGCGCACCATAGATTTGAAACAGTGTTATTTTTATACTGTAACATTACTGGGGTTCATGCATATTCTTGTGCTTTATTATTCAAACATTCTTGGGAACTTTTGGTGTTGCAGGTGCTCTCTTATTTGCTTTTTAATCTCTGACTTGTCTGCAGGATATTCTATAGATTAGATCAATATTCTATTTCTTCCCATGTTCCCATCCTGTTGTTTGACGCTTCCTGAGTGTGAGAAATTGAAAAGTCTTCCCAGATGCTTGTGCTCTGGTTTCCATCATTCTTATCACTTAGAGATGTCAGTCCACAGATGTAAGGAAAATTATTGTTTTTACACCATTCTTTAAGTTGGTTACATAGAGGTATTTTTAGTCTCTATTTTTAACAGTTCGCTAAAGCATGCAACACAGTGTATTTATACACTACCATTCATATAAACTATATGGTGTATATGTAAACTGACAGATACACAAAAGCAGTTAAAAGTAAGTATCAATTGTACATAATTTCATAGATGAATAATATAAGGAAGGAAATGGGTCACAGGATATTCCTATTTTATTTTTCATTGCATTATTTTTTCTAAAATGTTTATTTGCAAGAGGAGGTTTGCACGCATGTACTGATGCAAAGCATCTTGAATAAACCCTAGATCTCGGTTAAAGGTGAAAGGAATGAGGGATTTCAGAGTCACTTACAATGCATTTGTAAAGATCTGGGATTGGCAAGAGGTGCAGTTAGATTTAGTTGGAGTCTTAAAATGGACAGGAATAGGTCATTGGAGGTGATATGAAAACAGGGGAAAAATATGAAGGATACTAAGAAAGCTGTGATGTCTCGATATGAAGTTGCTCTTGCAGCTCCCTTTTGTGATGCAAGTACCTAGTGCAGAACCTGTTGAAAGAGAGGCAGAGGGTTTGGATCTACACACACCCCTAAGGTCTTTGGACCTAAATGGTGACTGACTCTGGATCTAATAGGAAGTGGTGTTTAAAACTTGGATGAGGTTTGCTGCCTCCCTCCCTCCCACTGCAAGTGACTGTTGCTGGTAGAATTGACACTGGAGCTGATATCACTATTGTTTCAAAGACACAGTGGCCTTTTACTTGGCCCACTGTAACTTCTGCAGCAGTGGCAGGAGTTGGGGGACCAGCTGACAGTTGCCAAGGTCTAGTACCTGTGAGTCTTGTTAATCCTGATGGATGGGTAGCTATGATCTGTCCTTAGGTAATCTCAGCACCTTTAGATTTGAGAGGATGTGATTGTTTGACTCCATGGTGCAGCAGCATGCTCCCTGGAAGTATTTGGGAATGGAAATCTTAAACCAAAGTGTTGAACCTCACATGGTGACTATTCTGCATTCTATACAAACATTGAATGGCTTGCAAAAATTGCTGAGTGCAATTAATTGGATCAGATCATTGTTGGGATTATTGAATGTGAGGGTGGCACCACTTTTTAGTTTACTAAAAGGTGCTCCCTCCTTGTTATCTTCCAGGAGCTTGTCCCCAGAAGTGCTTGATGCATTAGAGCAGGTAGCATTAGCAATGCAAGGGACAAAGCAGAAATGTGTAGGTGATGGGAACACATAGGCTCTATCTTATCCTTGCATGGTTATTGATGCTGTTA